>JADWQK010001527.1:0-479812 GCA_017933935.1 Sesamia nonagrioides | reverse complement strand
TAATGGTAAATTGTCCTATAACTCTTTAATTACTAACGGAACATCATTGATACTTGGCAATATGTTGAAATCAAATCAAATCAAAGCATTTATCTCAAATAAACCAGTTGCAGGCACTTTTGAATTGTCAGAAAGTCGGTCAGTCAGTAAGGTGAAGCTAGTCGCCCATTCCAAAGAGTAGGTACCTATGAGAAGAACAGGCAAGAAACTCCATGGACACTCTTTTAAATTGTCAAGCTATTGATACAAATATTTAATATACAAATATTTGTTGCAGACACTTACAAGATTTATATAAACGTGAAAATCTAGACTCCAAAGTGCATACCTTAAGAAGAACTAAGACCTAATAAGCGTATTTTACGTTTATATATTTTTCTTTTAAGACCCACGATTTTTTCTAAATCTGTTTTTTAAACAAATATAAACAAATTGAAAACAACGTATGTAAAAATCTACAGCTCTCTATGTAAGCGCTTTACATGAAAACTAGCTAATGGCCAAAAGTTCGTGTTGGGAATGAGACCCAACATCGGTCTGCACGCGCCAGCGCCGTGAACAGTCTTCATCGGCAGCGGGACTTTTACATGCTAATTATTTATAATCTATCTGATATCGCTTTGACAGAAATTCGACAGCACGCTGCCGAAGGCGTATTGACTGTTTTCCAACAGACAACAGTTGTCCAAAGATTGTTTAGTGTTACTTATATAAGAGTTCAAATTGTCATTAGCTAATTGATGCAAATTCAACCAATTACTTACTGACACTTGTTTTCTATAATTAACTAACGATATGGCATGTCATTAGTCACTACGGCCCAAACCGAATGTGCATTCGAAAGATTTCACGCTGTGACTAGTCATGTTCGGCGCGTTGCAGTTCGCTCAGAGCCGATGTCGTTGCTATTCGTTTATATCTATCTGTAGTTTTGTTTTCCATTACTAACAACAGGAGTTACTCATCTGCTTCATAACGAATCATCCATAACGAATTTCTGCCGGTCCACACTGCGAGAGAAAAATCTCTCGCCGTGTGAGCCAGTTTTCCATCAAGCTTAACCAGCGGAGGCAGCAACGACATCGGCTCTGATGGGATTCATTCATTAACTTAACGCGCCGAAAATGACTAGACACAGCGTGAAAACTTTCGAATGCACATTCGGTTTGGGCCGTAGTGACTAATGACATGCCATATCGTTGTTAATTATAGAAAACAGGTGTCATTAAGTAATTGGTTGAATTTGCATCAATTAGCTAATGACTTTTTGAACTCTTATATAAGTAACACTGAACAATCTTTGGACAGTTGTCTGTTGGAAACAGTCAATACGCCTTCTGCAGCGTGCTGTCGAATTTCTGTCTACGCGAATTTTAAGTTCCCTTGTTTGTTGTGTTATATTTGTTTGTGATAGATATAGTGTGATTTGTCTTCTATAAAAACAGTAACAATCAAAGTAAAAGTGTGTTCAAGAGCAGCGTGTCTTCTCTATTTTTATCAATAAAACATTTTATTTAACGGTGCAACCATGGAAAGCTTTGGAGACACTGACAATAAATTCTCTAATGTCCTTGATAATTTAAAGGACATGTTTGGAAAATGCATGTTTAAAAATGTGAATCCTGCTGTTGTCGAGAGCTGCAACGGTGACCGTAAGTAGAAAACCTTTGATCATAAATAGTTTTAAAGCTAGGATGAAATGCACCTGTGTTTTGCCAATCTTGTTGTGTTCTTAAAATTGGCTGCACAGCGCAGTAAATGACTAGTGTCTACCTCGTCTCAGCAGATAGCCTAGACCTGAATCTTTCAGCAACATGTTTAGAGGATTCAAGTCTGAACAAAAACAAAGCGGACTCAAGGTGTCGCCCTGGAATATGCCGCTCGACCCTTATCGGATCGCTATTTCTCTGGATATTTCGATACCACACATCAATAGATCTTGTCGGAAACGAAAAACCTGTTGGCTAAAGGCAATTTAGCCAATTAACCAATAGGTTTTTCAAGGGAGAGTTTTTCAATGAATGATGGTTGGATCAAAACCTGTAAGTTCAACTATCTTGTGCGCTAGATTTTCATCATTGAAGGTATAGATCCATGATCATGTTTGTCACATATATTTCTTTTTACCAATTAGGATATACCTACATGGTGATTGATTTTGATTGAGGGCAGATTAATTATGATATTTTTTTAATTCCGCCCAACCTGTTACGGATGCTGCCCAACCTCGAATTGGACTATAGCTATAGACCTGTAAGCCATTATTGACTCTCATGTAGTACGTACTTACATCACTAGCATAGGTTTAGGCGACAGCACATCATGCTACTACAATCTGTCAGATTTCTTTATTTAATTTTTAACTTTATCTTTTAGACCTGCTGTCCTCCGTACTAGATATAAAAACTATTAAAAGAATCATTATATTAACTGACTATTTAAAATCATGCCCTTATAATGAGTTTTCCTTAGCGAGCATTTGCTAAATGAATCATAAAAATGCGCTAAAAATAAAAATTAAAGTAAAACTTTTACTCTTACTTAATAGTATTATATCACATTAGACATAATTTATAAACTAAATAAAATATTATCGAGATATTTACTTGTGTACACAGAGAACTAAGTTAAATCATTTTCAGTCTAAGAAATTATATTCTCGCCAAGCTCCACAAAGAATAGAGATAAACAAACCAATTTAGGCTTATCAAACTCACGTTTTACAAATCTCCTGTTATTTAAATGATTTTCGACTTTTACATGCTAACTATTTATTAACAATTCCTATTGCAGCATATTTCAGTAGAATCACTAAAATAACATGCATAATAACTTGGTATTTCGAAAACCATTAAAAAATCGACATTAATTTTACGTGATAAGCCTACAAAAAAAGAGAGATGGATGAAATACAGGTATTAAACATATTTTGTGGAATTCAACAAATGAATACAGTTGAGGTTTTTTTCAATACGATTTTGCGTATTTTAATTACTTTCAAATCAACTGCATAACAAATTTCAAGTATGGACTAAGTATAATAAGTATATATGTATCAAAAAAATTAACCTATTAGGAAATTAGCTTACATGTGGGTCAAATTTCATTCAAATCGATTAAGCATATTATGAAAATCATAAATATCTAAACAAATAAACTGTTTACATTAGTAGGAAGTGGAATTATTACTTTTAGGAAAAACATCTATCTAAAAGGTTGTTAACATCTGTCTTTTAAGCGTAAACTACTTGTTGCCTAGCAACGGTTTGTTTACCTCTATTTTTGTCGATTTTGGCCGAAAATAGTCTTACAACTCAGTATTATAATTGTTTTTCTTTAATTACTGAATTTAATGACATGAAATTTTGCATGTGAATAGTTGACCGAATACACAAATTATTGGCATACGTTTTACCATGCAATTCCTTTAGAACGTCGTGATATTTGACTGCTTTGTAAACAGTGATCTATTAATGGTAAATTGTCCTATAACTCTTTAATTACTAACGGAACATCATTGATACTTGGCAATATGTTGAAATCAAATCAAATCGAAGCATTTATATCAAATAAACCAGTTGCAGGCACTTTTGAATTGTCAGAAAGTCGGTCAGTCAGTAAGGTGAAGCTAGTCGCCCATTCCAAAGAGTAGGTACCTATGAGAAGAATGGGCAAGAAACTCCACGGACACTCTTTTAAATTGTCAAGCTATTGATACAAATATTTAATATACAAATATTTGTTGCAGACACTTACAAGATTTGTATAAACGTGAAAATCTAGACTCCAAATTGCATACCTTAAGAACTAAGACCTAATAAGCGTATTTTACGTTTATATTTTTTTCTTTTAAGACCCACGATTTTTTCTAAATCTGTTTTTTAAACAAATATAAACAAATTGAAAACAACGTATGTAAAAATCTACAGCTCTCTATGTAAGCGCTTTACATGAAAACTAGCTAATGGCCAAACGTTCGTGTTGGGAATGAGACCCAACATCGGTCTGCACGCGCCAGCGGCGTGAACAGTCTTCATCGGCAGCGGGACTTTTACATGCTAATTATTTATAATCTATCTATTATCGCTTTGACAGAAATTCGACAGCACGCTGCCGAAGGCGTATTGACTGTTTTCCAACAGACAACAGTTGTCCAAAGATTGTTTAGTGTTACTTATATAAGAGTTCAAATTGTCATTAGCTAATTGATGCAAATTCAGCCAATTATTTACTGACACTTGTTTTCTATAATTAACTAACGATATGGCATGTCATTAGTTACTACGGCCCAAACCGAATGTGCATTCGAAAGATTTCACGCTGTGACTAGTCATGTTCGGCGCGTTAAGTTAATGAATGAATCCCATCAGAGCCGATGTCGTTGCTGCCTCCGCTGGTTAAGCTTGATGGAAAACTGGCTCACACGGCGAGAGATTTTTCTCTCGCAGTAAGCCATTATTGTCTCTCATGTAGTACGTACTTACATCACTAGCATAGGTTTAGACGACAGCACATCAAGTTACTACAATCTGTCAGATTTCTTTATTTAATTTTTAACTTTATCTCTTAAGCATTAGGGCTCAAGGTTGATAGGGAATATTTGACAGTTTCAGATAGCTTGACCTGCTGTACTCCGTACCAGATATAAAAAAATATTAAAAGAATCATTATATTAACCGACTATTTAAAATTATGCCCTTATAATGAGTTTTCTTTAGCGAGCATTAGCAAATGAATAATAATGAAAAAATTAAAGTAAAACTTTTACTCATACCTAGTAGTATTATATCACATTAGACATAATTTATAAACTAAATAAAATATTATCGAGATATTTACATGTGTACATAGAGAACTAAGTTAAATCATTTTCAGTGTAAGAAACTATATTCTCGCCAAGCTCCACAAAGAATAGAGATAAACAAACCAATTTAGGCTTATCACAACTCACGTTTTACAAATCTCCTGTTATTTAAATGATTTTCGACTTTTACATGCTAACTATTTATTAACAATTCCTATTGCAGCATATTTCAGTAGAATCACTAAAATAACATGCATAATAACTTGGTATTTCGAAAACCATTAAAAAGTCGACATTAATTTTACGTGATAACCCTACAAAAAAAGAAAGATGGACGAAATACAGGTATTAAACATATTTTGTGGAATTCAACAAATGAATACAGTTGAGGCATTTGTCAATACGATTTTGCGTATTTTAATTACTTTCAAATCAACTGCATAACACATTTCAAGTATGGACTAAGTATAATAAGTATATATGTATCAAAAAAATTAACCCATTAGGAAATTAGCTTACATGTGGGTCAAATTTCATTCAAATCGATTACGCATATTATGAAAATCATAAATATCTAAACAAATAAACTGTTTACATTAGTAGCAAGTGGAATTATTACTTTTAGGAAAAACATCTATCTAAAAGGTTGTTAACATCTGTCTTTTAGGCGTAAACTACTTGTTGCCTAGCAACGGTTTGTTTACCTCTATTTTTGTCGATTTTGGCCGAAAATAGTCTTACGACTCAGTATTATAATTGTTTTTCTTTAATTACTGAATTTAATGACATGAAATTTTGCATCTGAATAGTTGACCGAATACACAAATTATTGGCATACGTTTTACCATGCAATTCCTTTAGAACGTCGTGATATTTGACTGCTTTGTAAACAGTGATCTATTAATGGTAAATTGTCCTATAACTCTTTAATTACTAACGGAACATCATTGATACTTGGCAATATATTGAAATCAAATCAAATCAAAGCATTTATCTCAAATAAACCAGTTGCAGGCACTTTTGAATTGTCAGAAAGTCGGTCAGTCAGTAAGGTGAAGCTAGTCGCCCATTCCAAAGAGTAGGTACCTATGAGAAGAACGGGCAAGAAACTCCATGGACACTCTTTTAAATTGTCAAGCTATTGATACAAATATTTAATATACAAATATTTGTTGCAGACACTTACAAGATTTGTATAAACGTGAAAATCTAGACTCCAAAGTGCATACTTTAAGAACTAAGACCTAATAAGCGTATTTTACGTTTATATTTTTATCTTTTAAGACCCACGATTTTTTCTAAATCTGTTTTTTAAACAAATATAAACAAATTGAAAACAACGTATGTAAAAATCTACAGCTCTCTATATTAGCGCTTTACATGAAAACTAGCTAATGGCCAAACGTTCGTATTGGGAATGAGACCCAACATCGGTCTGCACGCGCCAGCGGCGTGAACAGTCTTCATCGGCAGCGGGACTTTTACATGCTAATTATTTATAATCTATCTATTATCGCTTTGACAGAAATTCGACAGCACGCTGCCGAAGGCGTATTGACTGTTTTCCAACAGACAACAGTTGTCCAAAGATTGTTTAGTGTTACTTATATAAGAGTTCAAATTGTCATTAGCTAATTGATGCAAATTCAACCAATTACTTAATGACACTTGTTTTCTATAATTAACTAACGATATGGCATGTCATTAGTCACTACGGCCCAAACCGAATGTGCATTCGAAAGATTTCACGCTGTGACTAGTCATGTTCGGCGCGTTGCAGTTCGCTCAGAGCCGATGTCGTTGCTATTCGTTTTTATCTATCTGCAGTTTTGTTTTCCATTCTTAACAACAGGAGTTACTCATCTGCTTCATAACGGATCATCCATAACGAATTTCCGCCGGTCCACACTGCGAGAGAAAAATCTCTCGCCGTGTGAGCCAGTTTTCCATCAAGCTTAACCAGCGGAGGCAGCAACGACATCGGCTCTGATGGGATTCATTCATTAACTTAACGCACCGAAAATGACTAGACACAGCGTGAAAACTTTCGAATGCACATTCGGTTTGGGTCGTAGTGACTAATGACATGCCATATCGTTGTTAATTATAGAAAACAGGTGTCATTAAGTAATTGGTTGAATTTGCATCAATTAGCTAATGACTTTTTGAACTCTTATATAAGTAACACTGAACAATCTTTGGACAGTTGTCTGTTGGAAACAGTCAATACGCCTTCTGCAGCGTGCTGTCGAATTTCTGTCAACGTGAATTTGAAGTTCCCTTGTTTGTTGTGTTATATTTGTTTGGAAAATCTAGTTAAGCCCAAATCAACTGTATGTAATTGTTTGGCTAAATACGATATTATACCTGACGTAGCTACACGAGCTGCAGAAGACACTACATCAATGGAGGAGAAAGTATCATTAGCGGGGACCATTTCCCAGTCCCAGAAGAAGAAACGTGATGTTACAATGTCCGAAGGAACTGTCCAGATGAAACGCCAGATTGAGCAAAATGTGGTTATTGCAGATAATCATTATTCGAAACATTGCCTCAAGTTAAGGAAGATACGACGTGGAGAGCCAGATCTAAGTGACAACTTTGAAGAACTTGGATCTACTGAGTTGTCAGCTGAAGCTGCGCCGTTTGTATCTAAGTGCATTAGGAATAACAGAGCTGGAAGTGACGACGAGAACAGTTCTGGGAACAGTTCTCTTAGCGGATGTGAAGAAGATGCTATGGTTACGATTGATTTGGGGCACTCTTTTATAGCACAGTTAGATGAAAAGTTTGGCAGACAGAATATGCAATACCCAGAGTATATTGTGCCTAGAATTAGCATCCCTATGTCAAGGTTGAATGAAATCAATGCTATATGGATGGAATCATTAACGTGTCAGCTGGACGAGCATGCGAAAAAATCTAAAGAAATGATGGAGCGGGACGAGGAATTTGCAAGGTGATAATGAAATTCATAATACTTTAAATAACTAATTTCAAATATTGTAGATAATTTGCCGATTATAGTCAGCTTCTGTTGATTACGACCTAGTCAGTTCTGTGGCAATTATTAAGGCTGTCTGATATGTTAGATGAACATCCGCGAAGGACTAACGGTTAGCTTTATTTTTAATTAATTTGCTACATTAAAATTTTTTAACTGATAAGGTGTCCCTCCAGTAAATTCTAAAATTCTAGATTAAAGGTTTTCTCCCCAGGGCGGAAGTGAATGCCTCTTTCTTGAACCCAAAAGGGCTTTCAAAACTTTTAAAATGAAATTTAAGTCGCAACTTTTATTGTAATTGCGTTATCCAATGTCTTTTTGTTGCATTACTGCCACCATGTTATTGACCCACTGCAGGGAAACACTTCTTTTCATATACGAAGGCTTGAAGGGTGGTTGACTTTGTCTTCATAGATATTTTGCTTTGATCTAGGCAACTCGCGATGAAGGAGGCGGGGTTATCCCAGGCCGGCAAAGAACCAGAGGTTCCGGACTTCAAAGAAATCATGGACATGGAAATGGCAATTTCAATTTACCAGAAAGATGTGGCTGCATGGAGAAACAATGTGCCAACTGATTTGGCAGCTAAGATGACGAGAGAGAAATTGTTCAACTTATTTCCTAATGTTGCCAAAGACACCCTGACTGAATTGTTAATGGCTCATAACAATAACTTCAAAGCTACGGTTGAGGTAAATATGTGTTTTTTTACGTTATTTGTAATTTAATTTGCTAATTAATTAAAATATACCGTATAACTAGTTCATTTGATGGATGTTTGGGCGGTACATCATTGCTAACTTTTTGACATTAAGAGCACTTTTCAAAAACCTTGTTATCGTCCCAGTATAAGTAAATTTTTGTACAGCAAATGTCACAACTGTTGTGCAGTTGATTTACCAGCAATCATCCGGTGACTTATCGTCATGTCATTACATTTTTACGTCTTGTACAGGTCCTGCTGTCTTCTACTGGCCGCAAAGACGTACTCGACCAAGAAAATGGGTTTGAGCAATTTGTTTCAACAGAGGAAATTAAACTCAAGGAAAAGACCACGGAGGAGCAGAGAAAGGTAAAGTCCTCGCAATTTACTGGCGCGCGTTCGTTTAATTTCATAATCATACAAGCGGACCACAGAGTTATTTTTGCACTCGAATCAATTGAAAATCATCTACATTTAAGAACTGTCTGTGACTCATCGTGAAGTCGTGATATAATTGCGCTATATAACAAGCTTGTGTATTTTCTGTTTATGCCGCATATTTTGATACTAGCATGGGAATTAAAACCTGCAGAGTATTTCCCGTTGGCCTAGAATAAAGAAATTTCGCAAAAAGTAATGTCATGTAGTATAAGTAGAAGAATAAATCTAAAACCCATTTTGAAGTTGCATTACTAGTAATATGTTCACAACCTTTGGTGCGCGAGTCCGAGGCAGTTGACTGGTTTGTTTTTTATCTTGAAGTTAACTTTTTTTTTGTAATATTGCAGGAACTGCATGAAGCGGAATGGCCTTTGCTGTGCAGAGGCAAGGAAGTGGACTTGGCCACCGTGAATTCTTACCGTGAAGACGCTGACAACCATCTTGCTCGTAGTAATCTGTAAGTAGAAGTTGATGAAAATTATGATTTCATGATTTAATTAATTTAAATAATATGTTCAATTGCTTGCATTGCTATTGTGATTAAAGAATATTAACATTTCAGTGATTAAAAACACAGTTTAATAAATTCTATGTTTCGTCCCAATACAGCAACCGCCAAAAGGCACAGAAATACTGTCGTCGTGGCGAGCCTGAAGTTGCCGCCCACTACTCCGGACTCGCCGACTACCATAGAAAAAGTTACGAGTATACCAGTGCAATGGCTGTGGCATCCTTAATGCAAGTAAGTATATAAGTGTTGTGCGGCCTCTGTTTTATGTAATTGGAAAATTACTTTAATACCTACTCAATAAAGTTTAGTTTCCGCTACAACTTCTAAACATTTTTATAACTATGCTATGCTAGTGCTATGTAATCTTTTTGCACTCGTATTTTTGCAAAAAAGGAAAAGTGAAATACTAACTTTCATATGCAATTTTCTAGTACCACGCTGCGAACAACCCGGACGCCACTACCATTGACCTGCATTACTTGCGCGTGAAGGAAGCAAAGGAATCATTAGACGTGTTCATAGATGCGCACGTTACGAAGCTCCGCGAAACCGGCAATACCCGCAATCAGACGCTGTTCTTCATCACAGGACGCGGCATCCATAGCCAGGGACGTGCTCGCATAAAACCAGCAACCATGGAACGCCTAAAACAGCGGGGCCTATGGTAAGTGAAAAGAAACATGTTTTTTACATTTTTTTGTCTTTGATTGTTATTTTATTGCGTCTTTGTACATGTGGATCCGGGTTTCGGTTGATACAGAGACCCGCTTCACTTTGATGTTATTAGGACCATATAATTTGTTGTCAGATTACGATGAGGCTGAGAATCAGAAATTTTTTGAGCATCAAAATTACAAACCAGTCCATGAGAATGCCCGCCCTTCATCTACATTTATACATTTTAAAGGCCTAATTGTTACAACTTGTAATTCTGCTTTTTCCAGGTATTATGTGAAGAACCCAGGCATGCTTGCTGCTAAAGTCAACCACAGGACAAAGTTGTCTAGCGAAATATCTGTTCCCTAAGGAAATTCCCTGGGAAGTTCCCTGTAGACTGCTTTAGGTGCATTTAAACTAATTTATGATTATGTAATCTGTCCTAAAAGAAAGGTTTGTACGTAAAAATACTTAATAAGGTACGATATGAATGGGAAGAGGTCCACAATAGTAGAATATACAATAAAAAATAATTATATGTGCAACTAATATGATTAACATTATAGGACGTAGTAGACGGTAGGAGTTGAATAGTTAATATACAGACGACAGGACATCAAGCTAATACAATTTGTCAAATTTCTTTATTAGATTTTCAACTTTATCTCCAAAGTATCAAGTCTCAAGGTTGATAGGTAATATTTGACAGTTTCGGATAGGTTGACTTGCTGTCATCCATACAATGCAATACAATACTTTTTTTAATGAATTATGACTTAAATTTAATCTTCAAATATAAAGATAGAATCTTCAATACATAGGAATAATATTGATTTTATTTTTAATCGATTTTAATTTATGGAGGGAATATTGGAAGGTAGCTTAAAGGGGGAATTGGACGGTTCATACTTAGAGAAAATATAAAAGGTTTATCATATGTTTCAAATGGTCATAGCAAGATTTCCAATACTTTAAAAGTTACACCCTGTAACGATCACAGAAATCAACCTACAGTAACTAATATTCTTATAAATAAACGGGTTATCAAAACTGGGAACACACATATTTTTGTATTGCGATATCGCAGTAATGTTTAGCAGTTCGTCAGAATGGACGCGACATACGAAGTCAAATTGCAAAAATACTTGGCGATCGAGCTTGTGTGGGCAAATAAACTAATTTTATAGCCAATATCAGTTACAGAATCAGCAAAACGCAACAAAATCCATACTAATATCATAAATGCGAAAGTAACTCTGTCTGTCTGTCTTTTACGCTTTCCCGCTTAAACCTCTCAACCGATTTTAATGAAATTTGGCACAGACAATCTTTAGATCCCGAGAAAGGACATAGGCTACCTTTCATTGATATAAAAAAATGATGTTCTCGAGGGAAATCCAAAAAGCGCGATATAAGCGAATTCCACGCGGGCGAAGCCGCGGGCGAAAAGTTAGTAATGAGATATATTATTTTTAGCGATCTAAATAATCGAAATAGTATCTAGTCGTAATGTGTGATAAAATGGTGTGATATGCCCCAAAAGCTGTTTGCATAAGGAGCTGTTAATTAAATTTAAATTTTTATATCGTGCAAAAGCTACTTATTTAAAATGTACATATATAAAGGCTGTTAAAATTGGTCGAAATGTACTCGTATACAATAAACTAAAATATAATAATATTTAGTAATTAATATCTAGTTATTTAAAATATGTGCCATTAAACTGCATTCGTTGGGGTACATTGCTGTTGCCATAGATTAAAAAAATAGAGTCAAATTCATTTTCGATAAATACAAAGGAATCATCTATTCGGGTCAATTAAAAAAATAATACAGTGCAAACTCGATATAACAAATCGGAGGGTAACAAGAAAATATTCGTAATATCAAGTAATTCGTTGAACTGAGGTTTGTTATGTTGAGGTAAGTTGGTCTAAAATTCGTTATAAAAAGGTAAAATAAAAGTTTTGTTTACCTCAACATTACGTAAATATCTTGTTATAGCGAACAACTTCTACTAATAAATGATAACACATTTTTATCAAGTTACTACATTAATGTGTTTGCTATGTATTTAAAAACAATTAGGTAGGTTTTTTTTTCTTACATTAATAATCAAAACGAATTAACAATGTGGTTATAGTAGCTTAATCTCAATTTTGTTCATCTTGATTAGAAAAAAAGTCAGTAATAGTTGTCTGTTTACCACCGGTAATAGTTATCACATCCAAAGCGCAATCTAATTTCGTGATGGATTTCACTACATCGTCACTCAAACTTCCCTTTTTGAGAAACACAGAACTTTATATAAAGGTTTTGGGTTGACAGAATTCGTTAATTAGAGGTATGAATACTTTTTCTTGATAGTTGAAAATTCGTTATAAAGAGGTTGTTCGAAAAGAATGTTCGCAATGTAAAGATATATTTTATATTGACTCCTAGGGACAATTCAAGGGGATTACGAAAAATTCGTTCAATCGAGGTATTCGTTATATTGAGGTACGTTATATTAAGGTTGCACTGTACAAGTATTCTTTATATTAAATATTTTTGGATAAATAAACATACTATTTTTTATTAACTGTAAAGGATCGCTCTTAGCGATAGACCGCCCATTGTGTCATCCTTTGTAAAATCTTTTTAATTATGTTCTATAATCTATATGGTGTACATAATAAAGAGTATTCTATTAGGAACTACACGCACAATGTTATAATTACTAAATTATTGTTTAACTTAGGTTGAAAAATTTTGTGGCAATGTACTCCTAGCGATGTTTTTGTTTCGCTTAAGCTAAAACAAACTTTTGTAGCGTGTCATTGAGATTTAAAATCGATTTGACAATTTTGAATTGATACTTAACAAACGCCTAATTGTAGGGTGCTAAATATAATATATTTAGATATAATATATTTATTTACTAAAAGGACTATATTATAGTCTTTTTCTTTATGTTTGCTATGTAATTTTCATTAAAATTTAATATAAGCTACATATGTGACACGTTTTTTCGTGTCACCTATTTCTTATAGAGGAATTTACAGGGACGTTTTACTTATTGTGAGAAGACAATACGACCCTATTTGGAGAAGTTTTATACTGCTAAGAAAGTAGTGGTTCCGAAAGCAAAAATAGTATGTTGGTTATAATTATCAATTATAATTTTTTTTTCGTTACTAAATTCTTAAAAGACTAGATCTCAAAGACAACTGATTCATTAGTTATAATTCTTATAAAGATATTGTTACCAGCCCCCTAATCGGCGAATACATTTCTGTCAAATGATTGCGACCAGTTGGCATCAATTGGGATCGTTCGGTCCGCCCATTGGTCCGTTCGGTCCAAACGATCCCAACTAGTCGCAATCATTTGACAAAAATGTGTTCGCCGATTAGGGGGCTGGTTATGGTTTTCCTATTAACTTTCGACATAAAAACATATTGATTTGTTATATTTGTTAGAATTTTTAGTTTTTAATGCCATTTATATGAACAATGTATCAATAATCTGTGTTATATCGTAAGCCACTCTTTATGTATCTTGGTGTGAACTGTCTGTCAATTAAAAGACGAATAAAGTTACTATGTGTCGTAGTTCGTGTTTTATTTTGTTGGTATAGTTATCATAACAGGTCGCACAAAAGCCGAAAAGCTTAATTAAGAAATATTAATCTTCTGTCCTTTTCTTAATGAAATAGATAGACAAAGATACATCTTTGTCGTATTTTAGTTTAGTAGGTAAGTACCTACACCTACTAAACTAGAAAAATGGCGCCAATTTGTTTTGCTCATTAATCATAGTTACCTCTACAAAATCTTTTTTTAAATTTTTAGGGATGTTTTACCTACTTAAAATGTTAATTCTTTTAGTGACAGAGAACGTATAATTTAAGCCTAAGCCCTCTCATCAATCATAATCCGAATGATTTTGAAGAACATTATTAACCGACTTCAAAAAGGAGGAGGTTACTCAATTAGACCGTATATATGCTCTTTTTTTTTTTTTTGTTTGTTCGCGCATAACTTCGTCGTTTATGAACCGATTTTGATAAATCTTTTTCTGTTGGAAAGAAGACTTTCCCAAGGTGGTCCCATGATAAGGATATCAGGGTTTGATGGTGGAAGACCAGAGAAAACAAGGGGAACTTTAAAAAATTGCAGGGGCGACAAGTGCATTTCTTAGCATTTCATTAAGTATTTTATAGCACTACAATTTAATAAAGGTCTGGAGTAGATCTGATGATGGAGCCGGGAGACAGTCGAAGGAACTCCTCAATAATTTACAGCAGCTACCTTGTGTTTGGGCTCGATTAATTTGTATTGATAAGAACTTTACACCTAGATAAGTTGTGACTGTCATAAGAGCTCTGATGATGAAGACAAAGGCCAGTTCCGGGAACTCCTCAACGGTTTACAGTAGCTATTTTGTGGTTGGACTTCATTCATTTATATTGATGAGACCTTTGCACCCATTGGGTTAAAATAATGGTCTGCAGTAAATTTGATGATGAAGACCATAGGCAGTTGAGGGAATACTTAGGGGTAAAAATTAAAGTAAACAAAATTACGTCATTTCCCAACTATATTGGCGCCAGCTTCCAGTCTGACGGATGCAACTGAATTCATAGTATTTTTAACAACTAAAAAGTGTAAAATAAAATCTTTTTTACAAAAAAATAACCGCCTTCCAAAAACCACTACAAAGTGAAAAATAACTAATTTCAGAAGTCGGTGTCAAAAAAGGAATATACAAAACCAAAGACACCGACTTCCGAAATTAGTTATTTTTCACTTTGTAGTGGTTTTTGGAAGGCGGTTATTTTTTTGTAAAAAGTTTTTATTTTCTAAATGATTGGGTTGTATTCTAAAAAATAATTTAATGTCCATCAAACAGATTCATAAAAAATATTGAACACGTATTTTTTATTTTTTCTTTCATTCAAATACTAAGGAAGATATATTGTTTTGAAATGTCGCATGACGTCACGCCGTTGTACAAAATATACCGCGGCGTGACGTAATTTCCCCCCCACTCCATAACTTTAATACGCTATATCTCAGTAGTTTTTGGTAATTTCAACAAAATAAAAAATACGGGTCTTAATTTTTTTTATTATCTATAAGACGGACTAATTGTTTTTTCGATTTATATACCATGGATACATTCCTATTGTGTCATAACTATGTGGAAGAGTCTGCCCCTCATTGCACTCCCCCAGATTTTTTTGCTTACTATGTATTTTGCTTGCTTTTAGTTATAACAGATTAAACGTCACTCTTAATCTGCACCCTAATTGCGTAACACACTATTACTGTCAATTGGAATCATATCATTATGTTCCAAAATGTATCTGCTCAACAACGGTATAGTGGAATATAAGTCAATACATTTGTTACGAATGGACCTTATGTCGATGGCATAAGGTTCGATATCGCGTGACATGCAGTGTGTAACTTTTAAGCCCTATATCTCCAGATTTAGAAATTTTAAAGGTGCAATATAAAAACGCATTGCTAGACTTACGATGGCCTATCGAATGGTACAGGTCTCAACAATTTTGTCAAGTGTCGACATCGAAATTTACAGAATCCCGTTTCCGGGAATTACTGTAGGTACTTACTGAATGTCCTCGAAGTTATGTGCTATTATTATTACGCCTAGAGTCTAGTCTCGACGAATCTGGAATGTTCGATCAGCTGACCTTTATTATAGCGCGAAGACTTTGAGTACTACGTGAAGTAACATCTGTAGTGTTATTGTGTGTTTACGATACGGACTTCGTGGACGTAAGAGAAGACTTCGGTGCGACATCAGCTACATTCTACTTGTCATTGCCTACTACCGAATGTACCTTCGTCGTCAATAAACTTCGTAACCCTTTTGTTGGGATGGGAAATCATCAAATGACTTCTCCCGCTCTGGGCAGAACGGAAGGGCGTGTCAGACTTTTACTGACTAAAACCCACCCGTGTTTCTTTACTTGCCTGTGCAACGGCCAGGGCCACGGTTTCTTTTTTAAGCAACCCGCAACCCTGACCCAGGAGGCATCGGTCTTCGTGGACCCCGTCACGATGTGCTGACATCTCTTTGAGGCGCGCGTGAAACTTCGTAACCCTTAACTGGCGTTTCAGTACCCCTAGCCCGTAACACATTGTTTATTATAATTAGGGAAACTAATATTATGAAATTAGAAGAAATTATTATGAAACGGGTTAGGTTTAGGGTTCCGTAGTCAACTTAAACAAAATTAGCAAACTAATTGGTTCCTACCCTTTTAGTTTGCTAATTTTGTCTGTCTGTCTGTCCGTCCGTCCGCGTTTAATGTTAGTAATCGTTAGCAATCTGAAATGGTACCAATATGTATATAAATCACGCCGACAAAGTGACAAAATAAATTAGCAGTGTGAGACTGACCGACTAAAGGTGGGGACACATCTGCGTACGTACGGAGCCAAAAGCTCAGCGGCTGAAGTGTCAGTCGCAATATTCAGTTGTCACACACAAATCAAACGGTCGAAACGCGGCGTCTTGTTCAGTGCGCTACGCGACGGAAAGTTAGGTGGCCTCATCGTCAGTCTGTGTCGACACTTTATGGTGTGGGATTTTTGTAACATACTTGAATTGCCCAGAAAAAATGATTTAATTAGAATATTAGCTATTAAGAGACGATGTACTTATACTTAGACGACGTTGCCGCGTTTCGCTACCGCCACGCGCGCGATGCACAACACACGCCGAACGTTAAGCTAAGTACGCCCGCCGAACTTTCGGTCGCGCAACTCATCTCATGCTGGGTCGCTTGCTATGCAAAATACATTAAATGAGTTTTAGTTGAAAGAACCGCCCGAAGGAAGGTTAGGCCCTACGCCGAACGCTGCATAATTTCGGCTGATGTGTCATAGAGTACTTGAAATACACTGCGAGCGTATTTAGCCGAACTTTCGGCGCCGTACGTTCCGCAGATGTGTCGCGACACTTAAGTGAAAACTGAAATTATTTAAAATCACAGAATACAAAAAAAGTAAAAACAAAAAACGATCACAATGTCGGGTTAATGCCTTTTCTTCATCCAACAAAAGTTCTGCTAAAGAAGTTTTCATTTCAATAAAAAATAAAAATAAAAAATATTTTACATGGGTAAATTGTAAAGCAGGCCTACTTTTCGACTTTTTTTTCATTTCCACCCTGTTGTTTGATATATATTTTTATAGGTATTTAAAAATGAATAGGTGTTTACCAATGAACTTATACCTAAACTCAACGCGGGTTGGCGATTTCAGAATTAAATTCCAGGCTTCCTCAATCAAGATGTTTTCCTTCACCTTTTAATCAGACATTATAATTTCCTTGGTGTTTACTAATTGATATCATTTTTCGATAATATTAATATCTTGGAAGGAATAATCGCTATAAAAGTAAAATAAAATGAGCCGCCCTCCTTTACCTAAGTTAAAGAGGGGGGGGGGGGGGGGCTTTTTTTTTTTTACTTAACCACAAGTGTTAAAAATATGAAAAAATCTCAATACTTCAACTTTAAAAAATAATTTCTAGGAAAATAAAATTATTTTGAACTTGATTGGTTGAACAATTTTTGAAAAAATGTAGGTCGGGGCGTATACCTGAATGACTTTCAGCGAATACCGTTTGGTTTTTCTGAGTACCAGGAACGCCATCCTGATCGACACACTCTCGATCTTCACTACATTGTCCACAAGGGACCTGTGGACGAGGAACCCGACACCACCTTGGGACTGATGGTCGCCCTCCCGGCATATAGAGCAAGTTACCGGATTTAAGGATTATTGAGTCCTCACCCTCTCTTCGGACTTCCGATAATTCTAGGACACCCCATCGTAACTTGCTCAATTCTTCTTCCAGTTCAATAACCCTCTCGTCGGCCCGCAGTGTGCGCACGTTCAGTGTTGCCTGGTCGACCCGTCGTTGTTTGTGGTAGCCGGATCTCTGCCGGAGATTCTTCGCACCCCTTGCCCCGCCGTTACCTTGACCGCTACCACATTGACCAGGAATAGCGGAGCTGCCTGGGACTAGGGGCCTTGGTTTAGTCGTGTGCATCATTGGGGTTTTTGCCATAATCCCCACGCTTGGCAGGCGGGTTGGGGATCGCAGGATTTGATATTCCACAGAAGAAGCGCTGTTGCCCGCTTCTCTGGTGAGTTCCCTTAGTCGCCTCTTACGACACCCACGGGAGGATATGGGTTAGTACTATTCTAAGCCCGGTACCACACGGGGAATAACAATAATCTGAGTGACAATATCAATAATCTGAGTCTAATCGAACCATAATATAAAAACTTAGTCCTTTAATATCATTCATAAAAGTAAATACAGTTCAGTCAATAATCTGCATTCTTATAACTAGTTAAAAATAAACGTTATGTATCTATACACAACACAACATTTTGCGTTAGGTAAACCAAATAAGTACAGGTATAAAATTTGATTCTTGGTTTAACTGAGATAAATAAATTAGAGGCCCACAGGCTTGTGTATACGGAATTTACAGTTGTATAGCCTCAACTATCTAGCTACATATCGACGCTTGAAAGGCCAAATGAAATATCTAAGCGACAAAAAATCGTAAATTGAGTTATATACACCAAACGACCCAGAAAAATCTGGCGGTTCGAATGAAATGAATGAAAAAATGTATATAACTCAACTTACGAATTTTTGTCGCTTAGATAGGATTGCCTTTCAAGCGTCGAAATGTAGCTAGATAGTTGAGGCTATACAACTGTAAATTCCGTATACACAAGCCTGTGGGCCTCTAATTCAAGTCAATTGTTGCATCAATTTTATTATATGCCATAGGCACTTAAATTGCACCGTGTATATCAGTCTTAATTTTATAGTAGACAAATCACATTACTTTTAACACAAACAAATATAACACAACAAACAAAAGAACTATATATATTTCGATACCACACATCAATAGATCTTGTCGGAAACGAAAAACCTGTTGGCTAAAGGCAATTTAGCCAATTAACCAATAGGTTTTTCAAGGGAGAGTTTTTCAATGAATGATGGTTGGATCAAAACCTGTAAGTTTAACTATCTTGTTCGCTAGATTTTCATCATTGAGGGTATAGATCCATGATCATGTTTGTCACATATATTTCTTTTTACCAATTAGGATATATCTACATGGTGATTGATTTTGATTGAGGGCAGATTAATTATGATATTTTTTTAATTCCGCCCAACCTGTTACGGATGCTGCCCAACCTCGAATTGGACTATAGCTATAGACCTGTAAGCCATTATTGTCTCTCATGTAGTACGTACTTACATCACTAGCATAGGTTTAGACGACAGCACATCATGTTACTACAATCTGTCAGATTTCTTTATTTAATTTTTAACTTTATCTCTTAAGCATTAGGACTCAAGGTTGATAGGGAATATTTGACAGTTTCAGATAGCTTGACCTGCTGTCCTCCGTACTAGATATAAAAAATATTAAAAGAATCATTATATTAACCGACTATTTAAAATTATGCCCTTATAATGAGTTTTCTTTAGCGAGCATTAGCAAATGAATCATAAAAATGCGCTAAAAATAAAAATTAAAGTAAAACTTTTACTCTTACGTAGTAGTATAATATCACATTAGACATAATTTATAAACTAAATAAAATATTATCGAGATATTTTAGAACTAAGTTAAATCATTTTCAGTCTAAGAAACTATATTCTCGCCAAGCTCCACAAAGAATAGAGATAAACAAACCAATTTAGGCTTATCAAACTCACGTTTTACAAATCTCCTGTTATTTAAATGATTTTCGACTTTTACATGCTAACTATTTATTAACAATTCCTATTGCAGCATATTTCAGTAGAATCACTAAAATAACATGCATAATAACTTGGTATTTCGAAAACCATTAAAAAATCGACATTAATTTTACGTGATAAGCCTACAAAAAAAGAGAGATGGATGAAATACAGGTATTAAACATATTTTGTGGAATTCAACAAATGAATACAGTTGAGGTTTTTTTCAATACGATTTTGCGTATTTTAATTACTTTCAAATCAACTGCATAACAAATTTCAAGTATGGACTAAGTATAATAAGTATATATGTATCAAAAAAATTAACCTATTAGGAAATTAGCTTACATGTGGGTCAAATTTCATTCAAATCGATTAAGCATATTATGAAAATCATAAATATCTAAACAAATAAACTGTTTACATTAGTAGGAAGTGGAATTATTACTTTTAGGAAAAACATCTATCTAAAAGGTTGTTAACATCTGTCTTTTAAGCGCAAACTACTTGTTGCCTAGCAACGGTTTGTTTACCTCTATTTTTGTCGATTTTGGCCGAAAATAGTCTTAC
Organism: Sesamia nonagrioides; assembly: GCA_017933935.1. Taxonomy (NCBI): domain Eukaryota; kingdom Metazoa; phylum Arthropoda; class Insecta; order Lepidoptera; family Noctuidae; genus Sesamia; species Sesamia nonagrioides. The sequence goes on along the minus strand of JADWQK010001527.1, from coordinate 459,321 downwards.
GAATCAGTATTATAATTGTTTTTCTTTAATTACTGAATTTAATGACATGAAATTTTGCATGTGAATAGTTGACCGAATACACAAATTATTGGCATACGTTTTACCATGCAATTCCTTTAGAACGTCGTGATATTTGACTGCTTTGTAAACAGTGATCTATTAATGGTAAATTGTCCTATAACTCTTTAATTACTAACGGAACATCATTGATACTTGGCAATATGTTGAAATCAAATCAAATCGAAGCATTTATCTCAAATAAACCAGTTGCAGGCACTTTTGAATTGTCAGAAAGTCGGTCAGTCAGTAAGGTGAAGCTAGTCGCCCATTCCAAAGAGTAGGTACCTATGAGAAGAATGGGCAAGAAACTCCACGGACACTCTTTTAAATTGTCAAGCTATTGATACAAATATTTAATATGCAAATATTTGTTATAATGATATGAAATAATAATGATATGAAATCTCGATGAAGAAGTACTTGGGCCGCACCCTTCTGCCCTCTTCTCTCTCTCCGAACTATCCGGCGAAGGATTCGGTGAGTCGACTTCCGGCTGGGGTATGTGCGTGTCTTCAGCAGCTGGCGACGACTGGGACGGCGGCGGTGATGATGGGGGCGACGACGATAGTGAGTCTGGCGCTGACGGTTGCGGCGCGGCAGGACAAGATGACCCAGGTAAGTTCACATTTGAATTCTGCTCATTATGCGTTTCAGTGTTATTTCTTCCTTTGTATTGCATCAACTGGTTTATGTGCCTTTTATAGCTTTCTGAACTATTACAGTCTTTTATTAAATACAAAACTTTCCCTATTCTTTTAAGTACCACGCCCTGACACCATGTATAGTTTATTTTATTTACGAATTTTTTATATAAAATAACATCGTTTTTCTTAAAATAACGGGTTTTCTTCTTCCCTTGTAGTTTAGTTTGCATACACTGTTGATTTTTTACAATTTTAGACACAGACGGTGACGAGGGTAAGGGTGACTTTGGATCTATCAGATCCAATCGCGATCTTAGTTTGTGCCCAAACACTAATTGCGCAGGGGACAACCCAGTAGCTGAGTGAATCGAATTCCGATAATCCATAAGGTATCTTAGTAATTTAAATGATGTTTCTTTCGGGCTATTAGACGACATAATACAAGACTTTATTCCCTTTTTAATCACTTTAACAAAACTTTCCGCCTGACCGTTACTAGGTGGGTGATAGACGGGTGACGTAATATGTGAAATCCCGTTTGCCGTGCAAAATAGTTTAAATTCCCGCGAACAAAAAGCAGTGCCATTATCACTTACTATCGTTTCGGGAACTCCGAACCTAGACATGAAATCACATAACTTCCCCATCACCGCGGCTGACGAAGTAGCTGTGTTCATGTTATATACTTCTACCCATTTGGTATGAGCATCTACCGCTACCAAATAAACGCATCCTTTGATCGGGCCTAAGAAGTCTATGTGTATTCTGTAGAAAGGACAAGGTGGGAATTTCCAATGAGCCAGCGGCGCGCGCGGTGGCGCGGGGCGCAATTGGATGCACACGTCGCATGAACCTATCATTGTTTCTATTGCCTGGTCAATTCCGGGGAACCAAAACCTTGATCGCGCTTCGGCCTTAGTTTTTACCACGCCTAGATGGGACGTATGTAATTCCTTGAGAATGATTTGGTATAAACTCGGAGGAATAACCACTTTGTGACCTCTCATGACACAACCATTCTCATAGGATAATTGTGATCTACATAAGTAGTATGGTTTTACCCTTACATTGCTTATCTTTGGTGGCCAACCATTCAAAATAAAGTCTATCACTGATCTTAATATTGCGTCACTACTTGTCTCCTCGCGCAACTTTTCTAAAGTTACGGGCATGCCTGCGTCTACAACAAAACAAACATAAGTCGCTCGGTCATATGATACTTCGCAATCACAACACTGACACTGTTCGGTGCACGCGCACTCGTGAACTGTACGCGGCAAGCTCGCGCGCGAGAAGTAATCAGCGCTGTTGTCCGCGCTGCGGACATATTCTATTTTATAGTTATAGCTACTTAAGAACAAGGCGTACCGTTGTAATCTATTCGCCGACATTTCTGGAATGCCCTTATGGGGTCCAAATATTGCCAATAGGGGCTTGTGATCCGTTCGAAGAATAAATGGTTCGGCCCTACCGTACAAATATTGGTGAAAACGACGCACGCCATAAATAATGGCGGTTGCTTCCTTTTGAATCTGAGCATATCGCTTTTCAGCGGAGTTTAAGGTACGTGATACAAAAGAAATAGGTTTTTCCACTCCGTCTGAACCTATTTGTGAGAGGACCGCCCCCAACCCATTAGGGGATGCATCTACTGTTAGTATGATCGTCGCGTTAGGGTCAAAATGTGCGAGGACCTGTTCTGATGTCATGAACTCCTTTATTGACCTGAACGCCGAGTCATGAATATCAGTCCATCTCCACTCACACCCCTTTTTTAACAGCTCGTACAATGGACTGAGGATTGTGGATGCGTTAGGCACAAAATTTCTATAATAGTTAATTAACCCTAAGAACGATTGAAGCTGACTGACATTTGTGGGCACTGGTGATTCCAACATTGCTTTTATTTTTTCCGGCGCTTTTTTTAAGCCATCTTTAGTGATAATATAACCTAAATAACTAATTTCGTCTTGGAAAAAACTACACTTTTCTTTTTGTAACGTTAAACCCGCCTCTTCTAAGCGCTTCAACACTAAATTTAGTTTTTGTAAATGATCCTGCCTATCCTTCCCAGTTATTAAAATATCGTCTAACAGGCACAACACTCCGTCTATTCCTGATAACAAACCCTCGATAGCTCGTTGAAAAATAGACGGCGCGCTGGCTAACCCAAACACTAAACGAGTAAATCTATATAATCCGCGGTTAGTATTTATGCAGGTTAGGTTTTTTGACTCATCGTCTAATACTAGCTGGTTATAAGCCATAGATAAATCTAGTTTACTAAACTGCTGTCCTCCGTGGATCTTCGTAAATAGTTCGTTAGTTGTCGGCAGGGGGTATTGTTCTACTTGTAACTGTTTATTAATGCTAACTGAATAGTCGGCACATAACCTGACTGTCCCGTTTCGCTTTAGAACTGGAACTATCGGTGAAGCGTATTCCGAAAATTCTATGGATTCTAAAATACCTAAACTAACCAATCTATCGATTTCTTTATCGACCATTGCACGCATAGCAAACGCTACGGGGCGTGCTTTGCAAAAAACCGGTTTTGATCCATCCTTTAACGATAGTTTTACTTTATACTTATTAAATGTTCCTAATTCATTCGAAAATAACTTTGGGTATTGTAATTGCACTTCAGAAGTGCCACAAAAGTTGACCGGGATCAACTGTAAGCGAAATAATGATATGAAATCTCGACCAAGAATGGGCGGGCCGCCATCGCGAACGACATACACATGCATAATATTTGTACGATCCGCGTAGCGTATCGGCAAACGCAGCGTACCTAGACACACGATTTTCCCGCCGTTATACGTTATGAGCTGTTTACATGTACTTGATAATGGCACCTTTATGAAATTAGTTGTGTAGAATGCTTCCGAGACTACGGTTACCGCCGACCCGCTATCAATTTCAAATTTAAATGGCACGTTATTAATCCAAACAGTTTCCACCATGGGTTCTCCCCTGAATGAACGGATATGGAACAATTTACCGTCATCGTCAACCTCACCCTTGCCACTGCCATCCACCTGCACGTAATTTACTTTTGGACACATTTTACGCAAGTGGCCTTTTGCGTGACACTTTTTACAAACATAATTTGAGTACCTACAGTCAGCTGATTTATGATTTGAATAACCACATACACTACATTTCTCCTTCGCTACACTATTGCCACTTTTTCCTTTATCAGCTATCTTGAACAACGGCTGGTCTGCGGATGCCGGCGCCGGCGCTCCTGCACTGGCCACGGCGGCAGCGCGCGAACATCGGAGGTTTTCTGCCATCTCCACGACCTTGGCCAGCGTGAGGTCGGCCAGGTCTTTCGTGTACAGCTTCTCCTTCTCCTGTCCCGGCTGCATCCCCATGATAAATTTGTCGCGGAGTGCCTCCTCCACGTTAAGAAAGGCACATTTTTCTGTCAATCCTCGTAATCTCGCCGCCCATTGCGAATGAGATTCCCCTGCTTGTTGTGACGCCGCGTAAAAATTGTGACGCTCACCAAATCCGACATATTTGGGAGTAAAATGGTTGTCCAGTAGCGATAATAGGTCTACGTAGGGCACGTCTTCTATGGGTTTAGGTAGCACTAAATCCGTTGCCAATTTGTAGGTAGCCTCCGTGAGTGCGCTGAGCAAGATGGCTTTTCGTTTTTCACCCGCGGAATCCGTCTTTCCGTTGATGTCATTTGCCAAAAAGTATTGTGATATACGTCCCTTATACGTTTTCCAACTTTGCACATTATGGTCGAACGTATGTAGTATTCCAAATTGCACAGAACTGGACATTGTACTAAACACGTGGTTCGTAAAATTCTCGTCGCCAATGTTACGTATAGTAGGTATCTACGCGGACGCGGGAAGGGGGTACACAAGTGAAAGGCTCTGTAGCTAGCAACGCACTGATTTATTAGTACAGGGCACAGGGTCTCAACGGGACAATAGTAGGTGGCGCGCTTCCGTATGCGCTTCGGATACACATACATAACAGGCTTAATAAACTAGTACGCTTTACCTTCAACGATTGCATCACTGCTTACCATCAGGCGGGTTCGCAGTCAAGCACTAGTTTATAATTATTAAAAAAAAATTATATATTATCGCGCATTCACGTTATCGCGATATGCCCAAGGGATTGAAACTTGCGCGGGTGAAACCGCGGGGAGCAGCTACTACACGATAATTTAATTGAAAATAAAAATAACCTGTAACCCACTTAAGACAATCGCTTCTGATAACGATACGATAGGTACAGACTGCCATCTTCTGGATTATTGCTCCCCGACTTTATACATTTATTTAAGATAGTGCCATCCAGTTTTTACTGCGGCTTATAGGTAATAAAAAAACTAATCGTCAGAAAGGTTTTTCGGGAGAAAAACTTCTATACTATCTTGAAAGGACTGATACCACTTCGAAAGTGAAGACGGGTGGCGCTAATTAAAACAAAACAAATGCCCCTCAAGAGAAGCGAGCCCGCTTAGTTTGTTTATTATAAACAACCACAACGGATCTTATTAGTTTACCGATGTAGCTCTGCCTATCTCGGGGGTAATGCCTAAGGCGAGACGCTATGTTGTGTATTATTAAAATAGCTACTATGTGTAATACAAGAAAACCTTTGCAATAATTCGAACAAGTTCTGTTATACATTTTAGATAGTATTAAACCTGTAGATATCGTCCACAAATAAAAATCAAAAGTTCTCAGCAATAGTTATAACTTTAAATTAAGAGTTCAAAATCAACACACAAGGGTAGAAAGTACAGTAACACAACAGATGACAGTTAGGATAGTGGAAGAATATAATAGCAAACTGAATAGCATTAGGCGGAAGAATTCTAAAGCGTGAAATGAGAATTTACAAGTACTATTAAGATCGCGGCAGAGCAAATTTAAATTAGCGAATAAGCAAGCGAGTGCGGTAGTGCCTTGCTAAACCAGCGCTTGACCGCAATCCTGCCTGATGGTAAGCAGTGACGCAATCGTTGATGGTAAAGCGCACTAATTTATTAAGAGCCTATTCACTCTAGCCTTGAAGACACTCAAATTGTAGTCCGACGGAAACACCGCCGCTGGCAAATTCACAGTCGTCGCTGTTAATATTGGTCAGATTCACAGTCGTCGCTGTTAATATTGGTCAGAGGCACCCCTCATTTACGATTCTTAGAGTGGATACAGAAGACTCCCATGTATTGCCAAAGCCTACAAATTACGCTCTTCATAAAGCTGTCGGATCAATGCAAAAACTGTGACTGTGGGAGTAATATACAGTGAAGCGTAATATTGTTATTTGTACGCTATTTCCAGGTGGGGTAAGTAAAATACCAAGTTAGTTGAGTACGCGCAGGTATCCCACTGCCTCCTCAACCTTCGTGGAGTGATGCAGTCTGGACACATACAGCAGCGCCGTCGGCACTGCTGGACGCAGCAGCTTATCCTAGCTTATGACTACTCGAAATGAGTTCCTGATCTTTCATTGATATATTGGATGTATAGTTAACACGGTGATTCCAATAGCGAACAAACCTCATTCGTAACATTCAAGTAGACAATACTCTTCTGTATTGTGGCTTAACTAAAATAAAATATAATGGTAACTATACAACTTTTATAACATTAAAATATATTAGGCACTGAACCTAAATGTCATGTAAATTATTTTCTCTTTTAACAAAATTATAGAACAGAAAATATTAGAGGAACGGTTGCCATCCCTAAACAACTTAAATAAATATATTCTCTATCATATAAGTGGGAGGTTCTATTAGACCCACACTCCGAGAAAACACGATAGAAAAGCAATATACAGTTCAATAACAACATGCTTAAGGGGCACTCCAGTTTTATTATGTTTCGCAGCTTCTTTCTTTGCGATTTGGTTAACAAATTGTAGATGTGTACCACGCATCAGCCTATCACACGGATTTTTTAAATACATTTTTTTTTTTTTTTTTTTTTTAAACACTGGCAACTTACTTTTACCCCCACTACCCCCACTCTGCTGCTGCTGCCGGTTCGAACGGTCGGCGCGATCTGCTCCTCATTATGTGTTTCCGTGCCGAAGCCTACGCACGTCATTGGGAAAGAACCCTGCCGCACCATTATTTGAATTTGAACATGGGGAAGAAACGGAAGTACGAGGACTCTGAAGAAATCATTAGGTGAAAAATTAGGAGGTTAAATGAAAAACTTAAGAAACGAATTATTTATTCTGATGAAGATACAGATCGTAAGTGATTGATATTCATTCAATTATTGCGTTATTTCCTAATTTTGGCTCTTAACATTCCAAGATGCGAACAACTGCCGTTTATACTTATTTAGTATGAATAACTGGGTTGTATCCATCCACTTTTATTATAAACTGATGCGTAACTGCCAATACTCTGGGCTTTTACCCTCAAAGATGCGAACAACTACCGTTTATACTTATTTAGTGTGAATAACTGGGTTGTATCCATCCACTTTTATTATAAACTGATGCGTAACTGCCAATACTCTGGGCTTTTACCCTAAAGATGCGAACAACTGCCGTTTATACTTATTTAGTATGAATAACTGGGTTGTATCCATCCACTTTTATTATAAACTGATGCGTAACTGCCAATACTCTGGGCTTTTACCGTCAAAGATGCGAACAACTACCGTTTATACTTATTTAGTATGAATAACTGGGTTGTATCCATCCACTTTTATTATAAACTGATGCGTAACTGCCATTACTCTGGGCTTTTACCCTCAAAGTTTTTACAAGAATTTTTCGTTCTTGCTGGCTGCTCATACCAACTCGAAACCGAAGCTGCAGTGGCTGGCGTGGAGACTGTTCCTGACCCGCCGCCAATGCAAGATACTGACGCTGATGGCTTGACGGGCGCAGTCGAAGACGCCGTCCTGGACACTGACATCCTAGCGTTGCTAGGTGAAGCGCCAGAACCGGAGACTAAACTTCAAACCCCTGCATCAAAAGCAGCGGGCAAGCAGTATGCACGGAAGAGTCAGCCCGGCCACCGCCAGCACCAGCAGCAGAGCAGCCGGGCCCCGCCACCACCGCCGCGCAGAGCAGCCCGCGAGCGCTTACCGCCGCCGCACGCCTCACCGCCAGCACCAGCAGCAGAGCAGCCGGGCCCCGCCACCACCGCCGCGCAGAGCAGCCCGCGAGCGCTCACCGCCGCCGCACGCCTCACCGCCGCGTCGTGGCAGAAACGTCCAAGCTCGCCGCTAACGCAAAAAGAGGTACTGTACGCAGGACGTTTACGTTTTTTCTCACAAAGGTGGGCGAACATTACAAATGATCCTATTGTCTTATTATGGGCCGAAGGCTACACTATTCCTTTCAATAACCCACCAGTCCAGAGTAACAGTATTGTTTCATATACAAAATCACCCCAAGAGGCCGCAGATTTTCAAAAATCTTTAATTAAATTACTTAAAATTGGGGCAATTCGTAAATGTACTTACGAAAACTCAATTTGTATCTGGTGTATTCTTAGTACCGAAACTTAACGGAGAAAAAAGATTTATACTACATCTGCAAGGAGGTCAAGGAATAACTAACAAAGGAATATTTTTTTCCAAAAATTGCTAATTGTTGGTACCGCCTCTATTAAATCCGGAGGCTAAAACCGCATTGACGGAACTCTTAAAAACGGGATTTCTCGCTTATGTATAGGCAGAAATAAATAGGTACTGCACTCGCAGCGTTAGCTCCGGTTATTGAAGTCTAATTTCGAAAACTTCAACTAAAATGGGAAAGAAATTTGTTATTTCATCCATAAGTACCGGTCTTCGAGATACCCTCGTAAATTCATGCACAGATAAATATTTTTTTGGCGACGTTATGTCCGAAAAAGTATAACATGCCAATAATGTGCAAAAATCGGCAGAGGCCCGTAAGGTTACGCAAAAGACACAAAAATCAACTTAAACTAATAGTTACAAAAAATAAAAACCTAAACAGGAAAGTCATTTTACGATAGAAGATTATCGCACTGCCTCAAAATTAATAACACCAAACTGTTTCATGGCATCTATCGATTTAAAAGACGCTTATTTTTTAATCAATGTTACTAAATCACATCGAAAATACTTGCGTTTCAAATCACGCACTTATCAAAACTCTCACCGGTGATTGTACGAATTCACTTGCCTCCCATTTGGTTTATGTACTTGTTACTAGTTATGTACAGGTTATGTACAGCACCATACGTTTTTACTAAATTACTTAAACCCGTAATAGAATACTTACGAAATAAAGATTACATATTCGCTATATATTTAAACGATATCCTTTGTTTCGGCCAATCATATAAAGAATGTAACGATAACGTTAATTACACAATGAAAGTTTTGACAGATCTAGGTTTTATAATCAACACAGAAAAAGTTCACTTACCCCAAAACAACAATGCAAATTTTTAGGTTTTATTTACGATTCAAAACTTATGACACTATACCTTCCTGACAAAAAGAACAGAAAAGGACACACAAACGAAAATGCAAACTTCGCAATTTTGCTAGAATAAATTGGTCTGCCGGTTTGTATTGCCCTGCGGTTCAATATTCTGGGTTATACACTAAATTGTTTGAACGTCACAAGTACCTGTGTTTACAAAATAATGACAGTTATTCAACAAGAACAAATTATTCACCTACCCAGTAATTTTAAAAATTGCAAGATGATTTTTGTTTGTGGTTAAATCACAATAGTGCTTGTTCGCCTTTTAGATTTAATCAATTTAGTTTCGAAATATTTTCCGATTCGAGTTTAACTGGCTGGGGCGCTTTTTGTAATAATAAGGAAGCGTCCGGTTATTGGAAAAATGACGAATCTTGTTCACACATAAATGAATTAGAATTAAAAGCTGTTTTCCTCGCACTTAAGGTTTTTGCAAAGGATCTTTATAATGTAAGTAGACATTTTATTGAGAATCGACAATACAACGGCTATTTGTTGCATCCACCGTATGGGAAACGTGCAGTACCCACATTTAAACAATGTATCCAGAGAAATCTGGCAATGGTGTGTCTCCCGAAAGATATATATTTTTGTATCTTACATAAATACCAAAGATAACTGAGGCCGATATTTTGTCTAGAAAGGCATTTCAGGATACGGAATGGGAATTGGCAGACTATGCTTTCGAAAAAGTTTTGTCAGGTGTTTGGCCTTTTTTGAAATAGATTAGTTAGAGAGTCGCTGTAGTGCTAAATGTATATTACTTGGAAGATCGACCCTGATGCATGGACTATCGACGCCTTTACTGTGTCCTGGACATAATTATATTTTTATGCTTTTCCCCCCTTTATTTTAATTTTAAAAGTGTTACGAAAAATAAAAGCCGACAAGGCAGAAGAAGCAGTAGTTGTACCATATTGGTCATAACAACCCTCGTTTCCTTTGTTTAAGACTAGCCTGCCCATCCTTTATACATTTCAGTCCTGACGTTAATCTTTTGTCAGCTCCTTTCGGAACACCCAACAATCTTCACAAGACACTTCGCTTAATTGCCGCAAAGTTATCCGGCAAAAATATCTGAAGATATTCATACCAGTGAGGACGGTTAGCATTATGATCAATTCGCTTTCAGATAACACGTACAAGCAATATGACACTAACTTGTATTAGACCCTGGTTAGAATATTGTAAACAAAGCGGTTGTGACTATTTGGATACCAATGTTACCGTAATTTTAGATTTCCTTACAAAAGTATTTGATAAAGGTGCCAAATATGGCACAATTAACTCGTACAAATCGCCCTGTCAATATTATTTCCAAATATATTACAGGACTCGCGAATAAAAAGGTTTATGAAAAGAGTTTTCAGATCAAGACCATGTCAACCAAGGTATAATATGACTTGGGATACTGATACTGTTCTTGGCTATTTATCTGAACGAAGTGAATACTTTGAAAGAGTTTCCAGGTGGAAACTCTTTCAAAGTATTCACTTAACTTGTTGGCTCTAGTAACTGTTCATAGAGTATAAACATTTTTCACAAATAAAAATAAGCAATATTAATGTCATTAATCAAAACCTAATTACCATTAAAATCCAGATTTAATAAACACCTCGAAACCGAATTCTTTTCAACCCTTTTTGAAATTACCTTTCTGTAATGAAAAACCTAATATATGTCCAGCTACCTGTTTACATGACTATATAAATAAAACAAATTCCATTCGACAGACTAATAATGATTATTTATTCATCAGTTACAAGAAACCTTATAAGAAGGTGTCATCCCAACGGTTGTTGGATTAAGAAAATATTACAAAAAGAGTGGTATTGATATTTGTATATTTAGTGCGCATAGTACTCGTCATGCAGCCACATCCAGAGCCAGCAGCTCAGGTGTCAGTATTGATGTGATTAGAAATACTGCTGATAAAAGATCGATAGTCGAGGATAATTTGCAAGCTCAATATTAAATTCTACAGATTAATACATGTAAATCTGTTGTTACGTTTATCTGTTAAATGAACATCTGTTATGATTTGCTTATAAAGAGGTGTTCGAAAATTTCATATAATATTAGTAAAAACTATTCATTTATTATGAAATAATTTGTTTTATAAAAACTTAAGTACCTATATAGGTATATTTTATATTTGTCACCTCTAAACATCCTACAATTTGTTAACCAAATCGCAAAGAAAGAAGCTGCGAAACATAATTAAAAATCAAACGAACTTACCAAGTGAAGTTCGATGATAATTATGTGAGCAGCTTCTTTCGACGCGATTTATATACACCCACCCTATTATATTACATTTTGCTATAAGTACTTATGCCCTACCCTAACATACATACAAATACAAAATATACATATATAATTATACTTTCAACTAAAATGAGGAGCAGATCGCGCCGACCGTTCGAACCGGCAGCAGCAGCAGAGTGGGGGTAGTGGGGGTAAAAGTAAGTTGCCAGTGTTTAAAAAAAAAAAAAATGTATTTAAAAAATCCGTGTGATAGGCTGATGCGTGGTACACATCTACAATTTGTTAACCAAATCGCGTCGAAAGAAGCTGCTCACATAATTATCATCGAACTTCACTTGGTAAGTTCGTTTGATTTTTAATTATAAGTATCTAATTCGAAAAGGTAAACGTTATACTATTTCGATACAATAAGGAGTATTAAGAACTCTTATTAGGATTTTGCAGAAGTTGATAAAAAATTCTTCAAGTTACTTATTTAGTTCTACTTACTTACATTCGTGTACAAAACAGTAAATAAGCCTTTATGTTTAAAACGAAAAAGGTTAATTTTGGTATAGGTAAAGAGGCAACTCGTTAGGGAATGCCCTAACGAGTTGCCTCTTTAATTAAATTATAACTTTACTGAAATCTAGTGATGAATAATGATTCATCACTAGATTTCAGTAAAGTTATAATTTTAATAAAAATCATGATGTTAATCATGATGATGTTATTAAAAATCAGTTAAAGCACCACAAGTCAGTCCTGCATTTTATGTAAAAGTCAATGCTGACTAACCTTGTTAGTGGAAATTTAGTCGACGTGAAACAATGCCTTTACAAAGTAGTTCTTTAACACACATTAGTAGTAATTATTCCAATGGGCATATACCTAGGCATATATTGGCCTACCCCTGAGGTCAGAAAATAACGATTAATTCGTGTGCGCATACAATATTCAGTAAGTTGTGTGTTGTGGGCTAACATTGTTTTTTAATTGTGAAGGTTTAAGGATGGACGGCAAACCTAAATAAAATATATTCCCAGCGTGTTTTGATGTGATTTAGTATATGCTAAATGTTTTTATGTCAGGACTTTGGTCGTGGGGGGTCTCCAGATCAATCTCCCTCTGGCGCAGCATCGGTGGTCGTGTTGTTGGGTTTAACATTGCATCACCTCTTTCAACTGCCGTCTTCCTTCCTATTCACTAAGTTTTTAAGTGAATAAACTAACGCGCTTTACCATCATCGATTGCGCCACTGTTTACCATCAGGCAGGCTTGCAGTCATGCACCAGTTTATAAATATAAAAAAACAACAGTCTTATGCAATTAACTTTATATTAAAAGACACAATAATGTGAGGTCCTGGCCAAAGCGATAAACCTATTTAACACGGACTTTGATGCAGTTGTAGCGGAATGCCCCAAACCTATACCATAGCCTAGCTCCATAAAGAATAGAGGTAAACAAACCAATTTAGGGTTATCACAACTCACGTTTTACAAATCTCCTGTTATTTACATGATTATCGACTTTTACATGCTAGCTATTTATTAACAATTCCTATCGCAGCATATTTCGATAGAATCACTAAAATAACATGCATAATAACTTGGTATTTCGAAAAACCATTGTAAAGTCGACATTAATTTTACGTGCTAGCCCTGCGAAAAAAAAAAGATGGATGAAATCCAGGTGTTTTACACATTTTGTGGAATTCAACCAAGAAATAAAGTTGAGACATTTGTCAATACAATTTTGCGTATATTAATTACTTTCAAATCAACTACATAACACATGCATTGTAATACTTTCATGTATGGACTAATTATAATTATATTATGTATCAAAAAATTTAACCTATTAGGAAATTAGCTGTCATGTGTGTCATGTTTCATTCAAATCGGTTAAGCGTTCTATCACAGATTACAGAATACTACGTAGTTCTATGCAAATCATAAATATCTAAACATCTAATATTGTTTAGATTAGTAGGAAGTAGAATTATTACTTTTATGAAAATCATATATGTAAAAAAGGTTGTTAACATCTGTCTCTTAGGCGTAAACTATTCGTTGCCTAGCAACAACGGTTTGTTTACCTCTATTCTTTATCGGATTTGGCTCCACTATAGGTCTGCGGGTATATTACGGCCCGGGAGTACAACGGCGCGGGAGCGTGGGTCACCACAACATGTACCTACTCGTACGCCGCGATGACAGCTATTGACGAAGAGATGAGAGGATTTATGTGCTAACCTTTATGACATTGAATTTCTGGTGCTCAACTAATACTATTTACAAAACTATTTCTTTGCATTTTGCTGTAAACAATAAAACGAGGGTACTTTTATAAGACTGTTTTTCTCTAATTTCGCAAAGCATTTTCCGTGTTCCGTGTTCGCTTTGTTACACAGGAATTCAGGGCAAAAGGTCGCCATACAGAAATATCAAAGTTACTGTGTACTAAGCCCACTTTTGCTTGTACTAAATACTTGGCCGGTTTATTTATAGTACCAACCATAAGTCCATAGGCAATCTCACAATGCTTAGTGTGCTTTCTATGGACTTATGGTCGGTAAGGATGTATGTTAAATTAAACGTCAAGATATTACAATAGCCTTACGTTTAATTTGAATTGAAAGAAATTAGTGAAACACCCCCTGAACATTTTTTCATGAACCTGTGTGTGAACTAAACACATCTATTTAAAGAACAAACGTTTGTCTGAAAAGTTTGTGGTTCAACCCTTTGGATTAAGAGCTTGGAGCTTGGAGAGCCTTTACGCAAATACAATTCTAATTATGCTGTTTCCCTTCGAGTTTATAAACCCGTATTGGTTTTAACTAGTGTTGTTCACTCCTCCCACGTTAACGAAAAAAACTTCTATAAAAATAACAAGTTTATTAAACGTATTTTTCCGAACTTCCTCAGGATATTACATCGCAATGGACGTTTGCTGTGGTTCTATTTTGAAACCTCTGCCCTTAATGCCACCTTCATATTTGTATCGAGTTTAATTTTAGCTTTGATTGTCGTAAACAGCGTATAAAAATGTGTACGGATAATCACTACATAGTATAAAACAAAGTTGCTTCTTTTTTTCTTATGTCCCTATGTATGATTATATCTTTAAAACATTGCAACGGATTTTGATGCGATACGTCTTAATAGATAGAGTAGTTAAAGAGAAAGATTTAATGTTTTATAACATTCATTGAATAGTGGAAAAATACTATTATTTTTGCGGTTTCTAATGTAATGCCGTAAATAATTTTTTTTTCCGCGTTTGCAGGGAAACGCAGGCGAACCCTATGAGATTTATCGAAATAATATACTAAATATTGAACACATTGAAAAGGTCTACAGAAAAGTCTGCTATGGTATATGTCTATGTCTTATCCCACAATAATTTATTTTTGTTATTTACTTCTTCACTATCACTAGCAATTTCAATTTGACAGTTCAACGATATTCATTGCGTTGTTTACGTTGCTGAGCAGACACATTTTTCGAATGTATGCAGCAATAAATTAGCAATATGCTTCAAAATTTGTCCAATCGATAATAATAATGGTAAAAATGAAATAAAAATTATCAATAGAATTTTAAAAGAGTCTGTTTGTAGGCACAGCGTAGATAATGGTAAAAATGAAATAAAAAATTACCAATAGAATTTTAAAAGAGTCTGTTTGTAGGCACAGCGTAGATATGTACCAATACATTCCTAGAATGAATATAGGCGAAAACTAAAGGCACAAAATCGGGTGGAATTTGTTATAAGATTTTACACCTTTTTATAACAATTAGTGTTAGTATTTTCCTTGTTGTGAGATAGAACAAAGGGTTGGTTAGAATGCCCTAAGAAATCTGATTGGATTTGCCTTACACAATGTTTCTTAAAGAGAAGTTGGTGTAGATGTTTTATTTATAAAACAATAATTTTATAGCACAGTACACAGAACCTTGATAGTATGGTATAATAATACACGTGGTTAAATTGTTTTTATTGCAGGTAAACTCCCAACAACGGGTAACGTCGGCTATAGACCTGTGTACCGTGAGGTCCTAATGATCTCAGATGGGACAGACGATTACCTAGTAACAGAGACAAGCCTCTCAGTAATAATTACAGATAAGCCTAAGCTCTCTAAGCACTCTGCAGAACTAATTCTGCAGAGTGTACACGACAGAATTTCCATGGATTTCCATGCGATTGTCGTTCATATTTAGAGTAAGTAAAATTAAATTGATTCCATTTAAGATTGCAGAATAATGACAATAAAATCGATACAAGTTCAAAAAAATTACAATATTGGTGAAAAACAGTGAAAAATAAATGGTTTTATAAACAGGCGTCTGCTTGGACATTTTCAAAACCTTTTGGAAAGCTTAAAAAGAATCCTACTAATTTCAATTTGTAAGTCAAACATCCTAATAATTATATGTGACCTACTAAAGCATTGTAGCTACCAGGTCAAGTGCATTACACAATTAACTCAAGTAAAGTTAAGTTTCCTTTTACGAAGTTATGCTCTCATTAATTCCGTTTGCGGGACCACTTTGTCTATATCTGCAAAGCTTTGGTTTCATAACAAAGCGGTTAATGGCACATTATAACGGCCGTAAAATATACAGGGTGGTTTTGATACATTAATGTCAAATACTAGTGACAATTACAGATTTCCATCATGGTCGTTATCATATAAAGCCGTAACTGTACCAACAACACACACAATGCTGTTACCTCGATAAATCGATTCCGGAGTAATTACGGAGAAAAGTTTAATTGGTATTTAATTAAGTAACTTTATCTAACTTATTGAATTAATGTAGAGGTCGGTAGGGAAAGGAATTTCCATTTACTTGGTATCTGCTGATTACCGAAGCTGCGGGTATCACGGAATACGGTAAATGGAGCATTATTTTACAAATTCTGAGCAATTTCAGGTTCTAAGCTGGAATTTCCCAATATCTTACATTAGCTTTCCTCTAGGACAGCTTGAGTTAAGGCATTGGGAAATATTTTAAGAACATTTACTACCGTTTGCCCCACACTAGGGATCACTTCTGAATAACTGTATGGTGGATGCGTTTACAGACATTTAAACACATATCCACAAATAGCCAGACCCGGAACAATTAGGTACCTGTAGGCCATTTGTTCCGTGCGGGAATCGAACCTGGGACACGCAGCGCAGCATTAGATTGCTCAGCCACTGCACCAATCGTGTTGTATTAAAATTAAAATGCCTCAACCATATCCAAAAAACTTAAATAAATTTTATTTTTAGACAGATTTAGGGTGATAGTGATAAATCAAATTCTACTTTTGGTGTCTTTTGTTGTTGCGCAAGAAGAGTAAAATGGGTAAAAGTGCAATTTTTTGCTGTTACTAAACTTTTCCACAGATAATAGGTATTGTGCCAACTTACTCACCGCGGGAGGAAGACCCGGAGTCAGGAAATACAGTGCTGCCATAGTTCAGGCTCCAGTTCATTTCATTTATTTTTACACTCTCTGTATATTTTTTATTAGTGTGGAAAATAATCGAAGTTTTACTTACCCTGACTGAGTAAAACGGATATGGATCGATCGTTATCAATGGCGGTACTGTAAAGGTTGTTAAAGAATACGTTTACCTCAGCCAAATTGTGCAGTTTGACAAAAACAATTTTCAAAGGGAGGCTAACAAAAAAATTAAGTTGGGCTGGGCAGCGTTTGAGAAGCTTTGTCGAATCTTATCACAGCATATTCCACAGAGGTATTTCAAGCAATTGTAAATAGTTTTCATAGCGCCGTTAAGTATTTCCTGTATGTTTTACCTAAAATTACATTTCAAGTACTAACTACAATGCTTGCTTTGACATCGCTACCTACCATAGTTGAGTCCCCGTATGCTATTAAAAAAACTTTTCCTGCAACACATTCAAATCCGATTTAAAGTCAAACGGAACTGAACAAGTAAATAAAGTTTGAGGAGGTTTTTTGTAGACAAGACTTAAGCGGATTCAGATGAGCTATAAGAGGCTGCAGAGGGACCTGGGGCCGTACACTGTGAATAATGCATGTTGCTCTTAGCGACACGCAGATGCTGGATAAACTTCAGTGTCGGAAGTGTCCCACAGCATAGACACTGCGCCTGTTTTATTCAAAAGATCAGGGATTTGAGTGTTCTGAATTTCGATATTTATGATACACTTCTATTTTATATTTTCGGCCATAAAAGTCAAAGCAGATGCTGTTTTATAGACGAGTTTTTCCTTTTTAATATCGCGATATGTTGAAAATTCCCGCGTGCAATGTACATAGAAAAAATATGACTTAGAATTTATTGTCTCAATATTTGAATATTTTTGTAGAGTATGAACAGGTATTGTAGTTCGAGACTATGTCCGTGTAAATAACAGTCATGTTTACTGTATACCAGCAACCAGCTATGAAAAATATAGTAAGATATTATAGTCTTGTTTATGGTCGCGTATACGAGAGTTCATGTTCTGGTTATTTTACGAGCACAAGTTGTACAAAAAATTAATCCACGGACACACCACACATTACTAGCATCTACTGTTGCTTAATATTTTATAGATCATACTGCAGTTGTTTAATACCATTAGTGTATTCTAACAGTTGCTTGTATATATATATATATATATATATTTTTTTTGATAGCCTCCTTTTTATTATTTATGCCATTAAAATTACAGAACATAAATATGAAGATTTTATAAAGGGTGACTTAATGTACGGTCTTATCGCTAAGAGAGGGTTTTTACAGACAACCTTAATTATATATTTTGTTCTGACAGAATAATTATGCATCAACCGCAGTGTGCCGTTTACCGTAATGCTCAAGGTAAATAATGAACTAGTTATTTTTATTAGATCATTTATAATATACCTTTAGGTCAGTGAGGAGATAATGGTGTTTTTATTAACGGGTCGAAACAATAACTTTGTTTTACCATGACCCGAAGATTTACGATTAAGGCGATGTGGAACATCTCGCGTACTTACGGAAGTCTCCCAATTTTCTCATAGATCTAACCATAACTTATGTTTGCCAAATGGTTATTCGTAAATATTTAAACTATGCTGTTCTCCAAAAACCTATTAAGGCATTACTGTGTAAAGTTATACTGGTGAAGCACTCATTACATGAGAGAACTGAATTTATCTTTGAATACGGAGTAACGCCGTGACCTCATATTCAGCTCAACATGTTTCCTTTCTGAATTAGAATATTAGCATTTACCGTAACCAGATGCGGTTAAATGTTTGAATATATTAATAAAGTGTTCAGTGCGGTAACAAATATTTACATAGAATGCCTAAATTGGATACAATTTGTTTTTCAACTTGTACCCTACGCTTTCCAAGCCTTGTACCGCGTGTCAGTAACGTGAGTGAAACGGCTCGGAGTCACTCGAGGCTGGCGGAGACCAAAGCGACGACGCTCGCCAGGGAATAGGCTTTATAACCACATGTTTTGAAATTTGTACTACTTAAGTATGGTTAGTATAAAGTCTTTCTTATAAGTACTAGTATTTTATGAGTTCATCGCAAGGTTGGCAGGTATTTAGTATTTAGGTATATCTTTTGATGCTCTTAATATCCTAAATAATATATCACGTAACAAACGGAAATGGTGGAACATGTTTAGTAGCAGGGGTTCCCTGAGGGGAGTACACACGGTACTTTGTACATAATTAAAGGGCAACCATTTGAGACATTACGTAACGAGCCGACAGGTTGAATCGATGATTTTATATGCTCAGGAGCTGACTTAGTGATTATTTAAATGGTGTAATTTATAGTTTCAATGGTTACGTGCTCGTTAAAACTATACCGTCGCTGCATCGCTACGGCCCGGCGTAGGTCTGTAATGGACTCGGTTGCTACGTTGTCGTAGACAACGGCAGTTCAATATTTTAACAATTACCTTTATATTAGACTTATTGGTGAAAATTTTATGAAGCATTATTAGCTTCATAAAATCTGATTTATTTCAGTCAATATTGAAAAGGTAAAAATCACATCTTACTTGCTTACATTTCCTTTCAATCATTGCCGAAATCAAGTGTTGCGTCACTTAAAAATTTCCAAAGCACTTTTCGTTTGAGAATATACATAGAATCGTGCACTATCATCATCATCATCGTCATGAATCTTTTTTTTATCGTTCCACTGAGCACAGGTCTCCTCTCATACAGAGAAGGAATTACAATACACAATCCTACACTATGCAATAACAAATTTTACTATTAGTAAAACATTATCTTTAAGCTCGCACCTTTCTGGTTGTATTTTAATGTTCTGGTTCAGCAGGAATCCCTATCTCAAAGACAACAAAGCAATCTACTAGTATCTACTTATAGTGGGCTAATATTCGGATATATTTAGAATTGTTACAAATTAAGTAAAACGGCAAAATGTGGCACCATAAACTCGTAACTACTAAAGATATGGAAGTATTGTCTTCCTTTACAGAAGACGTCTACAGAATATGTCTAAAGACTGACACAATAATTCGTTATTTTGATTTAAGAAGACGACGGATTTTTTTGTGAGAAGCCAGTTTATTTTAAAGTTATAAATACCATGATCACTCCTTAACCAACCTTCAATCATCGAGTTCATCTGATCGGAGCTATCATATAATCTGTTTTTTTTTTGGCAATCGAACCCTCGACCGTTCTGCCAGTGTCAAAATACGTCTTTATACGAAGTTATATCTGATCTGTCAGTCAAGGCGACTTCAAAAAGACAAAAGTTAATGAAGTTAATTTAAAGGTAACTAATTGCAGTGAAACTATTTGGAGTGAAAACTTCTTTAGTGACGGTGAGCCCTTCTGTTGGATGGTGATCGTTTGTTACTTTTTGTGTATTCTGTGTTTTTTAATGACTTCAGTTTTCATTTCTGTCAGTCAGTCCCACGACTGCTTTTTTTTTAAATAAAGATTTCATTTATCGTGAACATCATTCTTAATTGAATTGTTGTTAAAAATAACCATTATATAGTTAATATTATATTTTTAAACACATCGATTAAAACACTTTCTGTTTTCATTACGTTTTGACCTTTATAAGAAAAGCACTAGGAAAATTTTTAGGAGATTGATCCGTAACTTTGACTTTTGAGAAATGCTTTAATTCAAACCCCCACCTATGAAATGGACCCTTACCACCACATCAAGATGCAGACGACCCTATCGGTCCGCCGTCGCAACGTCGTCATAATATATAACCGTACCGTCATACATAAAAATTCGACGCAATGTACAGAATCCATAAAAACAAAATAAAGTAAGAAAACGCAGCTACTGTAACAGTAAAGTAACCAAGTTATTACAGTTTTTACGATTTGTTAATTCAGCCATTTTAATAACTAGGTGCAAAGCTCTATAAAATATACCCTCAATATAAATATACTTAAAAACAAATTAACTTCTGGAGGAAGTGAATGTTACAGACAAGTAACCGAGTTCGGCCGGTAAGTTATGTCTTCCTAAAAACAAGTTATGTACCTGAAGAAAGCAGAAATAACCATAACGAGCTGTTACAGATGAGGAGCAATGATGACTTTTTATATTTGCTTTATGATAAATAGGACAAATGAGCTTTGTTTTTAGAGCGTATAATGGAGAGCAACTGCGAGCCTAAATTGTTACATATAATTATGTATTTTCTTAGGAGGGTGAAGAGGGATATTTGATCTGAGGTGGATAATTATAGATAGTATCCACGACGGCCTTATGAGTAGGCTTTTAAGGCTTTTCTCTAGGAAGACCAACAAAAACGATGAATAAAATAATAGGTTGTGAAAGATGATATGGCTAGAAAGACGAGATAACGACCGAGATGACGACTAACGGAACATTATGGAAGTCTTTGAACGGTCGCTCTTAGGGATCGACCGCCTATTGTAGCGTCTTAATGTATTGACACGTTTATTTTTCTTTCATGTTTGTAATCATCTGTGCCCCGCGGTTTTATTGTTCTGGATGGGTAATCATCAAATAGCCTCTCCTGCTCTGAGCAGCGCAGAAAACGTATCAGATTTTTACTAAATAAAACCCACCCATGTTTCTTCACTTACCTGTACGCCCTAACCCAGAAGGCATCAGTTTTCGTAAACCCCGTCACGATGTCCTGACATCTCTTTGAGACGCGCGTAAAACACAACACTCCGTCGACCCGAACCTGGTCCTTACAGGCGGCGAGCTGCTTATTGCTCGCCACCCGCAAGCCCGCGCGTATGGTGGCCGGAAATTCGATGTTGTCTCCCGACCAGGGCGTCTCCTGCAGCAGCTAGAAGGATGAGGGCGCTGAGATTCCCGTTAACTCACGCGCTGCGCCTCCTCCTTTGCCAGCACCATTGCTTCGCAGAAGGAGTTGACGGCCTGCCATGCAATCTCCGGCCGGAAAAGGCCGGACGCGAGATAACTTACCGCCGAAGAGGGAACTTACCGCCGCTATTTTGGCGTGCTCAGCCCCGCGGTTTCATCCGCATATGTTACTATTACATAGGAATATCGAGATAAAAATTCATATATGTCAATCCTGGTTATATACTATCTGTATGCCAAGTCTCATTCAAATTCGTTCAGCTGTTTGAAGGTGAAAAAGTACAAAGACAAACACATTCATAAACTTCGCTTTCACTTTTATAATATTAGTGTGATTATTCCAGCAGTGAACTGTGATAGAATGAGATTATTGATTTTTTATTCATATGTGTGATATACATAATAAGGAGTATTGAATCTATCTACATTTATGGGTGCCGAACCCAAATTAACTGGGATAAGAGCAGGAGGATGATGACTTAGCTGGACCATTACTTACTTACTGCCATTTCACACCGTTTTAATGTCGTGTGTGTCCAGTTTACTTTTGGATATTGGGGGCGTGTTGTGGTAGGAATAATATACAATAGTAGTCACGTTACCTGAAACAAAAACGTTATTGTTAAACGTCCATCCCCAACTTTTGGATTCGTGATTGATAAAAATAGCCACATCAAACCTCGGAGATATATACATAGTAGTAGTAGAATTATTATATATAGACTAATAG
The DNA here is from genome assembly GCA_017933935.1 of Sesamia nonagrioides. NCBI lineage: Eukaryota > Metazoa > Arthropoda > Insecta > Lepidoptera > Noctuidae > Sesamia > Sesamia nonagrioides. Next base: position 436,820 of record JADWQK010001527.1, on the reverse strand, counting down.
TAGAATTATTTTAAACTTAACGTAAGAATAAATGGAACGACTTGTAATATAAAGTCTTATAAGTATATGTAAATGCCTAAGCAGATTGACTATCCCCCTCAAAGTAACTCCGCACAAAGTTTGATACGAGTGTAGGCGTAGTCACGTTATAATTACTGGAAAAATTTCACAATGTGATCATGCTTAATATCACTAAGTAGGTATTACATAACAACAGATCCATCGGAGTATATCGATACCTAGAACACCACATGCGAACAACGTGTCATACTGACATCACACAGATCCTGCATCTCGCAAGCAGAGTTTACTGTGCAACCTCCCTTTTCTATGGAGGATAAGCTGCACGTAACTTTACTCCCTGTACTTCTAAATGAGTATAAATATTCATACACATGTACCACAATGCAAATGTACTGAAAGTTATGTAGTCTCCATTCCATTGTTTAAAAATTTCATCCCGGACTTTTCGTTAATAATTTAAAGTTGCAGATGTTCTTTGGCTGGGATAAAGTAGATAACCGTGCTAATTCTGCACCGGATATAGAAAATTCTTTTATTTTCTATATTGAAACGTGAAGGAGAAGCGAATATCAGAAAGATGAACGTCTTTGGGGTTATCTACATTTCATTTCGTTTCCGTTTCCATCGATCTTTCTGCAGAAAAATTCGAATCCGAATTGAAAGTAATTGATTTTTAACTGGATTTTTATCATCATAGGTGTTCTCGAAGGATTTTAAGTTGCCAATTCCTTTTGACGTTTCATTTCATTTGATTTTCATGTCAATACATATTACAAGATTTTCATGGTTCGTTTATCATAAACACGTCAGCGTACGACAAGGAAAATATCACGACTACCAGCCGGGAAATGGTTAGGCTCAACGTTATTAGTGTATTATTCGACCGTACCCGAAAAGAAGTTAAGCAAATGTTTGCCCGTTAAGAAAATGTTAACATTTTTCCGGTTTCGGAGAAACAGTTCAACAGCTAAAATGCGACAAGCCTTATTCTCTACTTATTTTTACTTACTTGTCTAGTAGTGTAGATAATTGAATTTTTATTCAAAAGTTCATCGATGGGCGCAAAAATAAACAGTAAGAATTAAACTTTGTATCGCCAGCTATAAAAAATCAACACTTTAAAAAATGTCCGCTGCTAAGCTATCAATTATGATCAAAAAAGATAATAAGAGTCTTCTTATAACTCTTTCCTTCAGTTACAGTGGTTCAAGATAATTCTATAGGTTCTAAAATAATACTATTCTTAAACGTGCACTATAGATTTTGATTTGGTAAGCTTGAGGTTTACCTCAAGCTTACCAAATCAAAATCTGTAAAAAAAAAAAAACTGTAAAATGTGTAAAAGTGGTGTGGACCCTTTTCTGTAGTTTACTACAGAAAAGGGTCCACAACCACTTTTATTTGAGCGTGAAAAAGTAACAAACATCCATTAACCCACACACACTTTCGTGTTTATAATATTAATAGGATTATGGCCGTCACAAAAAATATAAAACCTTCTAACAAACAGTAACAAATATTCAATATCAAATTATGGAAGAATAAACTCGAAAGCTGGCATTATTACTCTGACAAGAAAAAAAGGCAAAGGAAAAAAGAAAATAAAATGTTACCGTCAAAAATAATGAGGACAGACATCGAGGTGGCAAATATAATAAGACATTAAATTCATTTTATCGTCCGCCACGGATTTGTTCAAGAGCAAATGAAATAATAGGTAAAACAAGTAGTAAATGGAATTTGACGATATGATTCGAATTCAGATAAGGAACTATTCTGGTTATAATTATCAATTTTTAAAATGTAATTATATTATATTTAAGTAGCTGCGCCCCGCGGTTATTCCCACATAAACTTTGATCTCATAGGAACATCGGGATAAAAAGCATCTGTAATGCAAATGCATGTGTAATAAATTATCTGTGTGCCAAATTACATCCAAATTCATTGAGTAAATTATGCGTGACAGAGTAACAAACATCCATACTCACAGACTTCCACATTTATAATATTAGTAAGATTAACAGCGGCTTAATAGAAAAACTAAATAATCTTGAAGAATGAAAGAAAACTTCACATATAGTTAGTATAGGTTTCAGTATAGGTTTCAAATCTAATTCAATCTTGAAGATATAGGTACCGTCTGGTAGATTCAATACTAACATTAACTTTATTATACTGTTTGAAAAATAATAAGCACATGTCAGCATAAAGAATCACAACTGTCTACAAACATTGATACCTCTTGGCCTTTTGCCTAGATAATTCGTGTATCTTATATCTTAGGTCAAATAGAAAGACAAAATCACGTCTTCATTTTAGTCACTTTATTTAAAAAAATGTTACACCTTCTTAGACAGCAACTTTTTGAAGAGAGCGTTATAGATTGTGTGAGTTATAAAACGGTAATGAAATTTAAAAATTAAATTAAAGATAATAGTAGATTATGTTACTGCTTAAACTTTAATGTTTACCTTTAAGCATTCATACATATTTCATATAACAATATCAAGGTAAACAGTAAGGGAAAAAGCGAATTAAGATGCAAGCTTTGTCGTGTATTGTTTATGTTCCATCGTGTATCAGGCGATGAAATAGAATTGACTCTCCTGAACTCAAACACTGATCTCGATATTTTTGTGGATGAATGGAAGACGATACTGTCAGAGTGTTTGAAGTTTTGTGAGAAGAATGCATGACTGGATTAAATAAGTATATGTTTAAAGTGTGTGTTTAATGATTTTATTGTATTGTTTGTTATATTATGTTTCTCTTCTTTTTTATTTATGTTTAGTGTAGTTTGTGTTTAAATAGTGCAACTGACTTCTGCCGTTCTATTTAAATAAATAAATAAATTAGAAATGGACTTATACATCATTTGGAAAATCAGGAGCGGGCCGCCAATTAAAATTACGTTCCTGAAAGATTCAGAATTAAACACACTAACATTTTTGTCCAATGTATCAAAGCTGCTTGAAATGATTCTGGAAATACATTTAATGATTTTTTCTTACAAACTTGCATTTTCAGTTACTTATCTTGTTTGATAACATATACAAAAACCGGGCAGTTCTGAAAATGTTACATACATATGGGTCGAATTGATAACCTCCTTTTTTTGAAGTCGGTTAAAAAAGGGAAGCAGTATTTTTTTCAAATGAAATTAAAACCAAGTAAGTATCAAAACGTACTAATGACTCTGCGCAATATTAATGTCAATGGAATTAAGAGTAGATATTGATAGTGTGTTTTTTTATATTATAACCTAGTGTTTGACAACAATCCCGCCTGATGGTAGGCAGTGATTCAATCGCTGATAGTAAAGCGCGCTAGTTTATTAAGAGCCTATTCGCTCTGGCCTTGAAGACACTTAAATTGTAGTTAGCCGGAAAAGACCGCCGCTGGCAAATTGATTATGGTGTCCGTTCAATAGTTTTTACGTGAAATATCCATATTATGTTTCACGCAAACCACTGAACGGACTTGGATGAAATTTGGAACACAGATAGTTTATAACTAGAAATAACACATAGTATACTTTTATCCTAATATTCCCATGGGATCGGAACATACGCGCGTAGAACCGCAGGGCGCAGCTAGTAATTTAAATTATTGTTAATAATGTTTTATTCGTTTAGCTATTGGTTAAGCTGATCAAGTTTAGCATCAAATGCGAGCAACAGCATTTGTATAAATAATTTCGACGCGGCTGCCAAGTGCGACAAGCACAATGAAATGCTTGTAATTCAAAAATTATATAGGTGTTCAAATAAGATTATTTAGTAATGTCAGTCGGTGCCTTTCTTCACAAATATTCACTTCAAACATTCTTAAACTTCTTATGCTTTCTATACATACCTACCAGAGAGTCGTCGGCTCGTGCTACGGTAGGAGTATCATCTAACTTGTTCGAAGAAAAAGTTTTCTATTTATAGATTGTATTGCAAACTATAAAGAAAACTGTTCGAAACTACTCAAAGACATTAAGAACAAAAGTTATGCGTTGCGTGGAAAGCTAAAATAAAACTATAAAACCGACGGAGCCAAGTAGAGTTTAAATGTGCCTAATATTTGCTTAATTAAATACTTAGTACCTTCCTGTATATAAACAAAGACGACATTGCATTTAAAAAAGCTTGATACAATCACCTAGTATTAAATAATAAAGTTCGATATATTGAAATAAATGCTTTGCATAAGTGATTCAGTACCTGTTTCAATGACCTGCACCCTAATTGCGTAACATACTATTACTATCAATTGGAATCATTCTGATATATATTGCTAATCCATTGTGTTCGAAAAATATGTCTGCTCAACCACGTAAATAAAGCAATAAATCTTGTTAAACCGTCAAAATGAAAGCCATTGCTACTGATAGGGTGTTACGCAATTTCCCTACTGTTGTCATCTGTTAACTTTTCATTCGTCTGAATCACATCGGACGACTTGCGGCTGCTCACTCGGCCAATTATAAGCCTTTCCACACTATGGTAACTGCTCGAGCTCAACATTCAGCAAGTCAATACCAGACCCTACACGCAACACCATACCACAAGTCTGTGCGGATGTTCGCCAAATCACAGCGGTGAGAAGCAGGCTTTAGGCAAAGGTAAACATATAGGTTCAATCATCTCGGCAGCTGTGTTTCAGTCTCATATACTCGTTTTTAGAACTCGTTTTTAGAGGAGAACCTTCAAAAGGGGCGGTTGCTGAATTTTTTATATAAAAACATATGTATCTTTTTTGGAGATCATCAATAAATAAATAAACGTTGCCCCACATTTCTAATTACTCAATTCCTAATTATTCCTGTATCGTAGATCCATTTACAAACATTTAAACTCAGATACACAAACAGTCAGACTCGGAACAACTAGCTATAGGCAATACAAACATTATATTTTGTACGGTAAGCGATCCCGTAACACCCAGCGCAATATTTGATCTCTCAGCCACTGCGCCAAACGCTTCGCCAAATTCCATACTGCATATTAATATAAACACGAAAATAACATAACATAAATATAACTAGGCTACCATATATAACCTCACCGCAGACCTCTATCAAACTTGAACATTACACGTAAACTAAATCACTTCTCTCAAGAACGCTCGACTATTCCCTTAACCGTAACATGTAGGATTGTTTATGTTAATTGCCTTCCGGGAAGCACGGCCTGCCGGTAACATGTCCATAACGACGGAAGAAAATTGTCACTGAGTTGTAGTGTATAGATTCTTTGTCTGACTTTTCTTACTGCGAAAAGCAATGTGATGTTAGGCAAACAGTCATCTCTTTTTTCGAAAAAAAAAGAAATAAATATATCATTGCAAACAAAGAAATATTCGCTGCAGAAAGCATAATGATTTTATTAACATTCATTTGATTCAACTCTCACGACAGAACCATCAAAGAAACTACATATATTGGACTGTCTAATAGATGGCATGTATAATTTGGCTACTAGGATGACAATTAGTAGTCGACGTGGTACGACGGCTGATACAAGAAACCATTTTGCTTCAGCAAATAAACTGAAATAAGGACAAGACAAAGATGAGGCAATATTTTTTAAATATATTCTTCAATTGCTTTTAACAACTGTCGGTATCTCAATTTTCACGCTACAGGGGTTTTATTCCGCTCGCTATTTAAATATGTACCATGTGTTCAGTGTATTTGAAATTCTTGAAACTCTTAATGCAAAACACAAAGTTGTTGCCTTTATTTAGGTACCAGTTCTGTGGACAGAATAGATGTGCTCCAATATAAAATGTTTATTATGTTTTATTTTATTTAGGACACGGTTCTCATTTGCAGTCCAGTGGGAACATCCTGAAAGATTGATTAGGCTACACAAGTCGTTTCTATATGTCCGAGTTATAATGATCTCTAAAATATTTTATTTCACATAAACCAACATGGGCTCTTATGAAACGAAAACTTACGAGAAGAAAATCTACGGTTATTGTTCTAAAAATAATTGTCTTTGACAGCATAAGCCTCTCGATAAGTATCTGAACCTTGATAAAAAAAATATCACGTAGGTATCTATTCTTTTTTCATGTATGTAGACTTTAGTCTACATGGTATATAAAGTCCTTACATTTACAAAATACAGAAGCATCAACATAAGGATAGATAAAATATTAAAATCTAGCCACATGACTTATCAATCTTATCACTTATTTTTAAGTAGTTGTAATGTCTTACAACCACTTAAAAAGCAAATGATAGAAATATTATGTATGTAGGCACATCGCATCTATATATGTCACAGGTGTCGTTATTGACAGATGCCTGCATAGCTATAATTAATTTAATGAGCCTTGATTGTAATACTTATTTTTACCGAATAATCTAAATCTCCATTCTATGTGTGCAATATGTCAAAATCAAAATCAAAGCAATTATTTCAAATAAACCAATTACAGGCACTTTTGAATTATTAGAAGATCGGTCAGTCAATAAGATGAAGCTAGTCGCCCATTCCAAAGAGTAGGTACCTATGGAGAAGAACGGGCAAGAAACTCCATGGACACTCTTTTAAATTTTCAAGCAATTGTTACAAATATTTGATTACATCATTCATGTTGAAATCAACCGTGTGAGAACGATGCAGAAATAAATTGTACGCCGAGAGCGTCCATTATGGAAAACACACAAAAATCAATTCAGAAATTAAAATACGCCGTGGCAGCTAAGAGATGACCAGTCCCTCCGACGGCGTCCGTTCACGAACATGACGAATGGATCAGCATCATTCAGCTCAACCATATTGAAGGGAACCCAATGACCCAACACACACGCCACCATCAGCGAGACATTTGAGTGAGCATGACATACTCTCAACAGCTAGAGCACTATCAAGTCAATAAAAAAGACTAACCCAACAAAAAAATGCCTTACAGCACATTCGTACATTGTGCTCACACGTTTGCCATGCAATTATACAATACTAAGTAATACAATAATGTATTTATTCACACAATATTAATATATTAATGTAGTATAAACAGTTATAACGTTTAACGTTTTTACAATAAAAGAGCATTATTGAACACGCATTCGTAGTTTTTACTACAATGTCAAATAAATATATAAAAAATAAACATTATACTTTGAGAGCAGTTAATAGACATTTACGTTGTTGTGCCATTAATGATATGTAGATAGGGACTGTCATTACCAATTATAATTCTTCAGTTCTCCTTATCTGTCCCTTTGTTACTTTGACATGGCTTGTCACAATTTATCTATTCACTCCAATCAAAGCAAGCTTTGATGTCGGGAACGTTTAATCAGACAACTTATAGCTTGCCGGTACAGTAGATCTACAGCACTACTAAAATGAGATATATTTAAATAAGATTTTAATTAAAGAAAAAATATATACGAATATAACTTTCACATTTCCGATTTCCCCATTATCTACAGAAAAAAGTTTCTAAAGATTAGTTTATCCGTGCTTTTCACTGAACTGAATAAACGACTATGAACTCCAATGTAAATTATTTCCTCTATAATTTACGAAAAGTGAATCTGTTATTTACTTAAAAAGTCTGTAACAGTTAGGCGTAACAATACAATAAGTGACAAAGTCACATAGACTTTATTACTTATTACTTACCCTGTACTCTTTTTACTTATTATCACTACATCATCTTTGATTTCACACCATTGCCTATAATATCATTTCCCAGATTCACATTCAAAGTCATACCGCATACGTTTCATAAGGAAAGTATTTCTACAGCTTTTTTTCTACTTTTATGCCTCTTGCCACACACAACATTAACTTCCATATATATGCGTAAAGTGTAGGCACCAGCACACTATTATGCTCAGTCTATACCCACTGAACAACCGTTCACCTTATTTCCCACATGCACCATTCCACCATATTTATACTCCCTAATATCTATACTCTTCACCATACCCCACACAGATTAATAAGCTAAGTCTAAGCTAAGTTAATGAGTCTTTACCTACTATTAACTACAGGAGCTTAAGTCAACAGGTGCAGTTGTTAGAAGTATTGAACTTGTTAAAGAACCAATCAAATCGGTCTAAATAATTCGCTTAAATTATTTAACTTGATTGATTAATTCATTATTTATTAGTTCATGACTGAATTCCGTTTTCAAACATCGATATGCAACTTGGCATTGTAACCGCACGCTAGTGAGCTAATAATTTCATTTCTATTATTTTACCACCAAAATCTTTATTGCCTGCTGTTCTAAAAATTATAGCATTAAACTAGATTTATTGGCATAATAAAACACAAACACACGAGACGAAAAACAGGAAAATGTTGATTTTTTTTTTCCATTTCTAAAGGTTTTATCCATTTTTTTTCCCTTTGGCGAGGTAAACATTATAAGAACATTTTTACGTTGCACCATTGTGTGTTTATTTATTTTGTCACAATAAAGAAACGTAAACAGCTCTAAAACTTCACGAAGGCAATTCTTAACAGTGAAGGGTGACTTATGGAACAGGTTTCTTTACCTTTTTTTGGATGGGAAATAATCAAATGACCTCTCCCGCTATGAGCGGAGCGGAAGGGCGTGTCAGACTTTTAGTGACTAAAACCCACCCGTGTTCATTCACATGCCTGTGCGCCAGAGAGCACGGTATCTCTTACGAACAACCCGCGACCCTGGCAGGTATCAGCCATAGCGGACCCCGTCTATGTGTGCTGATTACTTATTGAACAATTTTCATACTTCAATGATGATATTTACACGTCGTCTTTTACTTAAAATCAGAAATTATTGGACTATTATCAATTTTACTTAAAAGCTTTTGTACATTAATTGTAGTGCATAGAATACCTAGTAGCCTTTACTATTTTATCACAAAACATACACTTTACATCAGCCTTACGACTCAATGTAGCTTGCTTCGAAATAAAAATAACCTATTTTGGTATGTGATATAATATTTGTTACTATAAAGTTTAAAAAGCAAAAATTTAAAAAAAGTAATAAACACGTACTTAACGGAAGAATTTTCGGCAAAAATTCACGTTTCATCACATGATAACAGGTTTGAGGTCCTATTACCTACAAACTATTATCATAAACTAGAACGATACCTTCCTCTGATTTTACTTACATAACAACTGTTTATAAAATATCTAAGAAGTAATGCATCTGGCGAAGGGTACCTACAATAAAAAGCAGCCATGTGTGAGGTGAGCCTCAAGTATGAGTGTATGGGTTCGATTCCAGGTCAGGCAAGTCCCAATGTATTTTTTTTTATAAGTTATATGTACTTTCTAAGTATATCATGGATACCAATGACTGATTACAAGGTGAAGGAAAACATATTAAGGAAACCTGGACTTTGTTTCTGAAATCACCAACCAGCATTGAGCAGGCGTGGTGATTACGCTCAATCCCATATGCGAAGAGACATGTGCCCAGCAGTGGGACGATAAAAAGGTTGATGATGATGACGATGTGTGAGAGCAAGTACCAAGGGTTCTGTACCATTCATCTATGAAAAAGTCATAGTACTATTACGAAGACTTTTTTGTGCTTGTGTATTATATCCTTTGGGTACAGAGTCTTAATAAGAAGTAATAGTAAGTAGTGCACTAAAAACTTTATTATTAAAGCTTCTAGTTTTGCGTCTACTTAGTCTGGTAGGGCGTGTGCGTTTGTGTGTGTGTGCGTGTGTGTGGGGGTGTGTGTGCGTGTGTTTGCGTGTGCATGTGCGTGTTTGTTTTAAGTACCATTCGAGGACATCGGCATGAATACACAAGGCACATCTGAGGACATTTTCAATCCGAGGACATTTTTGTGGGTCCTCGATTTGACTTGACTACTGTATCGTATTATTCACGCAATTTTGAACATTACTGTATATATGATAAGGAAAACTAAAGAAATCCTCGGATTGGTGGTGATCAATTATGTACACATTTCGACCGTGTGTGACCACTAGACGGCGCCACTAGTGATTTTCACACACTCAATAAACACACGACTCATGTTTATAATACTATCCGAGGACCTAGTGTGTAAATGTTACACTCAAGACCTCGGAATAGTACTTGAACTAGTCAGTGTGTTGAGGTCCTCCATTCGGGTACAATTTCAGGTTGTATCTGAAATTACAATTACTATAAGAATAAGAAAACGTTGATTTTAAGTCCGATTGTGAATGAAATAGTTATTCAAAAATCCACCAGAGAGCATTTTGTGGTGCTTGGTCGCAGAGGAAATATTATTTTCCTTCAGTTGACGTCCAACCGTAACTGTCTTTAGAGAGCGTGTGCATTATGTCGTTAATATCTACTCTGTTTTTTATTAGATACGTATCTCGTAGATTATAATTTATTATTATAACGAGTTGTGTTTTAAATATGATGTTTACGAACCTTGTTTTAAGAACACAATCTATACATAATTTAATTTTTAAATATTGCTTTTTTTAAATTTGGGTGCTTCGTGCATTGGTTTATGTTGAAATTTTTAATCAAATTATAATTTAAAATATGAAGATCACGGAAAGACAATGGTGAATTGTCTGGCTTTGGAAGCCGTGTACGCCGTGGTTTGCGGAGAGCCCGTAGCAATTGCTGTGTCTCTGGATACCGCGGAGGTCGTGGCTGACACCGAAGCTATGGCAACCGTGGAAACCGTGGCTGTCCCGGCAGCTGTAGCAGCCGCAGTGGTCCTGGCTGCTACAGACGTCATGGCAGCCGAAGCATTCGCGGAGGTCATGTAGAGGCAGTGGTACAAGGTCGAGGATATCTGCCCGCCCAAACAAGGCGAGACTGACTTACTTAAATTTGTTTAAATCTCCTCATGACTCCGCAGAATATTGACAGCATATTACTGACTTCATATTCAGCGATACAAACGAGTTGCAGTGCTTACCATTGTTGCTTATAAAGAGCTATTAATACGCAATCACTACAATGTTGTTCAGGTACTACGTATTTACTACCGTCAAATCGCGCGATGGATTCGGGTAGTTATTGAAGTGCATTAACTTACTACTTATTACGAAGTAATAGCATCGGGTTTTTATACTTACCAATTTTCTTTTTTAGCAATCTATCTCCGGACGACGAACCGTGTGTGTTGGTTGGACAACCTTTTTTTTTCGTTCCGGGGTGGAAAATCCTCAATGGATGTCCGCCGCCCTGGGGTAGGCGACGGGGTCTGTCAGACTCCTACTGACTAAAAACCACCCCGGTGTCTCTCCAGACACGTGCGCGCGGAGCCGCGGAAGTGTTAATTCTGTCGCGGCCCCACACTCTCGTGCTGGCCCGGTCTGTCCGGGCCTCGCCTCCTGCACGGGGTCCATCAGATAGGGGACGGGGACTTCCCCACGTCCCCGCCCTTCTTCGGCGCGTCTTCTGCGGCCCGGGAAGGGAGTTGAGATCTCTCTATCCCGTTCCACAGCTTGCTTCTGCGACATCACGTCCTCACAGAAGGACACCACGGCGTCCCACGACTCTGCGCTACCGACCATCCTCCGCACTACTGCCGGCAGCGTCAGGTCGCCTCCTACTTCAGTTGTGAGGACACGGCGCTGCTCCTCCCAAGCTACACACTCGCAGAGCGTGTGCTGCGCCGTGTCCTCTTCGCATTGGACGCAGTGATGGCACCTAGCGTCCAGCTCCCTGCCTAGGCGACGCAGGTACTTGCTGAAGCAGCCGTGCCCCGATAGTACCTGCGTCACCCTGAACGACAGGAAGCCGTGCCTTCTCCCGAGCCAGTCGTCGAGTACTGGCCGGATTGCCTCGACGGTAGCGAGGCCGGCGGCGGTAGGTCGCATAAGCCTCTGCCGCCAGTCCGCCACCAGGACCTGACGGAGCTCCTCTCGGCGCAACTCGATCTGCCGCTGCACCGGACTGTAGCCCTGTGTCCGCTCTTCCTCGCGCCATCGGTACAATGACGCGAGTACTTTCGCCTCTAGGTCCCCGGGCGGGGATACGGTCAGGACGCAAGCCGCCTTGTAAGTTATCGTGCGTTACCCGCAGACGACCCTGACGGCCATCGCCCTTTGCGGTTTACGCAGAATGGCGAGAGTTCTGGCCGTCAGGTCCATCGCCCACACAGGGGCCCCTACAGGGTCGTGGACGGCACGATTCCCAAGTACAACCGCCTACAGGCGGCGCATTCCCATGTTGGGAAGCAACGTTGATAGCGCGCCTGCTGCACCAATCAGCATGGGCGCCAGCCGCCGGAAGTGAGGCCCGAATTCCCAACGGCTGTCGAGCACCAATCCCAAATACTTCATGGTAGGCTCGACAGCTATACGGGCCCCGCTGACCACGATATGTGATCCCGGCGCTGGCGCACGCCGGAGGCCATGAAATACTATGGCCGCCGACTTGTCAAGGGCCACCTTCAGGCCCAGACGCTGGATGCGGTTCACCACCTGTGACACCGCAGCCGTGGCTACCAACGTCGCTTCCCTGTGCGAGGTCCCCCGGGCAGTGACAAGCGTGTCGTCCGCGTAACACGTCAAGTCGGCGCCCGTCGGGAGCTCGCCTCTCAACACCCAGTTGTAGCCGATGTTCCATAGGAGCGGTCCCAAGACCGATCCCTGTGGAACATCGCGCGACGTTTGGTGCGGACCGGCACCGTCACGTCCCCGATAGATGACGCATCTGTCCTCCAGATAATCCCCTACTATGCGGCGGAGGTAGGGAGGCACCCGATGGTATTTCAGAGCCTCCCGAATACAGCTCCAGGGTAGCGTGTTGAATGCGTTGGAGATGTCTAAAGACACTTCGAGACACCGTAGCATCCGCCAGGGCCCTCACGCGCATGATGGCATCTATGGTAGAGCGCCCCCGACGAAAACCGAACTGGTTGTCGTCCAAGTTATGTCCCTCTCTTCATTCTTACGCAGATATCGCAGATCGCCTCGTCGGCCTCTTGGCCGACGAGGCGATCTGCGATAATACGCTCAAAAAGTTTGCCCGCCTCGTCGAGCAGCAGTATGGGCCGATACGCGGACGGCGAGTCCGCGGGGCGCCCCTCCTTCCTGATCAGGACTAGCTTCCCCTCCTTCCACACACTGGGATACTGACCCTGCTCGAGGCATGCCCTGAAGTGGTTGAACAACCTGGCCCATCCCACAAAATTGTTAGGTTAGGTATTTTTTTTTAAGTTTACTTTGTAAAGATCTAATGCGAAAATTCGTTAAAAATGTCTACAAAATTCCTTATAAATTAATCTGATGTTGCTTGTTACAGAAGAAAATCAAAAACAAAGTCCTCGGATAATACTCAAGATACGAAATGCGTATGCAGAAACTGAATTAAAATTACTAAGTATATAAATATATCTGTTATTAAATGTAGAGAAAAGTTAGGTACAGAAGAAGGTATAAGTCCTCGATTTAGACATTTGGGACTGGGTAAAACGTCCTCAGATTGTTCCTGGAAAGTATAACACAAGGTCATCGCACTGTATATGGCTAAAGAAAATATGTGTGAAAGTGAGTCCTCAGTTTGTCATGTCTAGTCAGGTGATTGGGTCCTCGGAAATTTCACACAAAAGTCCTCGGAAGGGTATCGCTAGGAGCATGAGCTGTGTATATTAAGGTTCTCGCATTGGTCAAGAAGAGTTTAATAACAAAATGATGCAATAGCAGAGCAGGAAGATAACTGTCAACCTTAATTTCAAATTTTGTCTCTTTATATCTTATTAAAAAAACTGTACGATGTTGTTTTACAGGTTTTTTCGAGAGTCCTCGCATAGGTGACCTAAAATTAAAGTCCTCTAATAGGACTCCCTACAAACAGGGGTGTGTGCGTGCGTATGTGTGTGTATGTGTGCGACTTTATTTGTCAAAGATTCATCTTCGAATCTGAAAACTAAATTGCTATCTAATTATTATTGATATCTAGCAGTTCATTTGAATGCATACATACTTCTACGTTGTGTCAATTCATTGTAGTGAAAAGAAAGGCATGAACTCTGCGTTACCGAGTGGCAGCTGTTACCAGGGTGCGTCGGGCGTTTCATTATGATCAATTAATTAACATCTAAAATGGGTTACAAAGAGAATAACCCCGGTTAAATTATAGTACATTTCGGTAGCTGTCCAGTTACCGTTAAATACCCAGTCGCAGCTGGTGGCAAAGGTGAATCTGAATATCCACCGGTGATTAGCCGGTAATTATGCAAAAGATCCGCAAAACGAACCGGATTAAATGTGTGTTTACACACGAGCATGCTGAACCCCGAGGATTATTTCCTAAAATTTTAATACATATCTTAGCTTCAACACTGTTTCAATAATACATATTGTTTGCCTATTATATTTTTGAATTACAAAAATTTAATTAGTTTATAAATGTTTCCAATAAATAAATAAGTAATTATTCAAGGGTTGGGAGAAGAGGAAAGCAAGCGGTAAAACTTTAACAATTTCCTTGCTTGTGTGCAGTTATATTTGGCCTGTCTTATTACATGTTGAATTAGTGTCATAAGTGTTGATTAACTGGCTTGAAGCTATGTATCTGCTATAAACCAAGTAGGTTTTTATCAAGGTTTTTGCTTTTTGCACTTTTTTTCGTGGGATTAGGATACCGACTTGTTACAAAACATGATATGATATTGTTGTATAGAATACAGATCATTGTAATAATGTATACAACTTTTAATACAAACATTTCGTATTTTTATTTGGCATGGGTGATACCGAGAAAGCGAGAACTACTGCTGAAAATAAATAATATAGTCATAATAAATTGATGTACAAAAGGACGCAAGCCGACTGGGTACAGTTTATAGCCATCTGTATTACCGCTCACACTTGTGGGCATAGCGTGCACTACTGTACTGGAGCCTCAGTTCCGATATTCACTGCCGGCCGCCATTGTGCTCACCACATTATTATAGTACAGTGCATTATGTTCGATGGCGAGAATTATGAAATGATATCACATTTCTCGCAGTCACAATGTGAAATTCTCCCGTCAACATCGTTTTTTATTATAATTCTGTTTGTAGAATATTTTTACTTTAATAATAATTGTATTTGACAAATCATTCGCACTCCAATAGATACAATACTCTGTGACGGGTGAGCTAATCTTGCAAGTAACTGACGGCTGGTATTGCGTCGCAAATCCGAGTAACCTGTCTTGTTTGTAAACAAGATTTCCATTGATTTTCAGTACATGTCTTATCTACATTCTTTTCAGGATTCCGTATACAAAGAGTACTTAGAGAACTCTTTATTACTAAAGTTATGCTGTGCGTCTATCGGTCCATCTGCCACAAGATTTGATGATTTGAAGATTGTATTTTTTGAACCGTAATAGGCAGATAGTATATACTCAATTTTTACAGTATGCACTACTATGGCCGCACAAATAACAAATAATGAAGGTGTAAAAATTATAGAGTCGCTAGGCGTACGGTGCTGTTTAGTTAAAAGTGTAGAAAGTTTACTGAATGGTTAATTAAATTGGTGGTGACATAAATATAGAGCATGTAGATAGATCATAATTTTCGTAGAGAATTTTTGTACAATATTTCCGTATTCAATTCGTATGTTTCTTACATTGTCTTGGTCATTACATGGCGCTACCAGCTTACAGATTTGATACTGCATAAGGTTTAAAGTACCGTATGTGAACAATTATGTTACAATTTTACTTTTTTTATAACTCTAAACAAGTGGTTGACCGCAATCCGGCCTGATGATAAGCAGAGATGCAAGTATTGATGATAAAGCGCGCCAGTTTATTAAGAGACGGAAACACCGCCGCTGGAAAATTATTCCAGTCTCTCGATGTATGCGGTATGAAAACGATACGAAACGCTTCGTCCGGATCGTAGTGATGTCAAACACCACAAAAAATAAACAAACTGCGTTATGTACAAACTACTTTGATCTCACAACAAAATGTAGTACCCTATCTCAACACCACCTCAACAATTGTTTCTCCGTCAAGTGCAATTCATCAAGCTCTCATTTCCAATCTCCTCTCTCCGTCTAATCTATACTCTATATGCTAATATATAAAGCTGAGAGAGTGATGATCACTCCCTCCAGTTTTGGCGAGTCACATAGCTTGACAGCCTCCGTGGCGCGGGTTCGATCCCCGCACAGTGCAAGTATTTGTATGCATGAATATTAATATTTGCACTGGTCTGGTCGTGCCTCGAAAAGCATGTTAAGCCGTTGGTCCCGGTTGCCATACGAACATCTAGTGGCAGTCGTTACGGGTTGTTGGAGCCCTTAAAAGTCCAACAATTGGTCTAACTGCAATGCTTCGATGTCGCCTTCGGGTTGTGGAGGTCAGACGACAGTCGCTTCACGGAAAATGTCGAAGTTTAGCCATATCAGCAGTTGGACTGGTAAAGCGGACCCCAGACTCCAAAGCTGAAAAGGCTTCGGATGCGACTGGGATGATGATGACAATACAACACAATACAATATGTAATAAAAACCCTGTTGTTCCTTCTACCTACGTTTTAAGAATCGGTGTACGGATGTAATAAAATACATCATTCATAAAAATTGTTCAACAAAAATTATAATTAAAATAAATATTTAATTATTAATGTTGTAACCTTTAACTGATTTGTTACCTCTGCAATTCGGCATGAAGAAACTAGACATCAGTAGAATGTTCCCGCCAATCTTTTTTTTAACTTATAAAATCAAATATACTAAACATTTTTTGGAATGTGTCCATTTTATTAGTTATTTGATTTTGACCCCTCGACTAGACAATTATTACTTAAAAAAAATATAATTTCATTAATGATGTGCTTATAAGTAAATATATATGTCACTGAACAACAGGGTTTTTATTACATAGTGTATAATATAAAGGGAAGCGCGAGCAGACGCCGAGAGATTTTCTTTCGACGAAGTAATACAAAGTAGAAAGATCTTCCCAACGATTGATAAAAGTCAGCCTCGTCTTCTTCGTTGTAAATATTGTGTTTTCATCAAGTCATCCCAAGTGTTAATAATTTGTTATGAAAAAATAACATTAATTTTAATTACAGAACTTCGTTTTCTTGTGTTTATTAGGAAAGACTCATTAAGTGTAATTAGTATTAACGGGAGTAATTTTAGATAAACACGAGAAATTTTCCCGTTAATACGAGGAAATTTATGATAATGAGCGGGTAATAATATATATATTAGCGTCCTAATTCAATCTTACAAGCCAGTGGAGGTTCTTTGATTCTCATTATGTAAAGTTTATTTGGTCGGTTTTAATTCGATATTTAGTAATAGCGTTGCAGTTAAGTACACAACTTTGAAGTATAAGGAAGGAACGTTCCATTTAAAATGACTGATAAAGTTTTGGCTTTAAAAACAACTAGATCTAGGGAACTAGGAATCAAGTTAACTATTTCAAGTCCCATTTCTGTCATTACAAAGCTGTCTAATTTCTTTTATTTCATCAATAAAATTACAATAATCTGTATTAACAATAAATTTGTCAAGGTATACAATTGCTTTGGTATAACGTAGAATATTGAACAACAATGATTAAATTTTCCTTTTTCAATAGAAAATTTACTTTGTCTGAATTCACTTTCCGTGTCAGGTAATAAAACGTGTTTACGGCGGCCGCTTGAGGGAACTCGTACTGTTCACTAAATGGATGTCAAATGACAATAAATTTAACCTAAATTGTGCAGAAACCAAATAAAAGCTGAACCAGTAAACAGAGACCATTTGGTTGGTAATAAAATATTTTAGGTTTGTAACTACTTGAATTATAAGCTTTTTTAAGGTTTATATTATAATTATAGTGGCATGTGACGCGATAGTTGCGGCGAAATGTTTTGTTTGATTTAACACACAAGCAGCAATTTCATTAATAGTTTTAAGGTTCCGTACTTTAAAGGAAAAACAGAACCCTTATACGATCTCTGACACAGTACGTCTGTCCGAGCATCTGTCTGTTTGTCAAGTCTCTCTTGTTCAGAAACGCGTGGAGGTATCAAGCTGGAATTCGTATAAAATACTGAAGTTTACTACCCCTTATAACTGTGAAAAAATCAAATTTCTAAGCCAACGCAATCAAAAGATTTAAATTTTTGCTGCTCTCAAGGGAATCAAAACCTACAGGCAAAGTTTTTATTTTTTACTAGCTTTCCGCCCGCGGCTTCGCCCGCGTGGAGTTCGGTAATATCGCGCTTATTAGATTTCCCTCGGGAACATCAAATTTTTCCGGGATAAAAGGTAGCCTATGTTCTTTCTCAGGATCTAAAGATTGTCTGTGCCAAATTTCATCAAAATCGGTTGAAAGGTTTAAGCGGGAAAGCGTAACAGACAGACAGACAGAGTTACTTTCGCATTTATAATATTAGTATGGGTAATAGCCATACAAATACCGTCACCATGCATAGGTGTTTGAACAATAAATTGCCAAACTGAGTGGTAGCAGTGGCTCCCTCTTGAATAAATTTCACATTTATTCTAGACGCGTCCTCGATGCTCATGTACACTTCAAGCGTATGAAAGTGAAACTTGCATTTTGATTCAGTAATTGGTATAATGCCAACTGCGGACAAGTGCTCTTTATACATAACAAATGCAGTATTAGAAGAAGAAATCAAAGCGTTTTCGCACTTTATCCGATCTCAATCGTTCTCAAATTCGGATCGAACGCAGCACGAAAACGCTCTTAGACCAACAATGGAAATATTTATTAATTTCCTTAAAGAATTTAAGTGGCATCTACACTTCATAAAGCAAGTTTACTTGGAAAAGCCACTATTAACGCTTGCACACACAACATTATGTTCACATAAAGAGGAGGCTCTCTTGCAGAAGTAACGTTACCTATAGTTAGTTAAGTGCACCTCACGGGCACGTGCCGATGAGCCTCCGTTTTAGTTTAGGATCCGTAGTTAAGTTTGTAACTGTAGCAATTTGATTGTTCATATTCAGTTAGGGGTTAGGTTAGGCGCCAATTTTGTAAAGTGAATAAGTTTTTGTTTATTCCACATAGTGCGCTAGCTTTTTGTCTTTTAGCTAAACATATAGCGTCCTTGACCTCGATTCCCTCGTTCACAAATTAAACTAAATTTAAGTTCAGTTCATCTTTTTCTTTCTATTTAATTATTAAAAGGGCAGAACATAAAATGTTAGTTTATTCCTGTCAAGTTAAGTTAGTTAAAAATATGGTGTCTAAAATATAAAAAAAAAAGATTTATAACATCGTTAATTTTGAGCGAATTTTTTTGCCATCTGTATCACCTAAATGTCTCAACATAATACAACATTCTGCATTTAGACGACTTGGAGGAAACTGGTGTGGTGAAGGATATCTGCAACGGTTAGTTTTGGTTAGTTAGGTGACTTTAATAGTACAAAATAAGTATTCCATGGTGGCCTAAAGTTGAATTGTAGGCCAAACCTCTGCAACTAGTACCTTTACGATTGTTGAATCGTAACAAAGAGTCCCTGGGTATTAAAAGCTGCTTGAGTACCATAAAACCCGCCTAAATTTTGTCCTGTGGTCATAAAAGGGCTGAGAATACTCTCAAACCCGTCTAAAAAAATTAAACCAATAAGATGAACAGACCTCCGTCAAGTTAACACTAATTTAGTTCTTTAACTTAAATATACAAAACACAACAACAAATAAACAACTAACATCCGTTTGATTTATTTAGTTTGAAATAAACTTATTCATACTTATAATTATTATGAATGAGAAAACTGACATGTCCTAGAGCTAAAACTTCGAAGACAGTGACAACCCGTAATGTATATTAGGGCCCACTCCATCTCACCGAGAGGTCTGTGTCCAGTGGGAACGTTATAGGCTGATAATGTGTTATGTAATCTTATTATTTAAATAATTGGGTCCGTAGTTACGTATTTCTATAAATTTCTGAAAAATCGAAACTGTTATTTCTTGCCGACTTTGCTTATTAGGTAATCAGTTTTGAAATGAGCATCATTAAGCAGCCCGATTTCATCTATAGCAATTAAAAATGCTATAACAATCAGAAATGGTGACCATTTATGCCCAAGTATTGCTAAAATAATAGCTTATAATTAAAGGAATAAAAGGATTGCTTTATTTGCCAAGCTGGGAGTAGCATTTGATGTTGACTCTTAGATCTAAATGCGTCTTGCTCCAGTAAATTAGTTCAGTGAGTAGCAAAATGTAAAGAGGAAAGTAAAAGAGCGTCTTTTCCTTTATTAACTGTTCTATGAGGAGGAAAGAAGTAAATGATTTAAACGAATCTCTCCTTTAAGACAGCTTATTTCAGTTTGGGGAATATAAACTGAACCTCTAAAAATTTTTGTGCTTCTAATGAAGCACACATTATGCCATCAATAAATCTAGCGCGGCTGTGGCTTCCATGTCGGTCTACCTACTTGAATGTATAATGATGTAGTTCATTGGGTAATAGTGGGAAAAGGTAAACTGGGTTGCTCTGTTGTGAAAGAACTATTAGGGAATTAGATGTTTCTAAATTCCTCTCAAATACATTTGGTCATCAGTTATCTCGACTGTTAATTTATTTCAAACATATGTTTATATCGAAAATGTTTATAATGAAGTTAATACTCTTATCCTTACTTCTTGTTCAACATACTCAGATGGACCAACAGGCGGACAACACTTAGCTAGCAATGTCAAGTCGTAGTAAGTAGGGAATACGTATCCACACGTTTTCCCTAAACTACAGGCTCATTACTCATTACTTGAGAAATCAGTAGTGTAGTAGGCTCACAGAAAAATACTGCTTTCTCAAATGTAACGATCAAAAGGAATGATTTAGGTGTAACTGTGTAATGTTTAAATGCTCAGTTACTTAATTAACAAATGTGATAGCGAAAATATGATTGAATACTTATATGAATAATCTGTATTTTTAAGACCTAAATGAAATAGCTGAGCTGATGTCTGTGAAAAAAAACGTACAAACATCATCATCTTAATTTACGACCAGAAAAAGAAAACTTTTATTTTCATTGATTTTACAAAAAAGATGTCTATTACTGATAAGCACCGCTTGTCATTGGTCTCTCACAACATTCTCCATTCCTCGCTGGTAAGGCGAACATTCTTATTCAATCCGGGTATTCGTACTTTGGGTGTACCTATTTATTTATTTATTTATATATTCTTTATTGTACACCAAACAAATATCGAACAAAACAATCAACACAAAAAAAAAAACATACAATGGGCGGCCTTGTCGCTAATGCGATCTCTTCCAGGCAACCAAAGAATGGACAGATTCTTCCAAACCACAAATGGGACTGTCGTTGGTGCAAATATTACTACTACAACGTACTAAGATAGATACACAAATACATACATATACATAAATAAATACATAGGTACTGAACAGAACAAGTTAACAAATAAATTAGCGAAACAGTGTTTGTTGGACGAAGATCATAACGACAAGTAGTGTTCCTTCACAAGTCTCTTGAATTCTTGCAACGACTGCGCACGTTTTATTTCAATTGGCGATGCATTCCACAAACGAGGGGCCTGAACAGTGAAAGATTTATCAACGAACGTTGTGGCATGCGTAGGCATCATCATTTTTGCAGTGAAACTTGTTTGTATTTGTATTTTAGTTGGCGTTCAATGTGTCGTGGGGTTATATTTTCGGAGTATGTTGGTGATTTGAGAGTGTTTTGTTTGATGCTCCTCGTAAATCTTTGGTACTTACTATTTATAACAGTGTGACTTACGTAACTTTTTCTGTCTTTCGTACTTGATGAAAAGTTATTAGACAAACGATTCATATTCTGAGAATAAAATTGAAATTAAATTCAAAATTATTCTTCGGATTTAATTACCTGGCTTTGAAAAAATCAGCTATAAGAATCTTATATTCCTTTTTTTTTAAGAATTTCGATTCTATGACGTATAGGTATTCTTTTTAAAATGTCATCTTCATTTACATAAAATAAAACATCATAGGCGTATATTGTATGTGATCTTTAGCGATTATCTATTTCTCTGTTACTAACTTATAGAAAACTTAATTTGTCCCAATAGTGCGAATTACATTTATTATTTTTAGGTCATGAGGCTAAGATAAATGTTTTATGAAGTAAAATAATATAATGTGTTCTGTAATCTACATTGTGTACATAATAAAGAGTTTTCTATTCTATTCTGATTTTCTTCATAAACGGTAAATGGGTAAGCTAAATGATTCGTTGCTGTAGCGAACCCTGAACCTCCACTCGTATTATTTATCGAATGAAAATTACGAACTACACTATTGGTTTCTATCACATTGCCTAAAAGCCACACCCTAAACACTACTGAAATTTTTCGACAGCTTTTAGATCTTTCGAAATATTTTTACCAATTTACCATTCCAAGTGCCGGATAAATATTCAGGAGATGCACTGCTCTCGCCGCAGTCGATGTTTGAATAAAATGCTATTTGGCAGCATTCAGTAAACATCACCGTATGCAACATACAAGTCTTTAATCAAACTCAATTTGCTTTACAAATAGAGTTCAAACTAGGTTACAACTTACGGGAACATCATTCTTCAAATTACATATGTTTTGAATGCATCTCCATGCCAAGTTTGACTAGGAACACATCAGACTTTAGTAGTTACTACACTAAGACTTGACTAATATGTATGACTGGATGATATTCGAAGAAAATGCTGATTTTTAGATATAAATAGAGACATACATGTAAATAGAAATAGAAAATAATAGACAACGGAATTTGAGTGTCTTCAAGGCTAGAGTGAATAGGCTCTTAATATACTAGCTCGCTTTACCATTGTTGTGTCCTCTTATATTAGTGTAAGTTGTGTTCTAAGGCTCCTTCAATAAAACTCCATAAACACATAACTATTTATATTTGAAAGACATACAATCTGTACAGAGGTATTTGGTCGACTGACTTATAAATCTACCTATCTGTAATTGAGTAACGAGAGTCTTGTGATCTCATCGTACTAAAAAAGGAAATGTGCTGCAGGCACATAGCTCCCCCCTTAAATAAAAAGAAAAAAAAATATTCCTAACAAACAATTAGACAATTTTTTTTTTTGTAACATTTAAAATCGGAGTCTATTTTTATAAGTTATCTAGGTAATACAGTATTAAGATTACATTTCATACCTGGTCACTTTATATGATTAAACAATACAATTTTATATGTATAAACGCATACGGTTACATTAAATAATATTGATCTACTAAATAATTGTCCTCTAAATAGCTAGTTAGTAAAAACTAAACAGTTACACACACACAGTAATTAAAAAGTTGTAGAATAACTTCGTACAGGTACGGGTCATGAGCTAAATCGAACCACCGGTTTAATTACGCGACCCGATCTTGTTCGTTTTTCGTTATTTGGGTTTGTTTCTTCCTTTTTAGGAATAGTTAAATCTTGGCACGAGTCACTTTCTATTACAAAGGCTGGTTTAAGGCGATCTATACTTATATTTTTCTTTACACCATTACATAATATCTTGAAATATTTGTCATATTTTTCTAAAACTTGATAGGGACCAGAGTATGGTGCAGTCAAAGGCTTCGAAACTTGGTCACAACGTATAAAAACTTGACTGCAGTTCTTTAATTCTGGGTGCACAAATATTTGGCCTTGTTTCAACTCCCGTCTCGGAACGGATGATATTTTCCGGATCCTTTGTCGTAGTTCTTGCACAAATGTATCGTTCTCAGAGACTTCAAGCTTTGACAGCGAAAAGAAATCTCCAGGTAAACGCAACACTTCGCCGTACACCAACTCTGCAGCGCTGACCTTTGTATCGTCTCGTAACGTAGCCCTTAATCCTAACAGTACAGAGGGTAATTCGTTCACCCAATCTATTGTGTTTCCTCTACACATTAAAGCAGTTTTTAGCGATCGGTGCCAACGTTCAACTGCGCCATTAGACTGTGGATGATAAGCAGTAGTTCTCAGCTTACTGATACCCATGCGTTTTGAAAGTAATGCGAATAGATTGGACTCAAATTGTCGTCCTTGATCTGTTGTTATTCTTAGTGGACACCCGAATCTAGCGATCCAACCTGAATAAATAATTTCAGCAACAGTTTCTGCGGTTATGTCCTTAACTGGATGTGCCTCGGGCCATCCCGTTGCCCTATCTAACATCGTCACTAAATATCTATAACCTTTACAGTAACTTAATGGACCAACAATATCGACATGCACGTGCTCGAACCGATTACTTTTCTCAAAAGTACCAACGGGTGAAATAGTGTGTCGTTGAACCTTGGACCTCTGACACTCTAGGCATGCCTTAGCCCATGCAGAGACATCTTTGTTCATACCTTTCCAAAAATAGCGATCGGCTATCATCTTTCTTGTTGTCCTTATTCCTGGGTGGCCGATTCCGTGAATCGCTTTATAAGCTGTCATACGAAACTCGGCAGGCAAATATGGTCGCGCCTTATCTGTCGATACTTCGCAGTATATTGACATATTATTATCTGTCAATAACATTCTTTTAAAACTTAAATTATCGGCGTTCATCAATATTTTCAGTTCCTGGTCTGTTTCTTGGGCATGCGACAATTTTTCATAATTAATGGGTGATGGAGTGCATAAAGATGAAATTCTCGATAGGGTATCAGCCACGATGTTATCGGCTCCACTAATGAACTCTAGTACCACACAAAACTGTAATATGAAGTCTAAATGCCTCAACCTTCTGGGTGTATCATGTTTGCCAATACTGTTGTTTTGAAATGCATACACAAGTGGTTTATGATCTGTGTACACGGTTAACGGTCTTCCTTCTACCAAATATCGGAAATGTTTAATAGCCATGTAGATCGCAAGCAATTCACGATCAAAGGTGCTATACTTCTGTTGCGCGTCGCTGAGCTTTTTGGAGAAAAATGCCAGAGGCTGCCAAGTTCCTCCGACCCTTTGCTGCAGTACTGCTCCGGCGCATGTGGCTGAAACGTCGGTCATGAGTGCTATAGGAGCGTCCGCTAGAGGAAAGGACAAAGTAACAGCGCTTTGTAAGCTCGCTTTACATTGTTCGAATGCATCGATTGCCTCCTTGGTCCATGTAATTGGAGTTTTGTCTCTTTTCTTCGCATTGTGTAAGTAGGTGTCTAGGATACTCTGAAGTTCTGCGGCTCGGGGTAAATGTCTCCTGTAAAAATTTACCATGCCTAAAAATCGGCGCAACTCTTCTACTGTGTTTGGTTGTGGGTATTTCGATATCGCTTCTACTCTATCATTTAGCGGTCGCAGACCCTTTTCGGACACGTGAAATCCAAGAAATTCTAATTCAGATTTTCCAAATACGCATTTTGATAAGTTTACAGTGAGCCCCCATTGATCCAAGCGGTTGAAAACTTCGCTTAGATGCTTTTCATGCTCCAACCTTGAGGTCGATGCAACTATTACGTCATCAAGGTAGGAAAAGATAAATCCTAAGTCTCGAAATACGTTGTTCACGAATCTTTGAAATGTTTGTGCGGCGTTTCGTAGACCAAACGTCATCCTGTTGAACTCAAACAGGCCGAATGGAGTGGTTATCGCCGTCTTCGGAATATCCTCTTCTCTCACTTTCAAATTAAGATAAGCACGCTGAAGATCAATCCGAGAGAAAATACGTTTTCCTGCCAACAGATATGTACAATCTTGAATTCGTGGTATCGGATATCTGTCGGGTTTGGTAATGCTGTTTAAACGACGGTAGTCGCCGCACGGTCTCAATTCTCCATTTTTCTTGATGACTACATGTAAGGGACTCGCCCAGCAACTTTTAGATGGCCTGCATATTCCCATGTCAATCATACGTTGAAACTCGGCCTTGACCCTGTCATATTTATCAGGTGGCAGTGGCCTCGGTTTTGCAAACACAGGTGATCCGGTTGTTTCTATGTAATGTTCCACTGAATGACATGGAGTGTCCTTAAAACACATAGGTTTTGTTATATTCGGATACTCTAATAGTAGTGCGCTAAATTCACATGAAGAGTTAACGGTTGTTATTGACGGTTGATTTGCCAAACTTAGCGCTGTAACTGTACACAAATTAGTCACTTGATCTATTAATTTCTTTTGGTTAACGTCCACTAATAACTTATGAAAAGCTAAAAAGTCTGCACCTAGTATGGGTTGTTTCACTTCGGCAAGAACAAATGTCCAACGATAAGGTCGTCGCAATCCAAAATTTAAGTCCAAGGTTTTAGTACCATACGTGTTTATTTCACTACCGTTAGCAGCATACAATTTATAACTACTACACACATTATCACTAAAAAGTTTTTTCTTATACGGTAACACTGAAATATTTGCTCCGGTATCAACCAAAAATCTTAGTCCTGATATTTTATCACTAACACAAAGACGGTGAGCAGGCGTTATGGTGCAAACCTTCACCGGCGGTTGCACCACGCCATTTAGTTTTCTTGATGGTTACTATTTTTCTTCCAAGCACACGGCTCCATGCATTTCTGTGCTCTATCGTGGAACTTATAATGATAATAACATAGCCAGTCAGCACTTTCGGGCGTGCGCCGTGTAGTATTACTGAATCGTGACGTTGAACGACACCGCGTGAATTGGCCTTGACAACGATTTCTTGACCTAGACCTTTCACTCTGCATTTCTTTCATTTGAAGACTCAATTTTGCAATTTCCGATAAAATAAATGCGGTATCATTGTTACCAGCTGTCACTGTTTTTACCCCTGCTACCTCATTCAAAGGCCTTATGGTTTCCATGATTTTGTCTGCGATTGCTGCCAACTTCTCCAGATCGTTCACTTCGCTCACTGCTAACACAGCTCGTACAGATGAAGGTAAATGCCCCTGCCACATGATTATAAGTGTTTCGTCTGGAATTTTATTTCGCGCTAGATCCTTCATTCGCCGTAATAGCTGAGAAGGTTTCTGGTCACCGAGTTGAATCTCAGAGAGCAGTTTCTGTAATTGTCGATTTTCTGACTCTTCATACACTGCCAATAAACGAGTCCTCAATGCTTCGAACTTTTTCACTTCCGGAGGATTTAATAAAATGTCGCTAACTTGCTGGATTACATTTTTGCCAAGTTTAGCCACCACTAAGTTGAATCTTGCATCATCACTAAGTTTTTGTGGT
This sequence comes from Sesamia nonagrioides, assembly GCA_017933935.1. Taxonomy (NCBI): domain Eukaryota; kingdom Metazoa; phylum Arthropoda; class Insecta; order Lepidoptera; family Noctuidae; genus Sesamia; species Sesamia nonagrioides. Next base: position 409,718 of record JADWQK010001527.1, on the reverse strand, counting down.
CCGAGAATAGACTCACACTGCACAAACCATAATCTGGGCTGATCACAGCAAAATTCAGGGATCCTGGAGGAGACCGTTACCGTCGCCAACTCGTCAGCATCATGATGGGACGTTGTAGCACTCGCCGTCCTGCTTTGTTGATGTACAGCGCAATTTGGATTACTCATGGTACCTTCTGTTGAGTCGACCTTGTATATAGTCTTCGATCTTCCTCTCAAGGATGTCGGTTGTCGGGGTCACCAGTGTTGTGTCCTCTTATATTAGTGTAAGTTGTGTTCTAAGGCTCCTTCAATAAAACTCCATAAACACATAACTATTTATATTTGAAAGACATACAATCTGTACAGAGGTATTTGGTCGACTGACTTATAAATCTACCTATCTGTAATTGAGTAGCGAGAGTCTTGTGATCTCATCGTACTAAAAAAGGAAATGTGCTGCAGGCACACCATCAATGATCGCATCACTGCTTACCATCAGGCGGGCTTGCGGTCAAGCGCTAGTTTATAAATTATAAAAAAAAAAACAGCTTAGGATCACCGCCAGTAGCTATTTCTGTGTGACAAGGATCAGTTTTCTTCAGTTATGATATTATAATCATCATTTGAATAATATATGAAAATATTAAATGGTTTCAATCTAATGTGTGCCATAAGGGATATCATAACAGCCAGAGATCCAAATTAATAGTCCGTTTAAGTTTAACTACATAAAACGTTTAACAGTAATGTGAATTGTGAAAATGGACCTGTAACTTTCAAACGACACCTAAATTTTATTTAAATTTTTCGATTGCCCTTCGAATAACCATTTCCAGTAAAGTTTAGTAAATAATCTTAAGAATTTCTAAACAGAGCCATCATAATCCTGAGACATCCGACAATTACCTACGTGTAATTAAAAAATATAAGAAAACGTTAAACTGCCAATTGCCAAAATATCACGTTCTATGTAAGTAAGGATTTAATGTAATTAGTTCTTTTATATAATATATTGCCAATATTTCCCTATATATTAGTTATCATCTAAAAAAATCTAGGTCCGCGAGGCTAGGTATTGAAGGCCGGTTGGTCGAGGCTGGGTTTTTTTATTTGCCAAGCGTATGTCGCGATTCATCCGCCCCCAACGGAAGCGCGTGGTGTCTGTACCTGAATGAATAAAAAAAAAAATTGTTTGTCAAAAATAGATAAGTTACTAAATTAAATTACAGGTGATAGTAGTTTGGGAAGGTTGCCTGAAAAAGATCGCTCTTAGCGATAAAACCGCCCGTCGTGTCACCCTTTGCAAAATCTTCATATTTATGTTCTGAAATTTGTATGGTGGTAATTTTTAAAAGAGTATTCTATCCTTATTACATATTAAACATTTCATCATTATCTAAATTTTAAGAAGGTTGTGCACAACATACTTAGAATATATTCAAACTTTGAACCTCACACACAGTATTCTGTAGCTTGGAAACTATACATACGCGGTGTCCGCAAGAATATTTACTTTTACTTATTAAGAATATTTGCCTGGCATTTTACGTATTCTGATTTAAAATATATATCAATATAACTGGGCAATTTCTGAAATTTATTGAATACACTGGGTACCGACAGCAAAGACCAAACACAGCAAAATAATGAAGGAAAACATCGTGAGGAAACCTTATACAATTTGTAAACAAAACCCTGTCCGATCCTTGAAGGTGTTGTTAGGTATCGATAACTGTAATGCATACAAAACCTTTTTTTTTTTCAGGGTGGAAATCCCCATAGGATGTCCGCCGCCCTAGGGTGCTCAGCTTTTATCATCATCGGGTAATCAGCTTTTTCGTAGTCCACAAGCGCCAAGCAAAGGAATAGGTTATACTCCTCGGTCTTCTGTATAACCTGCCGCAGCGTATGTATGTGGTCTACAGTGCTGAAGCCCTTCCGGAAACCGGGCTTGCACATAAATATGGTTACAAGCAAATACTGGCTCTTAGAATGTACGAATAGTACCCGTACTGCGACTGTCGACGTATCTGCTGCGGGCTCGTAGCATTTCGTAGCAAGCGCGGAATGGCGTAGCGGTTCCTAGCACGTCGTATCCAATCCGAATCTAATCAAGCTCATTGTTATCGATTTGTATGCAACATGCAGATGTTGCATACAAATCCATAACAATGAGCTTCCTATGCATAAGTAAATGAATTGCTTTAATCTGAGGCATTGGCAACATCATCCATCTATCTTAATTTTGCATTGCTATGATGACAAAAGATGTTTGCGATAGCGAAAAACGACAACTATCCTAGGAATTGTATACAAGCTGGGTATCCTGAATGAATGTAGCAATAAATGAGGCACTCCCATATCAGTGTGTTAGTAATAGGCTACGCTGAAATTATTATCGTAATTAACCACTGTTGTAACGTCTGCCAATTAAAGCCTATAATAAATTATAAGCAGTTAGTTGACCAAATCGGCACAATATTTATGTAGTTTCTATGAAACGCTGAAGACAATCAGGCAGCTTTACTGTATATTTGGATTGCGCAATCAATATTCCAAAACTTCAAAGCCACCAAACATGATACACAGTCAGTAACTGTTCCTGTAAGCTCACATGAACATTTCAACACATAATAATATGTCTGAATGTTTGAATTTCCATCCAGTCAAATACAGTGTTGTCTAACTGACAGATCGTCTGTCTCTCCATAATATCATAAATTGAGAGTAGGCGTATTTCAGTTTTGAAAGCTATACCTGTAGGTTAGAATGTGTGTTCGTTTAAAAGGCGGAAATGTTTTTAGCCTCTATAACGCTTACGTTATAGAGACTAAAAACGTTTCCGACGTTTCCGACGTTTTAGAACCTACGTCTTAACGTAGGTTCTAAAACGTCAAGAGATTATTTTTAAGCTAAAGAACAATGGACAACTATGTTATATGTTTATGTTGATATGTTTCGTGGACTAATAATCTCATCATATGATGAGATTATTAGTCTATAGTAGTATTAGTTAGTAATTGTGCTGTGGTAGAATAATATTATTCTACCACAGCACAATTAATCAGTAATTATTGTGTTAAAAATGCTTTATATTAGCATTTTCAATACAGACACAATTGGAACAGCCATAAGTTTTTTTTAAAGTCATTCAGCTGTCCTGGCAACATGGAGATAGACGCGCTGTTAGGAATGCCATGTAGCCATAAAACGTTAAGATTGTTTGGATCTTCATTATAATATGGATAAAAAGCGCTCCAACTCTGGATCCGTTCTGACCGTTCTTCTTTGTGAATATTTAAAGCATGATTCTGTATACAAAAAACTCACAAAGCCAATAGGTAAAAGTATAAATTCGCTTTTAGTCATCCTTAGGGAAATAATGCGATCGAATATTTACCTCGTGCCTAAAGATTGAGTCTAGCAAAAAGGTCTTTGATGAGAGAAAATTCAGTCGTGGATCATCAATTATGTTGGAATAGGCGTGGTCGAACATAAGTTATTGTGAGGATCAACCCAAATAGAACAATATATATACAGGGTGTCACATCGCAGAATTAGGATTTTAAATTTGAATATTTGAAAACCCGTTGCAAGTAAGCGTGAGGAGATGAGCGCAGTTGCTTCGTCGTTCATGCGGTTTCGCTAGTCACGATGTCGCAGTGGTCGGGGGAGACAGTTTTGTTGTCACTACAATATCAGACGTTTACGCGATGGACAAAGCAGAAAATTTATTCATAAATAGATTGTCTTTGGGCTTGGTTTAAGTTTTTATAACAAGATACCCTCTGCTTTGCTAGACTTGCCTTACAATGCATTTAAAGCACAAATCAAATCCAAGATTTGTTCAAAGGCATTTTATTCTGGTCACTCTTATTAACTCAAGACAATGTTTGCGTTCTTTCTCCAGAATTGGCTTACTGACATGTTACTTATATGAGTTCATATAATTTGCTTTTTTACAATGCATAAATATGTGAGCTGTCACGCCCTTTATACCTGGGGCTTTTATTTAGGTAATAAGTTTTTACTTATTTACATTTCCATTTTAATGATATCTTATTTTTTTGTTTTTGCTTAGCTGGTAGTTTGGCGTGGCAAGCTGGTATATGATAAATAATTTCATTGTTGTTGTATTTTATTGTGTTCATCACTGTACCTACATAGTATTGTACAAATTAATGTGTTTTTTTTTAATGAACAGACAGTTGTGCTGCTGGGGAGTTTGTTCCACTACTTCTTCTTCCCAACGAAATCACAAAGAAGTGGCGAAGGGCGGGCGTTTTGGGGGACAATCTTATGTAACATGTCAATATAACAAAAAAAGAATCAGCCTAATTTAAATAAATGACTTTTGATTTTGTTTTTTTGATTTTGTCAAGTTTCGGGCTACCGGGTCCGATATAAACAAACCGCGGCTGGGGCCAAGCAAACCTTCAGGAATGGAAGAAACAACAAACGATGTGGCAGCCAGCGTTCGTCACCATCCACGCTTGTCAAATCAACAATGACAAAGAGCTTCGGCTTTAAATGTCACCAAATCAACCGTAGAGCGGATTTTAAAACGTGATTTGAAATTCTATCCCTATAAAATGCAGGTAGTGCCAGAAGTGATTTTCATTCATTTCGGTATTTTATAGGGATGGAATTTACGTAAAAGTTTTTGTCAGACTGAGAGATGTCACACTTTGAATACTATATGCGCCACTTCTTTGCTTCTTATCCTTAATATTGTCCGCTAAATATCTATTATATCTGCAATTATTTCTTATATTATCGTAAGATATCTAATATATTTTTAATACCAGTAACACACAATACCAGCTTTTTGCTTAATTAACGTGAAATCCAAGTTACACAGGATAAAAATTAAAATGTATGCATGTATTACACCCGTAGGACTAAAAATGATAGTCCAGACTATTGAGTGTCGCATGTACCTAATAAATACCTATAACATACGATCTAATAAATTAGCATTTGTATTTTTGTTTTTTGTTGAAAAATTTCAACTTTTCAACAAATTTGTTTATCGAAATTTAAAAAAATATTTAGCAAATACCGTTCTACGTACTGAAAGAAAGAAAGAAAGAAAAAACGTTTATTTGCATTAAACATGACGCAAGCGTTTACAAGAACATAAATATAAGAAATTGTTGAGGGAAACATGCGTCATATCCACGCAAAACGGCTGTCGCTCAGCATTATGCTGCGACTCTATGCAAAAAACAGAGCCCAGCGCTGGTTTTCAGCGACAGCCGGCGTCGACGTAAAGACGTCACCCGATGCAACAAACAATTAAAAGTAGCACCGAGCCGGTAATACAATAAAAATAAAAACGTAATAATAAAAACATATAAAAAGTAAATCCAATTGTAAGTGGTGAGAGTACAATTTCAACAACACAAACAGGTATATAAAAAATAAAATACAGGTTATATAAAAACTACGAGAATATCATCCTCCGAAATGACATACATCTGATTCCGGTTTGACATTCAGCATTTTCTAATATAGTCTGTGGTTTGTGCTTCGTCGCACGCGCAAGCAATCCAACGTGCGTCAATGTTTACATTGTAGGTTACTTTAGATTTACATTCACATTGCCTGATACCATCAACTATTACCATCACTAATTACAAATAATTCACATAAAAAAAACAATAACAATTATCACCACACAGTTGAGTTAGAAAATGCCCAATACTTAGTTTTACGAACAGTTATGTGTTGGTGTTTTATCTTTGCATCAGTGAGTAGTTCGTGAGAGACGAGACCCTGGAACTGGAAACCAGAGGGTGACCCGACTGCGAGTACTGCGAGTAGAAATACCGTTTCCTACAATGACCGGTCGTGTGCTGCCCGCATCCATCAGTTTCCCGGCGTAGTCGATTGATTATGATTGTAGTTAGTCCAGTCAAATGATGATACTCCATACATAGTTACATGAAAGTGACAGTTAACATGACTACAAAAAATATGTCGATTGACGTCGGACACTGTTTAATGTGACAGAATCAAACTAAACGTTTTCTTCTATTCTTTTCTTAATGAAATAGGAAGAAAACGATGAAACTAAACTCCAATTTAGTTTGGTTCGTGAACAAAATAATTGTAGTCAATGGCAGCTGTCGAACGCAGTTTAGATGTACTGGTTGCATTCAGTTACTATGGTGAAATCTACCCATAATGATTCAACACAAAATTAAGTTAGGCGAGAGACTTCATAAGCAGAATGAGAGGCTGCTTAACCCAGGTTCTGGCAAATAGATTACTTTAAATTTATGGGAAAAGGATTTCTAAATTAACTTTTAGGAACTACAAATGAGTATTCTGGTTTGGTTTTGTTATTTTAGTTAGCTTTGAGTTCAATGTGAGGTTGATTTTCATCACCTGCCTATTCTGTTCTCATTATTTTGGGGTGGCTTTTCATATAAGTAAATGAAGCAGCATTTACCTTTTATTAAATAAATTAAATTTTTCATCCTTTAATTTCATAGTCACTAAAAAAATTCCTACGTGATAATATTATTACGAATTAACTCAGAAGCAGGAACGCAGCCATACTCTTCATAATGCCTCTCTCAGCACTTAATAATTGTCCCTTTATAAGCACATACCGAGAAATGCTGAAGCATCAGAAATGAAAATGTAAAAGGGATCTCCGAAATATTGTTAGAGACCACCTGAAATAATAGCATTCTACAGTAGATAAACATTTTGTTTAATAACACAGAAATAATAGAAAATAGCACGTTCTATGTTCTATATCTGTATACAAAGGTGACATGGCTACTAGCTGATAAATTGATTAAATATACTATAACATATTTCATTACTTAAAATATAAGTAGATGCTGAGATTTTGATGATGTGGAGGTTTTAAAACGTAACTATTATAATATTTTTAAACCTCAGTTGCACAGTCTATATCACGACCAGCAGTTCGATTCGGTTACCATCTCACTGTGAAAACTTAGATGTAAAAGCGAGCGTAGAGTGAGCTATTATTCCATCGAATGCTAAGGGATTGATACTACTGACAGCTCACTATTAACTCACTTCACTTAAGTTTTCACAGAATCGATAGGCAGTTATTTCTCCAGTTTTTGTTTCTAAACTGTGCTGTCCCCCTCCTAAACAGAGACCTCCCTTCACTCCGCCTAATTTTCGCGAGGTCATGCGTTCATTTATTTCTACGTCCGTTTGTGTTTAATAAATTATCCATTTTATCTATCAAAATACGTAGTACAGGGAACTAATAATGAGAGATGAGCCGCCAGCGGTGGTGTAACTGTTAATATAAATCTATATATTTCACAATGCAACCGTCTGAATCGACGCACCTTTGATCACTATCCAAGCACACCTATAAATACGACCCCAACACATCAGACGGATAATTCTCAAGAAAGTTCTCAGCCTGATCTCAGTCTCAATCTGTCAAAAAATCTTCTAATTTCACTACAATTCGACAAGTTTCTGACGTTTATTTGTCGCTAAGGTGAGACTGCGTGTGGATTTTGAACGTTTTAAATTACGAGAATTGGCCTTCTGTGATTCGGATTACGCAGACTTATCTCTGTACATTTGCTTCATTGTGAACCGGTGCAGCGGTGCGGACTTTGTAAGCGATGAGGTCATTTAAATGAGTTTTCTCTGTAACAGGAATTTTAAGTTAATGAGAGGAACCCTTTTAATACGTAGATCGGTATATGGAGGTTCAGAACATACATGTTAGAGTTTATGTTTTTTAAATGCTACGATTGTTGTTGTTGGAAGAAACATAGGTACTCATATCGACGATGTCTAGTATATATGTTCCCTTATGTACCTAAATAGAAAGTTGATTGTTGATTACATTTCTCACGCACTTCATCTTAAGTCCTCATCTTGCGAAGAAAGCACGTTCTGTGTTACTTCTCAGGCACAATTATTACAACGTCCATGAATGTAAGGTGGTATATTATACTAGGATTATATCCCGAGAACTATCAATTCGACGTCCTGTTCTGCGCTTCTCGCATCGAGCTAGTTTCTGCGGTCTTCACGGGCTCAACGGTCCACCTTGTCTCGTCTTGCGGTATGTGTACTCCAGTATTTTTCGGCTCCATCGACTATCTGTAGCAATGAGGGAGGCTAATATCCTAGTCTAAATTTACGGGTAAGTCGCAGGATACCGTGAAGTAATAAAAAATATCATGTGAGTTGCTTACTTATTTGACACGATGAAAAGCAACTTCATAATAAGTCTCTCTTATTACTATTCAACATACATTACATTACTACATATTTGAGATATAAGCCGAGTTAATGACGTGTGTAGTTAGAACGCTTATTAATATTTGCCAATACTGTATTCGGTTACATAAAATCACTTTAGACTAAAAATACATTAAATGATTCACCTGTTAAAATGGATGTTAAACAGTACACGTGGTTACTGAGCCGTAAGTGAGAACCTGCCACATATTTCATTGGGTATTCAATTGTCAATTCCAACGATTGACAGCAGGATAAAATTTCCATGGAAAATGTGAAATTGTTATTTTTCTACGAATTATTGCCGTTGATATGTAGGTGGTCTTGTCATTGTGATGTGTTGTGGATGGAATTGCTGGAAAAACATTTTACTGTGAGCTTAATTGATTTGCAAGATCGGCTTTCGTTGTAATGTTGAAATTTAATACGGCTCTAATTTATAAAATACCTAATATATTTTGACTAAAACATTTACTTAAAAAACGTTTTTTTAGTTACATTATATCTTTTAATATCATAACATTTAAATAACTTGTCTAAAGCTGCAATGACAACACTTTGAAATCCCGTATAACAATACTTTGGATAAACGCCAACCACGTTCGGCTGTTAGGTAAACGACATTTCCCGTCGCCAACTAAAAAGTTTAGGTCGAATATTAAATTTATAAACTTCACTTTTCAATTGAAATAAAAAATCCAGATTCTATTCCGCGCTATAGAACATTCGAGTGTGGCTGTAAAACGTTATGTGTGCACAAATTGTCCATTTAGTCCTTTAACGCTCGGCGCAGCTAAGTGGAATGATTCAATAGAATACGAATGACGATTTATACTATTGGATTGACCAAAAGGATTGGATTGGATTTAGGATTACCAAAGTATATTTTTTGTTGTTAGATTAATTTGTTTTTTATACTTACAAAATCTGAAATTTGAATTCAAAAAATACAACTGGACACCTGTTTTTGAAGGGAAAACTTCTTTATAGGTGTTGTGCAACCCAACCCAAAAAGGATGGGTAAAAAATGTTAAATTCGCACCAGGAAATGATGACCACCTGATCGAGATATATGTAAGATAGAAGAAGGAGAGAAGAAGAAGGAGGAGAAGAAGTAATATCCCTCTCTCATTTCATCGCGAGGACGCTTGGGCGAGTGTTCGAGTGCATTTTGTACTACAGCTTGTAACGATGTCCTTTTTAGCTTGACATGTTTGTGTACGATAGCGCAATAAATGTAATACTTAATTGTTTTTTACCTCATAAATGACAGTACTCTTACAGTGATAAATAAAACAATTCGTGCGAAATTATTCCTTAACCCTTCCCAAATACAAAAAATTCACAATTTTAATGTTCAAGTTTTCACTTCTACCGGTACTAATTGCCACGGCAGCCACGGTCTTAATGGTCTAGAAAACAACACAATATAAAGTACCGTGTAGTTTCATGTTACAAACTTTTATATCCTACGCTGATCTGTTCCGATCCTGGGCCAGGGCATCCCTTTACTTTTCCATCCAGTTACAACAAAAAAGTAGGTAACTAAAAAGCATACTTAGGTACCTATAACATGAAGCTGTTTCATTTCTGCTAATATAAACATAAATAAATAACTTGTAAGAAGCCCAAGGACTTAGCAAAAGTAAGGCTTATCTGAACCTTTTCTTTTTTGTTTTTAATTTTGCCCCCCTCTAGGAATTTCTCCTGTATCGTGGGTGCGTTTACAAACATAATAAAAACTCTCATACACAAACAGCCAGACCCGGAACAACTACTCGTAGGCCATATAAATATTTGTTCCATGCGGGAATCGAACCCGCGACTGCACCACCAGGAGTCACAAAATGTAAATCAACGCAGCAACAATAATATATTTAGCTTGATTACATTGTATTGACGTAAGTAACAAGACGTGGAGGTCATGAGTTAAAACAGTTATACCGAACAACGACAATCCTTGTCAGCTTGTACGACTCTGTGATATAGCCCAATCATAACAAATCATTATTTTAGATGCGCTCTCTTGACCTAAAACCTATGAAAACATGAAATTCGAATTGTATTTAGGCAGCAATCTAGGATGCATTCACTTCACCGAACATTTGATTAAATAACTCTAAAATGAATCAAATAGGTACAAATAAACTTGTGGATACGATTCAATAACTACAACTTAGCTATGTAGCGGATTTGGCTTATGTAAGACATTAATTTCTAACGTTCCACAAAATTCTGCTACTTTTGTTAAATATTGGAAGTAGTGATTAATTTTCCTGACATATTACATTTCATCATCATTCTTTTAGCCGAAAGAAGCCCACTGCTGGACAAAGCAATACATAGCCACTTCGACTGGTTTTGTGGTTTTCGCATGCAGAAGATTCCTGCGGTCTCGCATCATAATAATACTAAAATGAAAACTCAGTTTTGGAAAGTTCAAGCATTTAGTATGATAAACTTTATGTATGTAATTATTGTATAATCTACATAGTATACCGTAGACCACCCATACTATTTGTCACTTCATATGCCCTTGGTTTTCTATCTAAAGTTTGTCTGTAAAAGATCGCTATTACCAATAAGATCGCCAATTGTGACACTCTGTGTAAAATCTTCATACAAATGTTCTGTAATTCATATGACGTACATAATAAAGAGTAGGTATTCTATTCTATTCTTTATGTTTGCGCCCTCTTTTATCCGCCAACAGCTTCCCCCACAGTCGGCACCTCACCAGCAGTTTACTGACGAAGGTCTCGCTCGACCCCTGTCACACCCACGCCACGCCACAATACAAAAAAAAAAAACTGAAACGGATAACTAAGTAATAAAAAAAAATCAACCCGTTTGAAAATCAGAAACTGGAGGTGAAACACACTTGTGTTTTAGGGTCAATTTAGTTTATTAGAAAATGTTGCAGTCTGTTTTTTGAAACAAAAAAAAAATATATTTTCGGGGTAAATATAACTGGGTTTCCGGATGAGTTGGGTTTGTGGAAATGGCTGCACGTATTTTGCGTTTCGTAGAATATGAATATTGACTGAAAAGAAAAAAAATATATCAGGGGATAAGTTGAATTAAGGACTTCAATTGTTTGGTATTTAAACTAAAAGTAAAATAAACTAAAAGTAATTTCATAAACTCGACCTTATACTTTGTTTTACCTCAATCAGCCAAAAAAATCAAAAATAAATATTCCGGTAGTGCCTGGATAAACAATTGTGATAAGATCAAGGGGCTGCAATCGAAAGCAGATATTTAAAGCAGTGAACTAACAGAACAAAATACAGGTAAACCTGTCCAGGTTTACTTGTATTTTCCAATTGTGTATCGAGTCGTACTATACTAGACTATCCAGTAAATTCAAATCACAGTACAACAGTAATTCGATTCACAATACAAAGCCGATCACACAAGTGAGTCAGAAAATTGGATACCAGTGCTTATCCCGCAACTCAACAACATCGGTCGTCTGAGTTTCGTATTGTGGCCGCATTGTGCAACAGGAGCTGATTACCTAACGCCTGATTGCCAAACGGGCATTAAGAAGAGCCAGGGTATTGTTTGGCTCGATGCTACTCTGAGCTAGTTACTGAAACATAACCTAATAGGATTGTGCGATTTATGTGTTTTAGTTAAATGTTCTATACGTTCGATCAACCCATTTCTATTTCTATTACTAATGTACCGATCACTAACAAGGGCTATTTAAACAGAAAGAGATGCCTATGTGCTGGCTATAATAGAAACTTTCAATTAGATTAACGACGTGCTATGCCTTATCCTTGGTACCTAATTCTGAAATACTTTATTTTGCCTGAACCCTTGTTTTGTATTCACTTATTATGGTTTTTAATATACCATTTCTTATTACACGAAATAAGTTAGTTTTGAAATAGTACTTAATGTTTTCTAAGTTAGTTTTTTAACTAATTTTACTTCAGCCTCTAACGGCAATCGGCCAGGCTAAACAAACAAAGTTAGTAAATTCGCTCACTTTGTATTGTTCTCACACAAGCTCGTTCGCCTATGTGAGAACAACGCGCTTGTTATAAACAAAGCAACTAACATCACGGTGAAGTTTACAACAAATTGGCTTCCGTAAGGGAATAACTAGCCAAGCAGCCGACGTTTAGCTGTGACTTGCAATATGTGAGTGCAAATGAGGCACATGAATCTGTCATACAACAACAGTAGTAATGATGTCGTGGGAGATAATCATAACGGAGTCTAACAGTAATGGAATGCTAATTTTTATCTTCTTTTTGTTTCATTCGGACGTGCAGGGATGAATGCCAATAACTGTGAGTACCTGCAGTGTAATATACACTACAAAACCTCATCATATCATCAGCCTGCCTATACTTGACTTTCTTAGGGTTGACTTCCAGTCTAGCCGGATGCAGCTGAATACTAGTATTCAGCTGCATCCGGCAGTCACTGGATAATGTGATACCCAACAACCTAGGTAAGACTTTTTTTCAGATTTTCGGGCTTCTGTCTACTTGTATCAACTGTCAAAGACCTACATATTACATCCTGCACAAGCGGCAAGACATGCTTTTCAACGCATGTAGTGTTCTTCGTATGTAAATATTGTCACCTGTCCACGGACCAGCCGCAGCAAGCGTTACTTAACCTGATCGAGCCACTTGTGCGGCTGTGATCACTTAACCTCAAGTCAGACATACATATATACCTTACTTATTCAGAAACACTATAACACTTACTTCTTACATATTCAGAAACACTATAACACAAAGCAATTACTGTGCTAGCAGCGCCAAACATTTTGACTAGAAAAACTATATAAAGAAGAAGTAAGATCTTTTACGGAAACTAAACATATGTATCAGTGTTGGGTAAACATTATCCTATTAGATTTACGTGAAGATTTTTTACAACACTAGCTTTTTGCCCGCGGCTTCGCCCGCGTGGAATTTGATTATATCGCGCTTTTTAGATTTGCTTCGGGAATATCATTTTTTTTCAATAAAAAGTAGCCTATGTCCTTACTCAGGGTCTAAAGATTGTATGTGCCAAATTTCATCAAAATCGGTTAAGAGGTTTAAGCGGGAAAGCGTAACAGACAGACAGACTACGAGTTACTTTCGCATTTATAATATTAGTATGGATAACTGACATATCTTGACGAAACATTACGAAATTCCACCACTCCACACGAACTCCAGATCGAACAGAGAGATAAAATTTGTTGAAACATCTTCTTCTTCAGAGTAACTAGAGTTATCGACCTGTGTATTTACACTTGTATTTACAACTATGTGAAAAGCAGGTAAATAAAAATCTTATCCGTATCAAATTGTAAAATAAAATATTAATATTTCTTAGTACCTAATACTTCTGCTGACTGGCAGGACGAGTCTGAGCAGTTGTGTTGCGACATGTGAAGGGTATATAATACACCAAATGTTGTTGTGTCGGGAGTTTGGTCGTGGAGGGTTTCCAGATCAATATCCCTCTGGCGCAGCATCGTTGGTTTTGTTGTTGGGTTCAACATTGCATTACCTCGCTCAACTGCCGGCTTCTTTCCTACTTACTAAGTTTATTAAGTAAATAGACTTAATAAACTGGCGCGCTTTACCATCAACGATTGCATCACTGCTTACCATCAGGCGGGATTGCGGTCAAGCACTAGTTTATAATTTATTTTAAAAAAAACACTGACAATACTTTACCGACCAATTGGAACCGCGCACTTAGCTTCTGTCGTTTCATATTATAAGAGCCCATGTTGGTTAATGTGAAATACAATATTTTAATTTCATTTGAATATTCTTTATATTACTGAGAAAACCTTATATTTTATTTTTGAAGCGAACTGTTACTCGAGCTATATTTTAAACCAGTAATGTATGAACACTTTTTATCGGATTTTGCTGTGACAAGGGTATGCCTAAAAACATACAGGGTGGCGCAATAGAACGTGCATATTGCATCATCTTTTTTTGGGGGGTAGAAGGGGCGTGGGCGAGGGGAGACCGATATTGTTGGGTAGCGCGGTTCATGAAGTTTTAGTCACTATAAGTCACTTCGACGGGAAGCGTCGCGCATTTTGCGTGCGCGCATTTTACCAAAACTCTCGTTCGTACGTAGTTGTCAGGCGACTGTTTTGTTCTGAGTATGGTGTACGGCAAATTAGGGAGGCTCCGAGTGCTAATTTAATTAAAATCTGGATAAAGCGGTTTGAAGAGGCTGGATCGACGTTTAAACCACACGCAAAAGGTCGTCCACGCACATCTAGGACCGAAGACAATATTAAGAGTGTTAAGCAGTCGGTACGAGAAGATCCACAAATGTCTACTCGCAAGAGATCGTCTGTCCTAAACATATCGCGACGAAGTTTGCAACGAATTTTAAACTTGGATCTTAAATTGCATCCATACAAGAATTGAAAGACTCTGATTTCATAGCACGGCTCACATTTGCTAATGAAATGCTCAATCGGTTTTCAAATTTTGAAAACATCCTTTTCTCTGATGAGGCACATTTTCATATGAATGGGTTCGTAAACCGCCAAAATTGTCGTTATTGGAATAGTGAGAATCCCAGACTCAAACATCAAAAACCGTTACATAGCCCTAAAGTGACAGTTTGGGCCGCAATCTCTGCCAAAGGAATAATTGGTCCTTATTTTTTTGAAAACGCACGGGGGCAAAACATCACTGTTAATACCGCTATGTTGCGATGTTGGAAGGTTTTTTGGCCCCAAAACTTGAAAATTCAAGAATAAAGAACTCTAGGACTTGGTTCCAACAAGACGGAGCTACCAGTCACACATCAAATGACTCCATAGCGGTTGTGAAGCAGATGTTCCCTGGCAAACTGATTTCGAAAAGAGATATCCCATGGCCTCCGCGCAGTCCAGACTTGACGCCTCCTGACTTTTTTTTGTGGGGATACCTCAAACACAAAGTCTACACCAATAATCCGAGAAACATCAGTCAGCTCAAGGAGAATATTCGTGGTGAAATGGCAGCAATCACACCAGCACTACTTAAGAAAGTTTTCGGTAATTTCCGTTTGCGGTTAGAGGAGTGCCAACGTAGAGAGGGTCATCATTTAGATGATGTTATTTTTAAAAAATAAACTTCAGTTATCACTTAATAATTGCTTAGTTTTATTTTAACTATACCTTTTGTATTTATTTTTTAATAATTATTTTAAAAATGCACGTTCTATTGCGCCACCCTGTATTTCAATGTTTTTTAAACGAGTGCTGACAGTATTATTCAGGATTCTGCGAAGTGCTATACCATAAATATATGGTCAAGTGTAAACAAATAAGCACACAAATTACATAAGCTTTCATATCAATCACGTCTCTCAGACTAGAAGCCCGGACAAATATAAAAAAAAAATAAGCTAATGGATAGCGTTACACTTTTAAAGGAGGAATTTCCTAACAGGACAAATCCTTATTTTTATAATGAAAATGTTTTTTTTATATTGAAAATTTTGTTCAGTTTCCGAAACACCGCCGTCGGCAAGTTGTTCCAGTCCCAGTTGCGGCAGTAATGACCAAACTTATTTACTTATTAAATTTATATTCTATGTTTACTTATTAAATTTATATTCTATTGGCGTAACAAGCGGCAATTAACCTAAGATCAATAAAAGTAGCCACCGTTTTCTAAACAACATGTGACATTGCACGATCAATTTATGCAATTGCCTCACAAGGACACTACAAAAATTCATATTGAGCTCTAGTAAGTACTACGACACTATGTAGTAAGTTACATATAGTTATGTTTTCTACGTTTGCCATCCAGCATGCATGCGGACCACCGGGTCGTTCTCATGGTCAATATTTGAATTGGTTTCAACCCTAGCGTGTCATGTGTCGATATTTTTCAATAGCGTTACGTACGACTCGGTGAACATCCAGCCTACTTTAGACGCATTTGATATGGAGCAGATTTCCACTTCGTTTGTGGAAATGACATAACGCTGTGCGAATGAATATTTGATTTAGTCAAATATGTGAAATTAGTGTAAGTAAGTTTTATTTGAAGTCGTGGTGGCCTAGTGGTTAAAACACCAGCCTCTCAAGTATGAGTGCGCGGGTTCGATTCCAGGTCAGGCAAGTACCAATGTAACTTTTCTAAAGTTGTATGTACTTTCTAAGTATATCTTGGACACCAGTGACTGAAGGTGAAGGAAAACAACTTGAGGAAACCTGGACTTTAAGTCTGAAATCGCCAACCCGCATTGAGCAAGCGTGGTGATTACGCTCAATCCTTCTCTGTATGAGAGGACACCTGTGCCCACCAGTGGGACGATAAAAAGGTTGATGATGATGAAG
Organism: Sesamia nonagrioides; assembly: GCA_017933935.1. Lineage (NCBI taxonomy): Eukaryota > Metazoa > Arthropoda > Insecta > Lepidoptera > Noctuidae > Sesamia > Sesamia nonagrioides. The sequence continues at coordinate 393,143 of JADWQK010001527.1, read as the reverse complement.
TTTTATTTTCATATATTAACGAAATAATATTTTTATTCAAGTAACATAGACTCATATTGTTAGTAAACCTTAAGCACCATATTAATCAATTTACTTTATATTTAAATTCATTTCATCCCGTGAGAGATGGCATTGTAGTGCATACATAAACAATCGAGCCTGCTAGCGATCATTTTCAGGATATTATTGGTGCTGTCTCGAACTCTGCGCACCAGGGATGCACATCTCATTCGCATCGTAGCGTAAAAACAATTAATATGTACGTCCGCGAACATTCCCCATACATACATATATTGTATGTAGATATATAAAATAAGATGTAACTATAATTGAGTGAGTCTTACACGCACAACTATACAATCTATAATAGTTATAAATTAGCGGTATAAGCAGAATTCTACGAGAACCCATACAATGAGAGGTCAGTTATAATTGGAACAACATAGCTAAATGTGTAACCCTGTATACACAATGTACCTGATATTAGTTAAGCAAATATTAATGAGATTATTAACTAAACTGAGGATAATATCAAATAATGGTTTATACTTAGAAAAACTCTTTTAAAGCTGTAAAATCTACTTAATATAATTTGTATAAGAAACAGGTAATTACATTAAAATCAGTGAAATCACAAAAATTGCATCAAAGAAAAAAATGATATCATTCTGTTCAAAAAAAAAAATATATCGTTAACCATGTCAATTAATTAAATTACATTAAATTTCAGAATTCATAATACACTGAAAATACTTCACTTTATACTGAAAATTCTACTTTCATTATAGGAAATTGTTTGGCTCTGTCCAACGAAAACATGGAAAATTGTATTAAAATCATTCTCAGTAGCCGCGGGCTCACATCCAACATTCCTTTCTCTGTCTACATTCTCAGTCCGCTCCTGTGCATCAGGAAATTACGTTTACTCTCTGCATTTCTACATAATAATAGGTATAAGCCACAGCAAAATTCTTCCATTAAGTTCAACGGAACTCAATATAATAGATATATAGACTATCATCAATTTAAATAACAGTACTATTACCGCTGGCATAGTTTTCTTTGTTGGGTTTGACTTTTGATTTAACTGGTTGCAACAACTTGCAACTGTAACACTTAATAATGTTAAAAACAAAAACCCGCAAATATAATTATTTAACATTTCTAGAACCACAATGTTTCACCACTTTTCCTCATTATTTGCAGATAAGCGTTTACCTTGGATAGTTGTGGCGAGTCGCAAAATAAATAAGCCAAGTGTAAGTGTGGAGGTGTTTGAGAAACCCATGAAGAAAGGCTTCTAAAATTTCCATTTACAGTGGGGTCGTTTTACGCGCAGCCCTATATGCTGAATTATTAAAATCTGATTACAGAACACATCCCATCACAACAACCAAGGAGTTATATACAGGCGTTGCACAGATTGTGGATCTATTGATCTCTAAGAAAATCCAACCTTTCCCAGATACCTACTTGGAATTGTGTTCAACATAACAATAGAGAGATAATGTTAAGGATAAATTTACACAAGATTAGATTGTTTTATCTATGTATGACCCTACGTATTTTGTCAAGAACGGGAATAGAGACGACCTTGCTCTCTGATGGTGCAAGATCCTATCCCAATAAGTCAATTCTGTGTTGACATTGGGAAACAAACAAAGCTCTCCTTTGTTTTACAGACACCGTCAAGATGTTATACGGTGTGGGTTTTAGAAATCAAAAGAATTAAATTAAATTATGATCTAAGAATGACAATCAGAACCAACGGCTTAACGTGATTTGGAAGACACGGGATGAAAATATTATAGATGAATATAATCCATCGGTATACATTTCAAAAATAGATAGAATTTTAATATTGTTTCAAATAAAAAAGAAGTTTATTCTGTGCGTCCCAAAAATGAATTTTGCCAGTTGAGATTAAGAAATTCCGCCGCTTGAATAATCTGTTAAGTTTGCGTATTATTTTGCTTCCCCTGATTTCCGGCACGAAAGGAGAATGCCCGTTTTGTTAGGAGATTTGGGCCCCCAGAAAAAATTTGCGTGCCATGGCGGTTTTAACTTTATTTTGAAGAACTACAATTACCTTTTCAGATCCTGAAAACAATTTATAACTTTTCACCCTAGTTTCCGAGAATTATTGAATTTTTTCTGATGAAGAAATTGAGGTTATTAAACAATATTTTTTCAAAAACATTTTACATTAAAACAATAAAATATCTTTAGTATTAATATTGATTCCCAAATGAAATAAAAACATTAGATATCATCTTTTCTTGCTAAATAATATTTTAAACTGTTTACCTTGCAGTCAGCGGAAGTAGGTTTTGCTGGCACCAGTAGAAATAAATATACTTAGGGCTAAATTGGTTGGAGGAGCATGTGGCTACGTTACAACAGCCACAAGGAGATATCTTAAGTTAAGCTACTTGTTCAGATTGCACATGGGTGACCATCCATTACAAACTTCACCTGGATGGCTGCTAGTACATTCAAACTGTTGATACTGGGTGCATTATTTATACTTGTTACGAGTAGCTAGAATCCCGCAAGTGTGACAACCTCTTACCAGGAGGTAACATGTTATAACCCAGTGTATCAGGTGTGGAGGTCAGATGGGCAGTCACTCTTTGAGCAATACTGTATTCAGCTGCATCGGTTAGACTAAAAGCCGACCCCAAGATAGTTGGCAAAATGCTAGGTACCTAGTATACATATACGTGTATGTATGCCATATAGGACAGCATCTCCTGCAGGCGACAAAGTAAAATCACTGCCCTGCTACTTAGTAAGATCGCTGTGCCATCCATGATTAGCTGTAGTTTATTTAGAAAGGGCTTAATTATAAAGGAGTTTAAAATATAGTAAATGCTATACAGTAGTTTAATAAGAAAAAAAAACAACCAATTAAAATAATAGACATTTATTCTTCAAGGAATATATTGTCTAGAAATTGTGCTGGAGCGCTTATATCATTAAAACGACTTATTCCTAACGATTTAACGATTTATTCCTAAATATCGAGGAACAAACTGTTCATTTAAACAATTTCTCACAATGTTAATTTTTTTTTCCAATGTGGATCTTGGCATTTTAAAAAGAGTTGATAGTCTTTGATTACTGTCACCTGTTCTGAGTTTTACTAAAAATATACTGAGAGCAACAGAAGGATTTGGAAAGTGATTGTATAACAAAGGATTACAATTTAAAAGTTCATTGAACTGCTCTGCAGTAAGTCCTAACCAATAATGGCATAAATGAGAATCCATTGAGTTTATGTCATTAAAGTCTAACTGTCTCTCAGTAGCTTTTTCAAGTTTACTGAAAATATCATCTACTTGAAATCCAGTAAAATCGGAATATGGTGCTTCTAGTTCATCCCAACGATTGCTATTTAAATGATATCGGAAAATTCTTGCAGACAAGGGAATATACATTTTATAATTTAATAAAAGAATTTCCTTTAAAGTACCTGGTACCAATAGACGTTCAATATTCGCACAACCAGGAAATAGGCAATGACGTGAACTTGCCGATACCCGTTTATACTTTTGTGAGTTAATCTTTGAAAATGATTGACTTAATTGTTGTTCCTGAGGTGATGTTGGTTGTGGAACCAGCGGTGGCAGTGGTGGTGGTACAGGAATCATCGTATCTGTAATTATGTTTCCATCCATGATACCAGTCTCCGGTGCAGACTCCACAGTGTGTTCGCTACTGCCAGCAACGGGTTGCCTCTGGACTTATCTTGATGAAGCCGTCCAACAAGGAAGACAAACTCGTTCCAAATGCAACACCTAAAAACAAAAATTTTATATTTAGGTACTTGATATTCATTAATATTTCATTAGTTCAACACACATACATACGCATTCATACATTAAGTTAAAATAAATAAATAAGAATAAACACTTACGTGATGTGCTGGTGTCCATCTTAGTATAACATTCCTTTGAGGACAATCTTGACTGACTCTATGAGTTCTACGACTTGCTATTGACAAGCCACATGCATAGCATATGTTTAGGTGTCCAAGAGCAGGGGACACAAGTGACAGATTTGTGTTAGATGCTGTCTGGTTTTGTAATAATACAAAACATTCCACACACAGGATGTCATCAGACGATATCTGTAAAAAATTACAAAATAAAATGTAAGTTAGTTTAGATAGTTAACTAAAAATAATATAAAATACATACAAATATTATTTAAATTCAATTTATTACCTCACATCGATTTTGGTAAATAACTAATTGTAAAGATTTGAAAACAATTTGAATGACGTATTGAATTGACAGATAAATCATAGCCTCGCGTTCCGAGTAGATGTTACCAGGTTAAATATTTTGTTAATCGATTTCCTAAATCGATTTTTTATAAATAATATCATTTACTAATTGTTGTGTTCCATGTATGGCGTAACCGTTTTATAGATATAGTTTAGTGGTGACTTTTGTTAGTGTTGATATTTGATTGTTTATGCAACAGTTGTAAACAGTTTTTCTTTCTTCTTTTCTTGTTTACTATTTACGAGTGCATACTTAAGATATACTTGTGCATTATGATATAAGAGAAAAATGTTATTTTGCAACCTAATTCTTCGCTACAAGACAGAGACCGCCCACATTTTTTTAAGTGAAAAGTCTTGGTTTGACCATCAAGGGCGGATCCAGCTCCGACGCCAAGGGTGGGGGGGGGCAAAACATAACATAATTGTTTTTCGGTGAGCTAAAATCATTTAAGTGGAAAATAATGTCAGACTTTTACTGACTATTGTAACTTCATCTTGGCACTTTTAGTGACCTGAATAGAAATATATTTTATCGATATTTTCAATCGATCACCTCGTTCATTTAAATAAGATAGTCTGTCGTCTACCTGGCAACATTCAGGTTAAGTTATAATGGCGGAACTAGCTTAGATTCAATAAAATAAATATTAATTTTGTTTTTCAATGCTATGGTACAAGAAATTCTGAAAAAAAATAGTTAGTTTTATAAAATTACGACTTGATTTTTAATAAGAAAATATTCTTGACACTCTATCACAAATAGGGGCCCATCGGGTGGCATTCTCCTTTAGCTTCCTATCGTAATCTTCCTTGAATATTGCAAAATAATTTGTTATTAACTTACTGAAGAGGTATTGAGTCAAAGACTCAATCAACTTTTTGGCTGTCTGTTGTAATAAAATTAGCCATGGTTCTCATCAAAATTGTATTCGTAATGCGAACAGTATTGTCTTATTAATAATATTAGATTCCAATCGTAAACTTTCATCAATATTGCAAAAGAATTGAGTACTTACTGAAGAATTATGAAGTCAAAGGCCAGGTAAGGATTTGGTTCTTTGTTGTTACTTGCACAGTTCACACACATTTTGGCTTACATCGTATGTCAAGGACTTCCCGACATTATAAATACGTTAGCGGCAACAGGTGAAATGACAGAAAACATAACAAAATGTGATTTTATTATATGAATGGATGTGAGTTGTTGTTGACAAAAATATATCAAAATCATATTCTTTAATGCGAACAATATTGTTTTATTATTATTCACTCTTTCTAGAAAAGGAGTTAGTTTTACATGGAGGTTGTTGCTGGCCTTCCTTGAGACGCTGGGGTGGATCGAATGACTATTGAAGCCACTAAAACACGCTTCACATAGAGATTTGCATTATAAATAAGATAAACAAAGACATTATTTGTGTAAAAAATAATAACGTTTCTCGTTGGTCACAAATTTTCCATTGACCATATCATGCATACGTTATGGACCAACAGCACAAAAAGTGTGATAACATGTGAAACCCGCCTAACCTTCCTTCGGGCGGTGTTTTCAGCTAAAATGCATTTAATGTATTTTGCATAGACACATCACGCGATGCGTTGCGCGACCGAAAGTTTGGCGAGCGTAGCTGAACGTTCGGCGTGTGCTGTGCATCCCGCGAGTGGCGGTAATGAAGAGCGACAACGTCTTCTAAGCCCTGTATAATAGCTAATATTCTAATTAAATCCATTTTTGTGAGCAATTCAGGTACGTCACAAAAACCGCACACCATAAAGTGTCGACACACACAGACTGACGATGACGCCACGTAACTTTCCGTAGCGTAGCGCGCTAAACAAGACGCCATGTTTTGACCGTATGGTTTGTCATAACGACTGAAAATTGCAAATGACACTTCAGCCGCTGAGCTTTCGGCCCCGTACGTTCCGCAGATGTGTCACTACACTTAGTTTCAATCACATAAAACATATCTCTCAAATACATATTGTATGAACAACATTCCTCATTTTACTTTTCGTAGGTACCTATTGCAGTTAATCGAATCTCATTTTCTCTTTGTTCTCATCAAACAGCATCCCTTGAGATATAAAGGGATCCATCCAACTTCCATCTCTAGAGCATTGCGCGAGATGTATTCACTTCAATTCATATTTACAATGTGAAATGCACACAGACATTTTAGAATCTAGGCTTCTGCTTAAACTTATACTGAAATACACATTGCTAATTTTACAATAGCAGAAAGCTCCACTACTCATTCAGTAATAACTTTCATTTATCTTGACTCCTTGAATAGTCTAATATCTTTAATGAAAGGTTTTAAATAGCAAAAATAATTATTTAAAAATTATTTTATAAATAATTATTTATGATTTAAATTAATTTCATTTAATTATTGTTACATAAACCATTTTATAAAGTCATTTGTGTGCTAATAACGTTAACCTTCAACACCCTATATACTTTGAAACTTTACAGAGTTTTAGTAAAGTTTGCGTCCACGTGATTTAACTAGTCAACAACGAACGCATTCTACTTTCGACATCGACTTCTACGTCACGAACGCTTCCTTCTTCCTTTCTTGCCTTATGAGATAGCCTACGAACTTCTGATCGACTCTGTGCAAATTGCTTATAATCTTAATATTTTATAATCCAAATAAATGTCTTCATTTTAATTTGGAATCCTAATAAAATTCGACGACCTGCTGAATATTCAGTAAGAATTAAAAAGACTCACAGGTAATTTTTACAGGCAGTTTCGTTGACAAATCGTCTATAGACTCTTCAGGGTTATGTTCTAGCTTCGTCCTGGCCGTTGCGCGCGGTCGGCTCCCCAATCATGTGACGCAATTTATTTCGGTCTCTTGCGTCATCCTCCGTAAGTCTCATCTCCCTCATGTCCTTTTTCCCTCGTCCGAAAGGCACTTTTTCATAACATCGTCATCTGTTCGTCGAACTACATGGCTGTACCATCTCAGTCTAGACTCTTTTATTTTATACATTATTTATGTAAACTTGCAAGGTCTTTGAGTTTTTAATAAACATTTCTTTGTATACCATATATTTTGAAAACATTAAGAAGAATTTTGTATTCCTATACGTATTTGGCAGCACTATTGGCGTGGCTGATAAGCGATTGACTGCCGCGCTGCGTGTCGCGGATTCGATTCCCATACGGAAAAAATATTACACACAAGTAGTTGTTCCGGGTCTGGTATTCGTGTATGTGAGTTTATATTATATTTTTAAGAAAAATTCCTAGTGTGAGGCAAGAAGTTAAAAAATAATAAAAAATAGTGCAGTCACGTTGTCTATTTGTTAATAAATAAGATAAAGTGAATCCATTCGACATTGGCCGCAATCCCCATATATCTGACCCTAAGAAAATTTTTCACACTAACCCTTCAAGGCAATTGCCTTTATCCTTGACTTTTTTAGAATTTTGATTAGCTTGATAAATATTTATATATACAGAATCAAATGACTAGATATTTATACTGATTTTATACAAATTGAAATATTTATTTATTATGCTTAGTTTGCTGCATAACTCAAAGTTCTCTCTTAGCGATGAGACGGCTCATTGTCACCTTTTTTTTTGTAAATTCTTCATATTTATGTTCTGTAATTTATATGGTTTACGTAATAAAGAGTATCAATCTATTCAATATCAAAACTAATACTCTAAGTGTTAATAGATAATATTTTGTGTAACCTACAGTCAAGACCAAAAGTCGAGATGCAATCTCACAAAACTATGGCCAAGCAATACTAGTTGTAGTTACGACCTTCTTCTATAATAAAGTTTGATACACACTCATACACTTTGACAACTTGCTGCCCGCTTATGATAGTTAGGTACTACTTACTAATTTCAACGTCCACAGTAAGTGTTTCAATGGCCTAACGGTTTTCGCCTTGATAGGCGTTCAAGGTGGTTCGAGTTCAAATCTAATAACTTACAAAAATATTTTTTAAATGTTTATTGGTGAGTTATGAATGCTGACAACAAAAATATCTAAAAATACCGATCCGCAACTTAAAGATGATACTTTCTTTTAAGATTTTTTCTATATTAGAGTCATTATAAAAAGATGACGGTAGACTTGAAAGAATCTGAATCACTCCTTCACAAAAAATATTCCGCTACCTACAATAACTATTATTAGCTACAATAACTCAAATAATATTACTTAGCTGTTGTTGGTTGGTGAACATATAGTTACCAGTTTGTGTTATTAGTTTTACTTTTTTTATCAATATGCAGGCATATGTAGCAATATATCTCAAATATCATATGAAACCAGCTTTTGTGTAAGTTGTTTTTATTATTATTTGTGTTAAGGTGCAAACTAATCGCTTGTTAAGTGTGTAATAAAATTGTTATTGTTTTAGAGAAATACTGTAAGCCGTTGGAGGTCAAGGTCAAGAGGTTGGAGGACGAAGGTAGCTCTCGAGACAAGTGAAACGAAACGACAATATTTACCGTTGAATAAACTTTTAAATCTTGCGAAGAAGGGAGGTTGCATTCGTGGTTTAAAAATAAACTGGCGCGACTGGTGGAATCTTATCGAGCTAAACAAAAAAAAAATAAAAACTGTTTATAAAAATCACAGTGCAGAAGTGTCCTACAGAGTGTTTTAAATATATACCATTATATATCTTAATAACGGACTCTAAACCATCTCTAAAGTAATTTAGCTAAGTGACAGTAATATGTTCGGTTGGCTTAATGGCTAACAGATGTCGCCTTTTACAATTTCAATACAAATTACTTTTGGTAAATTATAAAAACAATAATTTCGGAATTCGATAAGAAATAAGTTCGTTTACTTTTGAACTAAGAAAGCGCTTGAAGATTATAATCTCATGCCATCAAACTCCAAAAAAGTCACTGCAGGATGACAGCACTAGTACCATGCTATACACGCAAAAAAATTGTAAATGTAATAAGCACTATTTTGTGTTTTAGTACAGATTATTTTATGATTGCAATAATATTCAGGTTAAGCTTCAATCCTCTTTTCTTTAAGAAAATGAATAATTAAGCTATAACCTCTTTAATCATAATATATGTATAATATTATAATTTTCATATATAACAACCAAAAATGTTTTTTGTATTTTTTACCATAACAATATCATAAGTTTGTCAAGGATTACTTTTATATAAAATACTAGCTTTCCGCCCGCGGCTTCGCCCGCGTGGAGTTCGGTTATATCGCGCTTTTTAGATTTCCCTCGGGAATATCATTTTTTCCGGGATAAAAGGTAGCCTATGTTCTTTCTCAGGGTCTAAAGATTGTCTGTGCCAAATTTCATCAAAATCGGTTGAGAGGTTTAAGCGGGAAAGCGTAACAGACAGACAGACAGACAGACAGACAGACAGACAGACCGACAGACAGACAGACAGAGTTACTTTCGCATTTATAATATTAGTATGGATTACAATGCTGCCGTTTCAACGTTTGTTTCATTTGTTAGTATAAGTATATATATACCGAATAATATATAACTTTATAGTATATTGCATTATAATATGCTTATTGTTTTATTTTTATATATTTTTTATTATATTACCTCTATATTAAACTAAAATATATAATAAAAACCTTTTTTGGGATAAATATTCAATAAATTTTCCTATTCTTTTAAATATTATTTGCAAACATTTTTACTTTAAAATACAAATCAATTATCATAATTTTAAATTATATGAAACAACAAAAAGATTTGCCTTTATTAAGGATCGAACCCACAATCGCTCGCTTATGATAGCACCATTGTTAAGTGCGGCCGCTAACTTAACTTCAAATGAAGTAACGAAATTTTGCATTACTTTAAAGAAAAAAATAATGCGGTAGTGTGCGTGGCCGGTTTAGCGCAGGCGACAGTAGTCTTTAAGGTGGGAATGGACTTCTACAGCTAATAGTACATCCATTGTGGATCGAATATGCCAATGTTGAGACGATAAATCTTGTCGCCTGCCACTCATGAAGATAATACAATATTAAATCATCCTCAAATCAGGTGAGATTTACTTGACTATGCTGATAGCTTAAAGTCTTTGTAGCTACGAGGTGAAGAGTTTTATAAAACTAGATATAGTTTATGTCAGGGATTAACCCAACCGAAAGGCATAAGTTATGTTGCCTACTTTATTTTTTTATATAAAAATAGACCGATATCTATAACCACGAGAGCATAAAGTGCACTCCAAAACATTTAATTGAATACAATTTTAAAGAACACATGAATTTAATTAAGTTTAGGTTCAATACTGATGAACCTTTTCATAATCACTAAATAACTTTCATAAAAATAGTTATTTATAATAATAGTCTTACCAATGGGTATCGTATTACCAAGTAACTTGGTTCTGGAGGTCATACAGGCAGTCGCTCCATCTAAAATATTGGTATTTAGTTGAATCCAGTTAAACTAGAAGCCGATCCTTACATAGTTGGGAAAACGGCAAGATTATAAATAATAGCTGGATAGCAAAGAGCAGCATTTGTCTTTAATTACTCTGTCATTGTGGTTATAAAACACGTGTTGACATAGTGTCGGGTAACGCATCTTTTCAGACAGAGAGACGTTTTGTTCAGAGAAAAGAGCCCTTTTCTAAGAACTGACTGTGTTATGATGTACTACTTATGTATGTATTTCTGTAATTGTTTTACAAAAACATGTATGTTTTAAACTGTAATACAATAGGTATATCCTTTAAACTCTAATCAATTAACGTTGTCATGCATTCACGACAACGTACTAGTTAGGCATCCATTGCATCTTTCTCTCACGTTTATAGAATACCGCGTCCGAATGCTCTTAATACCGCGTAATATTTGCGCCATACTCCGTGTTTTCTTTATAGCCTCTCTGAGTACAAGCAGAGGCTCCGACAATTTCATTTGCTCTGTGATGTGTGACTAAAACACGGACGTGCAGATTGGTTAGTAAATTTGCGAGTAATTAATGAACGAGGAAAATGAATGATCGACGAAGAAAAAATATCCAATTCATTGTGAAGACTCTAAGTAATTATACATTAGGATAACATAGATTATAATTAATGCATAATATTAGAAAACTCTATTATGCTGCTTCCATGTCCCAAAGAGTAGTAGCAGAAGTTGGTGCAAAACATTGATAAAAACAATAAAACAAACCGTTGAAGTAAAATTTAAAAATTTGTTGTTGATTATTCTCTGACAGAATGACACGTTTTATTTTCAGTAACTACCTAGTCCTACACCTTCACCTGCAACTTGGCTTTGAATATTCGAAGAGTCAATCCATCGACAGCTTTCACCTGTTTTACTATGCACAAAGCTACGTCCGCGTCCGTACCTACTATTTTAACCCGTAGACCATTGCAGATTTTTGAATGAAAGTATTATTATTTTAGTGCTGAGGCATCCAATCAATCGCATGCCACATACTACCAATATATTACAAAGAAGAATTGCTGGCTTTGTGAATATGAAAAAGTCATAACACATTTTCTACGTGGAACCTAAGAAACAAATTAACAACAGAGGCTCGGTCTTCGAAATTCTTTTTTGATATATTTCTCGACTTCGTGATTCATAAGTATGTGTACATATAATAAAATGTTCTGGAGAAAAATGTCCAGTCTACTTTACTTTTCTTTACCATAGAAGCAAGCGAGTTGTACGCATTTTAGATTGAAAATATACTTAAAAGCCGATAAATCTACAAATAGGTAGGTACCTATTAATGGGATTATGTATAATTTCAATATTTTATTTTGTCATTATCAATATTTGCGCATATAATATAACATAATATTATAATGGATATATGGACGAATGTATGGCTGTTGGTTACTCTTCCACGCAAAACTAATTTAATTTTTTATTAACACTAAACGAATTTAGATGAAATGTGTACTACAAACAAGTTAATAATCACTAATAATACATAGGATACTTTATTATCCCGATATTCCCACGAAATCGATACTTAACGTGAGTCAAGTCTTGCAGCAGATAGTATTTTTTTTAATTCCTTGAAATGTACAAAATTATCATAACAACACAATATAACAAAGCTGTATATTTTACAAAGAGTAGTTTTAGTTTCAATGGATCCCAATTTTCAGCAAACCTTTATGAAACCGAAGTACTTCATGATTGGGACAACGTTCATTCTTTTGTTTTTACTATGAAAGTGGAAGCAAAACAAATACAATTGTGTTGACAACTTGCAAATATAGCTCTTAAAGAACATTACAGGGATTTTCCGATGTAAAGTGGGTCGGACGGAGTTAAAGTTCCTCTTTAGCTTTCATCGCTTTTATTGTCTTTTCAAGCTGCAAAACGTTTTTCTCCATATGAGAATTGAGAGAATTTTACAAAGGCTGTGATGTAAGGGCCACTAGCAAGGAAATTATCTAAGAATGAGGTATGATTAGCTAGGACAGATCTATGAAGCTTATTACAATAGCAACAAAGAACGCACAAACAATAATAGGCCCAGTTGGACTTTTCTGTAAAAAAATCAATGTAAATGGGTTTATCATTCCACCAGTAGAGCGATTATGTAACCATATCACAATAAAACCTAAACATTTATTCGATCGAATGCGAGGGATTTATACTATTGATAGCTCGGATATAAACAATCGATCGGCTGGTTGGGATTATTTTATTGATACCACTTTAACACATATAGATTTAAGAATAAATAAGCGGTTCTTGTGTTTTTATTCTAATTATTGCCTAAAACTTATTATCAAATTAATTTCACAATTAATGCCTGTACGACCACCCCTAATAAAATAAAAGAACCTCAACTAAGACCTATAAGCTCTACAGCCCTGACCTACCATATAGATTTTAATAAATAAATAAGTACGGCATGTCTACACCAAGACACCTAAGGTAACATATGGATAGTGTGTAGGATTTTCAGGTATGGGTGAAGGGTGAACTCACTGCCAATGTCTAAACTGCAAGATGTGTCGTGCTCCGTCATAAATCACCCTTAATAGAAACTCAGTTTATAAAGTCCTCGTCACTAAAATTTCAAAGATCCAGAACTTACACAGATATTTAATTGATTCTTAATTAATTAAATCCGGGACAATTATTTAATTTGAGATATCATTGAACTCGGTCCCAATGAATGTTCTCATTCTATTATTAAACTACGATTTGAATACATTACCTGAAAGAAAACTAAAAAATACGAAAAACGAACAGTATTCATATTTTTAACAAACAAAAACCGATGGTATTGAAAAGCAAAACATGAAAAACACAAAACAACAATAAACTGTAAAACAAACAAAAATTACGCTTTGAAACAATCTGTTATATATTAATTGAACTTTTGCCTGAGTCCTTGGTTTGGTTCTCAGGACGGAAAATTGGTATTGTGTTTTTCCATTAGAATTTTCTCGGTAGCAGCCCGGAATTTGGAAGTACACAGTACACTTCGATACACTCGCGGCACGGAAAAACAAGCTAAGCCGTTGTTTATACCTGCGTACCTTGTTAATCTCTATTGACATTGGCCACCGGCTTCGAAAATCGGTTAGGGGTATTATTTAGGATTGTGTTCTGAAGTTGTTATAATTGGCTATTTTATGATACATTTAGTTTAAATTCTGTTGCGAGTCAAACGGGCCCTAGCTTACTTAACTGTACAAAGGACGTATGCCTTTCGGTCTTCTATATAATGCATTTTGGGGAGTATGCGAGGGAATTGCATGATTTAATTCCCTATCTCCGTTCCACCATCGGACGACCTGTCGTACGGCAAGTTTCCACCCTTACGTTGTTACCACCACTACGATACGGATGAAGCGTTTCGCCTCCTCCTTTATGCCACGTACATCGAGGGACTGAAACAGTTTGCCAGCGGCGGTGTTTCTGTTGGAATACAATTTGAGTATCTTCAAGGCTAGAGTGAATAGGCTCTTAATAAACTAGTGCGCTTTACCACCAACGACTGCTTTTTCTTAAAAAAAAAAACCTAATTATTTTAATGGTTTGTACGAAACACTAATTAATCACTTGGATTAAATATTGTAAAGTCACGGCAGGCATATTTTTGACAATATTTTCTTGCCCGATATTATGTATTAAAGTAATATATTTCAATTAAGTACAAAAGATGACCGCCTCAATGTTTACGACACAACTTTACGAGATGTGGACGAAGTCTCTCTAAATCTGTTCCGCTGTGAAGCTTGAGAAAACAAAGAAAATAAAATAACAAAGCACAATAATCATGTGAAAGAGCTGTGCAGTTGATTTCTGGCAACACTCAATAAACTTCGAAGGCATGTGACATCTATCAACCCGCACTGGGCCCGCGTAGTAAAATACGACCCACTCCCTCTCGCGGAGTGGTGGCCTGTGTCCCAGCAGTGGAATTATTATAGGCCGATTATGTTATGTAAGTTAAAATTAATGGTATAAAAATATAGCTCTGAGCTAATTACACACATATACCTACGTTATAAGCAAAACCACGTATTTTTTTATTTATGTCATCAACTAGCTATCTAGATGAAATAAAACAGTACAAAAAATATTAAAAAACAAAGTAGGGACTCCATTAGTGGTCTCTCGTTCATTCTGAACCACTACATAGTAGTAGATATACCGAAAGGGGTACCTTAAAAGGAGATTTTTCCAACCAGTCTAGCAGAAACACAGTAAAATGCTGAACATGCCCAAAAGTTTTCGTATATCATACAAACGAGGCCATTATTACAAGTTATTAGTTTATTCGATACATTTAGTTTTACTGATTCCCACCTACCAATAAATGTTCAACAATTTTGTATTACACTAAGCTTAGGATGTATATGTATTTGTAGCAACAGTTCCCCAAGCATTCACATTTTAATTTCCAACTATAAGTTTTATTCAGTTATTTACATGTACTCCCATTAGTTCTGGTAAAGACAGGAGCTTATTAAAGGAGACAGGCAAGTAGTTGGCAGAAACCGTGGCCCTGGCCGTTGCACAGGCAAGTAAAGAAACACGGGTGGGTTTTAGTCAGTAAAAGTCTGACACGCCCTTCCGCTCTGCCCAGAGCGGGAGAAGTCATTTGATGATTTCCCATCCCAACAAAAAAAAAAAAAAGGCAAGTAGTTGGCAAGATTATGACACCACTGAAATCCGTATTGAGTAGTGACACAAAGCAGTTTAAAAAAGACAACCTTGTTAGTGAATTCTTTACTCAAACGAAGAGCGAAGATCACAGGAAATTTGGTTGGATGCGAGAGATCGCCGCCGATCGCCACCACGAGGATACGGCCGTGCTCTACCCAAGCGGGGCAGACCTCCACCGAATGCTCCACCGTGTCCTCAGGGCGATCCACACAGTGATGACACCTTGGTGTATACCTCCTGCCTTATACGGAACAGGAACCTTCCGAAACAGCCTTGTCCGGTGAGGACCTGCGTCAGGCGGAAGGTGAGGGCGCCGTGGCGCCGCTCTAGCCACTCCTCAAAGAGGGGACTGACCGCCGGTATTGTGGCGTGCCCAGCACTGGGTTGCAACAATTGCACTCTCCATGGCTTGGTTGGTTTCCACCGCTACGTCGTTGACACCGCAACAATCCGAACGAAGCGTTTCGCCTCATCATTTATACCGCGTACATCGAGGGACTGGAACAATTTTCCAGCGGTGGTGTTTCCGTCGGACTACAATTTAAGTGTCTACAATGCTAGAGTGAATAGGCTCTTAATAAACTAGCGCGCTTTACCACCAAAGATTGCATCACTGCTTACCATCAGGTGGGATTGCGGTCAAGCGCTAGCTTATAATAGGATATCAATAAAACTTTACACTTATCTCTGAGAAAGTATTTCAAGCTCACTTGTTCCAATTATCTATTTACGAATGTCCCATTTTTTTCGTATGCTGAACTGCTTCCGAATAAAATTCTACAGTAGGTACCATAGCTTGTATTACCGTAGTAATGTCTCAATTTATCAAAAGCTTTGTGTCTACGTCTCGTCGTTCTATTTATTCATCCTTATTATGTTTATTTTGAAATATATGGTGAGTCGTAATATATATATAGCTTACTTAGTAGACTTTGTGTATGTCAACTTTTGCAATAAATTATGTAAACGACGACCCTCACTCACTAAACTATATGTATATAAGTACTTGAGTACGTACCCTAAGTAACGTCTTAACCACAATAAAACACGATAGTGCTTGTTCAGCATAATAACGTTCAATTTATCACGCGCTTAGCAGATGTGGCCCATATATCACAGAAATCGACGGAAAGGCTGTAAATAAAGAATATCTAGGCAGATGTGACTCGCTTCGTGTACAGCGCCGCGGTAAGAGGAATATCGTTTATATTGGTACGAAGAGATTGCCTTATGTAGACAGAAGATATGAACGTGTTATGAGCTCGCGTCTGGTATTGTGTTACGTGTGGTATTATTTATTGTGGTTATAAACATTACATAATACACCTTCACTCCATCTTCTGAGAGAAATCGATCACTGTGTTGTGAGCAAGTAAGTAATTGAGCTCACTATACAAACCGGTTTGAGCAACTGCTGCAAGGAGCTCCTCCTGCATGAGAACTCATACTGCACAGCAGACGCTAGAACTGCGGTAGTAAGCTCGCCGTCATCCGCCCTACTCACCAGACCTTGCACCTACAGACTATTTTTCCACAACTCTTTTTACAAAATTTGAAGTTTGAAGAATTCGTTGCTTCCCGTACATCCTGATTTGTTTAAGAAGGGCATCATCATAAACGTTGGCAAAGATGCATGGGTGATTACTTCGATTAATACAAATAAAAAATACATGAAAAAACAGTCGTTTAAGTTTTTTCATACAAAACTGCATTTTCATAGACATAATATTATACATAGATGAGAAAGTTTGTATGGATCGATGGATGTTTGTTGCTCTTTCGCTGAGTACAAATATTTATAATTCAGATTAATACGTAAAATACTTTACATCAGAAAAGTACTTTCCTGTGGGATAACTTCTGAACTTGACGCAGGCGAAGCCGCTGTTAAATGCTACCCTCATATAAGAACCAAAATCATGATCGGGTCAAGAAAACTGTGGCATAGATTGAAATAATCAGAATATCAAGAAACTACATCAAAATGACCACGAGAACTCTCTCAAAATTAAAAAAAAAAACCGTCACAAATTCTGAACTAAACCATATTTCATGGTAGGTATACAGCCTATTATTTGTTGCTATTTATGTGGTTCAGAAGGACTTCTCCACAGAACAGAAAGTAGACGATTCTTGGAGTATATCCAGGAGACTCCCGTTCGTTGCCAAAGCCTACATATTCCGCTCTTCATAAAACTGTCAAAGCGACGCAAAAAAAAAAATCTTTCTCTGGGAGAATACCTGTAAGTACAGTGGAATTGTTATGTGCTCGCTGCTACACGCTCGGAGTGAGTTGGGTACCAAGTACATTGAAACGTTTATTTATGAATGGGCCGGAAAGTAGTTTTAAATACCCAACAGTAGTTTAAAAGAGGTTTTTAAGAAATTTCATTGTAATATTTAGAACTTATTATTTTATTATTGGCATGCAAATATAGATTTTCTTGTTTGAGGGACGGAACTATTGTAATGACGGTCTTACCACAGTATCAATGAATAAACGGAGTATGTTGAGTTGTCTTTTACCTGAAACAAAAGGCAAACAAAATGAAAAATAACTGCACAATATCTTCACAATTAGCCTATTAATATTCACACTCGTGGGACACAGGCCTCCTCTCAGTGCTGAGTGGTAGAAAATATGTGTCATAATATCTTGTAATACTTTAATAAGCTAATAAAGTTCGATTGTGCCAGTAACAACATCAGATAGGTTGACTGGGTATTGTATTAATTAGTATGCTACAGTCGAAATAAACGGTCACTAAAACCAAACCATTCACAACGTAGCGGTCGTAGGAGTGGCGTCATCACGACGTAGGCTACGCCGTAGCAACTGTGTAGTACTCTATTACTTCACAATACTAAGGGTGTTTGTTTTCATTTAATTTAATGAATTAATATCCACTTTCCTATTAACGTGTCATGAAATAATATAGCTAGAAGTGTTAGTTTTGTCAAATGAAATATGGAGTTCATACAGTTGACGACCTCCGTGGCGCAGCATTCAACACGCCTGCCTGCGACGTGGAGGCCCCGGGTTCGATCCCCGGCCAGGTCATGATGGAAAACGGTCTTTTCCTAATTGGCCTGGGTCTTGGATGTTTTTCTATATATGTATCTAATATAAATATAGTATCGTTGAGTTAGTATCCCAAAACACAAGTCTTGAACTTACTTTGTGGCTAGCTCAATCTGCGTGATTTGTCCGTATAAAAAAAAAAAAAAAAAAAAGTTCAGTGACACCCCTAAGTCAGAGTCTCAAATTATAACCAACTCCGTATAATAAATTATATTTACATAAAATATAATATTTATAATATTATTTACCACTTTCTTTTATCCTGTCAACCGCTTTCAAAAATAACGTAATAACAAATTGTCCTCAAAAATTAGAGAACAAATTATTATAGGAATACTAGAGTTTTATCTTAAAATAATTATTAACCTCATTTTAGATATACCGTTACCGATAACCGTTGCGCTGAGGTTAGTATTATTACTGGAGCTTCGCCTTACCCTGAATATCTGAGCCTCTGGTAACATAACATGATAAACTTAACCTAGATTTAAATTGTTTAATTTTGTCATAAAGTTTTATATTACAAACAAGAGGCACTTTGGATCATAAAATTGCCTGACGGGTTAAGAACAACGTTATGGACTCAATGCTAAACCCACTAAGTATCTAAAGAAATTTGCATCATAAAATAAAATAACATTTCAACAGTATTTTCCTGTAGGTAATAAAAAAATATTTTATGGTCTCATATAGATATATCTGAAGTCTGCGATATCGACAGTGGAACAAACGCACATAAAATAATTGTACGATTAAAAGTTTACCGTCACTAAGACAATAATTTTACCATTATTAATTCCAGTAACAGAAAAGATACCAAACTCTTGTCCAATAACCATTAACATTGCTTGACTTTATTGAAGAAATGAAAATATCAAATTCACGTCATCATTGAAATTAATGAAGTGTTCAGTGTCGACCGTCGAGCAGTCAAGAGCGGTTGAAAGAACATTGTCCCGGCCAAAGGCCTTTGCAAAATGCCTTCTGTGAGAAAATTCTTGCTGGAAACATTTATTTGTACCCTTCATCGACTTGATTTGATTTGATTGCCCTCGCTGTCACTATAAAGTTACGCGTTTTCCTTGCGTACAAACTGCCACAGCCTACCAAATTAAACTTTTATCGACTTGGTTGTCGTAGTTCATAACAATAAAATAAATAACTCTACATCTCATTTCGAAGTTCCCGTTCAATTAACAATTCTTAGTATATTTTTATAGTCTGCCACACTTACATAGTTAAAATTAATTAAACTCTGCAATTGAAAAAAATGCCATACGTACGCCTGGCAATTATTTTTATTAACGTGGCACATTGAAATGTTAACACGAGTGCACAAATATCAGAATTCAGTAACATCAAGACACAATACTTACCCGACAAGATGGTTTTATTAATTGGCACTTCGTGCGCCTGTTCTAACAAAAAATATATATATAATTATTTTACTTACTACACGAAACTTTGTTGGGGTCCACTTCCAGTCTAATTGCATGCAGCTGAATATCGGTATTTATCTGAAGGGGCTGCCTATCTGAACTTCACAACCCAGTTACTGGGTACACAATCCTAAGTAGGACTAGTTATCCAACTTCTGACTCGGTAGCGTTTACGTTTTCTCGACGTTTTATTGACGCGCTATTATCGCCTCTCATTTAGGACTGGTATAGTGCTCAAGTCCTGGAAGCTTGATAACGTGCAGCCCGTGCCCAAAAAAGGTAGTCGTGCTGATCTTACCAACTATCGGCCGATTTCGATCACCTCCATACTTTGCAAAATTATGGAGCGTGTGTTGAACTGGCGCCTCTTGGCATACCTGGAAGGTAACGATCTCCTCAGTGACGGACAGTACGGGTTTCGCCGCAATCGGTCAACTGGGGACCTAATAGTGTATGCCACTCACTTGTGGGGCGAGGCCCTCGAGAAGAATTGGGAAGCGATTGCTGTCTCCCTTGATGTCTCAAAGGCCTTCGACCGCGTATGGCACGCTGGCCTTTTGGCCATAACATCGGCTGCCGGCAGAAGTTACTACCCACCAGAAAAAGTCTTCCTGCCAAGCGATTCGTCGTGTTCCGGCATAATGGTTCAGTGTATACCAAACAAAAGTGACTGCTATTCATTCAAACGATGTAATAAATCAGTCATATCTTAGTAAGTTATTCCATAACTCTAATTTCTAGAAGTTTTAAGTGTTTCATTGACATTTGGCACAGAAACCTCGATGCTAAGGCATGGCGCACACTATGGGACATAGTACTGCAACTAGACGTATCGAAGAGCTCTGGTCGATAACTTTCAAATATTTGTTAAAAGCATGAAGTTTCGGGGTCGCAACGATGTAAGCACGATGTATAGTTACAAGAATGCGCCAGGTCAGCATTAATCCCTCATGTCAGCGCTGAGAAATATTCAAATAAGTATTTCTATTGCGAATCATCATCATCATCATCGTCCCATCGTTAATCCCAGTCGCATCCGAAGCCTTTTCAGCTTTAGAGTCTGGGGTCCGCTTTATCAGTCCAACTGCTGATATGGCTAAACTTCGACATTTTCCGTGAAGCGACTGCCGTCTGACCTCCGTATGATCCGACGTTTTTTATTGCGAATATCAACGTAAATTCGTTCGATGGGGATGTTTATTAATCGATATCAAAACGCATTGAAAACTCAAAGGAAATGATCACTTCCTAGTGGAAGATGTATGGTTTGTGGCGACACTAAACATTTTCACCACCGCCGTAGTAGTTGACTAAGATATCTGTCACGATGACGTAAGTTGTCGAAACTTTGTGCTACGATGAGAATACCTGAGTTATTCCGAAATAATCGTCAGATATGTTTTATTACTCGAACTATTTTAGTAGATTTTTGATGTCGATTGTTCACATTAACGATTATTGTATAACTTTAGTATTTTATAGCTGAGGACTTGGATTACTGAGTTTTGATTTAACCTATGGAACTTTAGTCTCATTGAACTTTAGTTCATTTTTGGGTTCCATAGTCAACTAGGAACCTTCTGTCCCTCCGCGGATAATCTCAGTGATCGTTAGCATTAGAGAGCTGAAATTTGGTACCGATATGTATATCAACCACACCGACAAAGTACAAAAAATAAAAAGTGGAAAATATTTTATTAGGGTTAGGGTAGGGTATTAAGGCTAACTATAGGCCCATTTCCTTAGCTACTGTGATTGCCAAGGTGCTCGATAGCCTGTTTCAGACCCAGCTTAGTGGATACATCCGGTTGCACGATAATCAGTACGGTTTTCGGCCCGGTCTATCTACTGAGACTGCTATACTGTCTTTGAAGTAGGTAGTGCGGTACTATGTTGATCGTAGGACGCCTGTGTACTCATGCTTCCTGGATTTGTCCAGGGCGTTTGATTTGGTCTCCTACGATATTTTGTGGAGTAAGTGTTACAAGGTGGGAGTACCACATGAACTGATTAACACACTCAAATACTGGTATGGGGACCAGATCAATCACGTTCGGTGGGCAGGGGCCTTATCTGAACCTTACGGATTGCAGTGTGGCGTGAGACAGGGGGGGATAAGCTCGCCCCTACTGTTCAATCTGTATGTGAACGAGCTGATCAAGGCGCTCAGTAGAGAGCGAGTGGGATGTTACATTGACGGTGTTTGCGTTAATAACATCAGTTACGCCGATGATGTGGCTCTGCTGAGCGCCTCGGTCTGTGGTCTTAGGCGATTGGTAGCCATTTGTGAGGAATATGCTACTAGTCATGGACTAGTGTATAATACAAAGAAGAGCGAAATCATGGTCTTTGAGGCCGGCGGTCGGTGTCTAGAAACGGTGCCACCAGTTAAGCTATGTAGTACACCTCTAGCTCGGGTTTACAGTTTTAAATACCTCGGACACCTATTGACCGCTGACCTCAAGGATGATGAAGATATAGAACGAGAGAGGAGGGCGTTGTCGGTTAGAGCAAATATGTTGGCCCGTAGATTTACACGTTGTTCTGTATCAGTGAAAATTACTTTGTTTCGGGCGTATTGCACCTCCTTCTACACGTGTAGTCTGTGGGCTAATTATACTCAGAAATCGTACAATGCCCTTCGTGTGCAATACAACAATGCGTTCCGGGTGTTGTTGGGGTTGCCCCGATACTGTAGCGCTTCAGGGATTTTTGCAGACGCAAGGGTGGACTGTTTTTACGCCACTATGCGTAAAAGATGCGCGTCCCTGGTACGGCGGGTGCGGGCCAGCTCCAATAATATTCTGACATGTATTGCGAGCAGACTCGACTGTGGTTATCTAAATCGCTGCTCCAAGATTTCCACTTCAGTTGTAAGCCTGTAGCACCAGTGATTGTTCTTTTATCTGTTTCGCTTTGTGCTGTGCTTTGTGTTTATAATCTCGTGTATTTATTATGTTTTGTATTTATATTGTGCTATGTGTGTAATATTTTTTGCTTTTGTATTATTTTGTGTGTGCTATGTTTTTGTATTTATATTGTTTTAAGTACCTATTTATATGTTGTAGAATTTAGTAAGCTAACATAGTAGTAAGTTTAAAATTGTTACTAACAAAATGAGTCACTGATACTCGAATAAATAAAAATTTATTATTATTATTATTATTCTCTTTATTTTTCTATATGTACATATTTTTTACATTTTTAAATATTAATATATAAATAAAAAAACATTTAAAAATATAAAAAAATAGTAGCCCACCGGTATCGGGAACAAAGTCCAAGCTACAGGGCTCAGGGCTCCAGAGAGAGGAACTTCCTGACTATGCGAGCCGTGTCCAGCAGTACCGCTTTCTGAATCAAGCCCTTGATCCAGCTGCCTAACGAGAGCCTCCTGAGGTGTTGGTCGAGGCTCTTCGCTATTAAGCCATTGGCTGTCACGACTATCGGTACAATGGTTGCTGAATCCACTTCCCACATGTCGACAACCTCGTGAGCCAAATCAAGATACTTGATTTGTTTATCTTTCTCAGCTTTCACGAGGTTCTCATCATGTGGAATGGTTATGTCAACAATCATTGCGCGCCGCTCTGATCGATCCACCAGCACTATATCAGGCTTATTGGCAACAATAGTCCTGCCAGTGATGATGGATCGATCCCAGTACAATGCGATATGGCCATTTTCGAGAACTGAGTCGGGCATATACCTGTAGTACGGCACCTCCGATTCCACAAGTTTGTATTTAAGAGCAAGTTGCTGGTGAATTATCCTGGCTACAAGGTTGTGTCTATGCAAGTACTCTCCGTTAGCTAGACGAGAACACCCGGAAATAATGTGTCTAATTGATTCTCCCGGCCGGTGACATGCCCGACAGATGTCAACTGTGCCGTCTTTCACAATGAATCTCCGGTAATTGTTCGTCATCATAACTTCGTCCATAATTGCAAAGACAAAACCTTCGGTTTCCCCAAAGAGGTCACCGAAACGTAGCCAGGCTACGGACGCTTGAAAATCTACATCCGGCCCGTGTAGGGCTCGGAAGAAGCGTCCGTGAAGCTCTTTGTTCTTCCATACCTCCAAGCGATCATTTGTGTCAAGCACTACTGGTTTACGCCAGTTCTCTTTAGCCAAGGAGAGCGGAGTGAGGCCCTTGTCAGCCGCAACCACATCTCGATGCATCCCCACGTCGGTTTCTAGAAAATAATTTATATTATTATTATTATTAATGACCCCCCACCTGACGCCCACATTTATGTGGAGGGGGTGAGATTTGGGGTTGAGGCGCAGATATTTCATCTGGGCCTCAACAGGCCTCATGTTGGACAGGAGGTGGCGCTTCGGCCCGCACTTTAGCGGGCTATCGACGCGCCTGCTGAAAGCTGCGGACGCCCTCTCATGGCTTATGCCGAACATGGGAGGGCCAAGCATGCGGTGCCGGCGTCTGGCATACTGCGGAGAATGGCCCTTTATGGGGCCCCCATTTGGGCGGACTCCCTCCATAGGAGGGAGAACGCCACCGCTCTTCGGGCGCCCCCAAGGGCCATCGTCCAGCGGGTAGCGCGGGCCTACCGCACGGTGGGCTTCGTAGTGGCGTGCGCTCTGGCGGGCACCCCGCCTTGGAAGCTCGAGGCGTGGGTGCTCGCCAGAGTGTACGTATTGACTATTAAATGTCTATGATTGAATGTTCATTGTTGGCGCCATCTATTGGCGTTTATGAATGGAACTGTCGCGCAGTATCTCTTAGCTAAATCCTTGTACCCGTAACCTACATCATGTCATGCACCCGCTGCCCGTGAGATGGCGCTGTTTCGTTATTGATCGAAAACAGCGCCTAGATTATGCTAGAAGGACACGATTTAGTGTCCATTGGAGCTCCGCGCGTGCGCACCCCGTACCGCGCGCTATCCGCGTTTCACCCGCTCTTTCGGTGTGATCCTATCCGCTGTTTCAAAGCCCGCAATCACATAGTTTTACTGTGTGAATTTATCGCTGAACGATATAATCATTCGATTATAAGTTGTACCCAACCGCTTAACTGGAGACGTGTCTTTGTGGCTTCAAGAAAAGAAACCGAAGCTGTTAGCGGGAACTCGATAACCACGTGTGTTGTGTTGAGCCTGCGCCGAACTGCGAGGGTGAAGAACCCTCGAAGACAGAGTGGACTGATCAAACTCCCACGAGACGACGGAACAGCCCGTCGTGAAGAGAGGTAAGGTGCATGATATTCCATAACCCATTCCTAGGTTAAGAGTTTACAGCGCGACAGTGACGCCATTTCTTTTCTTTTACAAATTACAGTCCAGATCGAAGGAAGGTATATTAAACCCCGCGAAGCCACTTGGCCCCTCCATTGTGGTCCTTCTAACCTCGGATTATCCAGTTTCCGCCTCCCCCTTTTTTTAGGGCACCTATTAGATTAGTGGTAAAACTCGCCGTTTGTAGGTTTGTTAGCCTATTTTCGCTGTCACCTACACCATTACGCATGTTAGCGCTGACGTGTAGGTAATTAATTCATTCGATACCGCTTTACACTAAATAGGTACTATTATATATATTTACCCGCTGTTATTCTAATATTTATCTTAATATTCGCTGTAAGTAATAAGTATTCATACTCCCAGTAAAAATCGAAAAGTTTCTATCTCGATAATTTTCGCTAAGATTCGTAGATACCCGCTAGTATTTATTTTCATACTACTCACAAATTAATCAACTATTACTATATTTAAAATTCTCATGTCATAATGAAGAAAGCTATTAAGTCTGGTAGTACAGAATTAACGCTGTCGGCGTTGGAAGCAAAGCGGAATGCATTATTTGAATGCTTACAGTCAGCCCACGACTTATCAAAAAACATCAAAGACGATGTGGATAAAAG
Source organism: Sesamia nonagrioides (assembly GCA_017933935.1). NCBI lineage: Eukaryota > Metazoa > Arthropoda > Insecta > Lepidoptera > Noctuidae > Sesamia > Sesamia nonagrioides. The sequence continues at coordinate 367,288 of JADWQK010001527.1, read as the reverse complement.
GGAGGCATTTTTAGACGCTAGCTCGAACATTGACGCTATTCGCTCCGAATTTCATCAGATTATGGATCAATACAATTTCTGTTTATTGACTGCAGATCCAACAGCCCGCGCGGACTATAAGGCTGTGGTCTCTTTCGAGCAACTGTATGGCAGACTGAAACGCTTAGTAGCTTCCAACACCGCAGATGATATACCACCCGTCGTGGAGAGGGGACCGTCTATGATCAAGTTACCACCGATTGAATTAATGAGTTTTAACGGTGACATTCGCTCATGGCCATTGTTCTACTCAAATTATAAGTCAGCCGTTCATGATAATCCATCTCTCTCGGATCGTCAGAAATTACATTACTTACAAGGAAAGCTAACTGGTAAGGCGCTAGCGGTCTGCACCGGCATTGTACCACCCGCAGAAAATTATGAACTCATTTTTAAATCGCTAGTGAGTAGGTATGAGGATAAACGCATGCTAGCGTCCACATATTTGAAGCAGATCTTGGAATTTAAACCGCTAACTTCCGCTACTTCAAATAATTTTGACATATTTTAATGATAAGTTTGTCAGCGCTGTTCGCGCATTACAACATTTAAAAATTCCAGATTTATTGAATCTAATCTTCGTACAGTTAGCTATTACGAAGCTAGACAGTGAAACTGTACGTAATTTTGAAAACAGTCAGGATCAATCTGATGTCCCTGCATTTGATGATTTAGTAGACTTCATCAATAAACAAGGTAAAATATTATATCGTGCTCACGCCGTCAGCGTGACACCGGCTGATCCTTCTCGCATTTCTAATAACAAAACTTCGCTGTCCTCCGCACGCTGCCATGCCTATGTCAGCACAGTCGAATCTACTGACAAATGCTTGTGGACTAATATCGCACATCAACATTTGTTTAAATGTCCCGATTTTTATAAACTGTCTCCGTATGAACGCCTACAGATTGTTAGGAAAATTAACGGTTGCGTCAATTGCTTAAGCATTAAACAGATGAATGACAGAAGATGTCGAGTTGTCAATCCGCAACTGGATGTAGGACGTGTAAGCAGCGTCATCATTCTTTGTTACATTTTACCCGGGAATCGAACCCGCGCACCGGAGCAAACAATTGCACTCAGCTGTCTGCGGGCGAGCCGTCCGACACAGCGGCACCGACGCGGGCAGGCGCAGCGGCCTCTTTCGATCCCACGCGCACGACAGAGACGGAGCAACCTGCCGCGCGGTCTGGCGTAACGTTGTGCTCGATGTCTATAGACGCGCCGCGTTATTTATCCCCAGATACGGCTTGCAGCGGGCCGTCGCAATGTGATGCGTACAACACTGTCCTACTAGCCACCGCGCAAGTCATAGCATACGACGGTAATGGTCGTGAGCATTTGCTGAGAGTTCTGTTGGACTCGGCGTCTGAAAGCAATTTCGTCACAAATGAATGTTGTGAACGATTATGTTTACGTCAAAACAATACACAGTCCACGACTGTACGTGGTTTCGGAGGCGCAGAGAAGGCGTCGTTCGGAACAGTAAATTTAACCATATTTTCACGCTTTAATAAAAATATCCGATTTGATATCGACTCGTTAGTAGTCGATCAAATTACGGATAAATTACCTTCTGCTTTTGTCGATATTAAGGCCTTGCCTTATTCGAATAAACTTCAGTTCGCTGATGATAATTTCGCTACTCCAAGTAAAATTGACATTTTAATTGGAGCATCGCTGTTCCCGCATTTACTTTTGCCTGGCGGGATTCCTGGAGGCCCGTCAGTGCCCGCCGCTGTCAATACGGTGTTAGGCTATGTACTAATGGGAACTGTGCCTACACTTAGTAAACGCCCAGCCTGTATTACATCATGCTGTGTCATAGTCCATTCACCTATGAATAACAATAATAATAATTCTATTTCCCGCTTCTGGGAACTTGAAGAAGTTCCCGGCCCGCCCATTCAACATCCCGCTGATGTTGAATGTGAATATTTTTACCGTTCAACTACGCAACGGGACCCAGTTACTGGTCGCTATACCGTGGGTCTACCGTTTGATAAAGATGTGTTCACACTAGGTGACTCTTTCAATGTCGCTCGTAAGCGATTTTTATGCTTGGAAAGGAAGCTTGAAGCTTCACCGGGGCTGCGCGCCGCTTACGACGAGGTCGTAAATGATTACATTTCTAAGGGTTATCTCTCGCCCGTCTCAGTTCTCCCGCATGAGACCGTAGACGTGTATCCTACTTACCGTCGGCAAACGTTTATTGCCAATCGCGTTATTAAAATCACTAATAATATTTCCGCAGATAGCTTCTATCACGTAGCAGGGATTGACAACCCGTCAGACTGCCTGTCACGTGGTGTCTCTCCTGCTAAATTGTTAAACCACCCTCTGTGATCTCAGGGGCCCTCCTGGCTAATTTTACATCCGTCACAGTGGCCTACCACTGAATGTACGGAGCCGCTCTCGCTGAACGAAGTACCTGAGCAAAGAAAGCTCGTTCACACTGTTTTAACTCCCGCAGACAACTCCCATGTTTATGATGCTCTCTGTCGTCTTTCGTCGTGGAGTAAAATACTCCGAGCGATGGTCTACATTCTCAAGTTTGCTAGATTGTTGCCACGTCGCGATTCCGCACAAACAACCGCAGCTGATTTGAGTTTAGCAGAACACAAATTGCTGAAGCTCATACAACACAAACATTTTGATAAAGAAATTTTAAATCTAAAGATGAACACGCAAGTTTCATCAGCTCATAATAAACTAAGACCGTTCTTACATAACGACTTGGTCGGAGTTGGTGGACGACTCACCCATTCTGATCTAAGTTATTCACAGCGGCATTCTTACAAAGAGCTAGTTACAGTACTCACTCAGAGCGAGTATTTGTTAAATTCTAGGCCTCTCACATTTTTTGCATACCGCAACTCTGCTTTCATTGCCCGCACCTGAAGTAGAATCAGATAATCTCAATCTGCTTCAGAGACATTCTCTACTTGATAAGTTAGTTCAGTCCTTTTGGAGAAGGTGGAGAATGGAGTATTTACACGGTTTGCAAACTCGAGAGAAATGGAATACTCCGACTGTGCCAATCAAGGCTGGCATGGTCGCAATCATCATAACTGATAATGCACCCCCTTTATCGTGGCCGTTAGCGATTGTGGAAAGGACGCTTCCTTCCGACGATGGGGTAACGCGTGTAGCTTCTGTAAGAACCGCTAAAGGTATATACGTACGTCCGGTCGTGCGTTTGTGCCCACTACTTACACAGTAGGATTATTAATTTGATAAACACAAGTAGTTTAAGTGTTAGCAGTTAGTTAGTTTAGTACTATCGCAGTTATTTATATAAAATCGCAGTTATTTCTTCTAAGTCGCAGTTTCAATATTATATCTTCGCAGTTTTCGCTGTATTTCATGATTGGGTTTTTGAAGGTGACCCTTCAAAAGGGGGGAGGATGTTGGCCCAATCTATTGGCGTTTATGAATGGAACCAACTAAATCCTTGTACCCGTAACCTACATCACGTCATGCACCCGCTGCCCGTGAGATGGCGCTGTTTCGTTTTTGATCGAAAACAGCGCCTAGATCATGCTAGAAGAACACGATTTAGTGTCCATTGGAGCTCCGCGCGTGCGCACCGTACCGTACCGCGCTATCCGCGTTCGCACCGCTGTTTCGGTGTGATCCTATCCGCTGTTTCAAAGCCCGCAATCACATAGTTTTACTGTGTGAATTTATCGCTGAACGATATAATCATTCGATTATAAGTTGTACCCAACCGCTTACCTGGAGACGTGTCCTTGTGGCTTCAAGAAAGGAAAACGAAGCTGTTAGCGGGGAACTTGATAACCACGTGTGTTTTTTGTTGAGCCTGTGCCGAACTGCGAGGGTGAAGAACCGTCGAAGACAGAGTGGACTGATCGAACTCCTACGAGACGACGGAACAGCCCGTGAAGAGAGGTAAGGTGCATGATATTCCAAAACCCATTCCTAGGTTAAGAGTTTACAGCGCGACAGTGACGCCATCTTTTTTCTTTTACAAATTACAGTCCAGATCGAAGGAAGGTATATTAAACCCCGCGAAGCCACTTGGCCCTCTAAAATTATGAGAATGGTGCCTCATGATTTTCGCTAATCTGTTAAACACAAATATTGTCAAAGGTCTCGAAATCAAAACTGGGAAGTTACATAATTAATCAATGTCGCTCGAATCGGACGGAACCGTCAACTTTGACAAGAATTTGGCTTGTAATGTGTTTATTTTTGTCTCTCTTCAGATAAACAGAGCTGTTTATTGTGTCACGAGGCTTAATTGAAAATGATCACATTTAAAGCGAGTGAAAGTCACCACTTTACTGCTAGAATAAATAAATATCAATAGCCTTTAAATGGAATTGCCATTCTTGTAAAATAAATAAGTGGCTCACTGGAGAGCTTCATTCCTCATTACAGTCGTATAACCACCGTACATAACCACGTATATAACCACGGTTCTTATTTCGAGCGTTTCAACTTTTAAAATAAGAACGAAACGATTTGAACGCCAAAACGTAATTATTGCAGACCGTTTGGTCTACAATATCATTTGAATCCTTTTTACATGGTAATGAAAATCCAGTGAGCATACCTCACATATTTTTTTCCATTCTCGCATAATATATTTCATGTCTTTTTTGTATCTCTACTTGCCAGTTTCATTCTTTCTATTCATTACTTCATTTGTTACTATGATTTACTGCAAATTGTGTTTTACAAAGCAAAACATTAGTATTATATTTCTTTTTTCTGTGAACGGGTTGGGGAGGTATCGTTTTTCCAAAAATGCCAGAAGCAAAATATCTTCCCCCAATTAAGTTTATAGAGTTATGGTGTACGGGGTGTATAGTTCACTCATCTTCTTAGAAAAGGTAGGATACTCCAACCAGATAGGTGTTAGGTCTACGTGAAATTGCTCAATGATTGAAAGGGACGTTTTATACATATGTTATCTTAACAGTTACGTACCTACATATATAGGTATATTTTAGTCGCGCTTACGTGACGTCAATTGGGTACATATGTAGTTCGCATACATGCAGTGGGCCCTATCAGAATACTAGCGCTGCGACATTTATTTTTTAAATATCGAATCGTCATGCTAAGATAGGAGCCATTAAATTTGAAGCTTTTGACTTAGTGTCCACTGAGTCAAGTTGTAATGGAACGCCTCGAGAATACTGTCGACAGAAGTTACTTATGAAAATTGTTTTCAATGGGAACCATTTTTACCATTATTCCAATTTCAAAGTCTATATCAATAACTCATATGTTTTCTGATAGGGTCGTTCATAAAGTCAATTTTTCATTCGTATTCCGAACCGGTCTGTACAGTTACCAGCGCCAAAATGTCAACACTTGGTGGTATTCAATTTAGTTTTTTTTTTTGTGAAATGTTGAATACCACGGTGAAATACGACATAAAGTGTTATTCAACTGAGTGAATTGCTTTTGGATAAAGCCGAAATGTACTTTTGCTCTTGACTGTACATTGAATGCGACGAGAATGATTAAAAGCATTCATGTATCAAAGGCTTCAACTATTGCCCGTGGCATATGTGATTGTACGGCATGTTCACGGTTTTATGCACTTTGTTATTAGTTAGTCCAACTGGAAAATGAAATCTACGGAATGTGAGTTTTTTATTTAATTGAAGATAATTATTTTTCTACCTTTTTATTTTCCACTTATTTCCTTTTCTTGAATACATTTTTATAGTCATCATCTTGTCATCTCAGCGTATAAATCTGGTTGCATCCGCGGCTTTCGCGTTGGAGCCCGAGGTCCGTCTTGTGGCATCCCGTGGTGTGAGATTGTTGGCACGTATGTCATCTCTTACAACGTCAAGCCAGTGCTTCTTTGGTCTACCTCGCTTAATAAACATTCTTCTATTCTTTTCTAATAAGCCTGTGTTCACACGATCATTCCACACCCTCTTTAATCTATAGTTTAGTGAGAGTATTTATTGCGAGAGATTCGACTGAGTGGAAAGGTTGGCGATGCATCACATCCTAGATAATAACTCAAATAAATATTCCACTACTTGCTGTGGTAAGAGTCTCTTGGCTTTGTGTGGACTTTTTCTTACTCTTTTATATAATATGGTTATTTTTTAATTTTTTTAGTTTACTTTTATGATTTTCCTGGACGAGTCAAAATAAATAATGTTCTATCTTAGTTTCTGTGTGCACGCATATTCATTTATTTTGATTGAGCGCTCTATTTGTGTAACACATTAATACTATAAGTTGCAATTATTTCAAAGCATATTGCTAATCCATTGCATCGAAAATGTGTCTACTCAACAACGTAAATAACGTAATGAATCTTGTTGAACTGTCAACATGAAACCCATTGCTACTGATAGTGTCTTAAGGGTTTGGTCAAAATGTAGGACTTAATTGTTTTATAAGATAAATAAAATATCAGAGTTAAAAAATATATGTATATAAAATCACGTCTTCAATCCTACATATTATGACGTTTCAGGAATAACAAATGAACGACGATAATAGATGGGGCATGAATAATACGAAGTACAATTGTCACTTAGCATGATGCTGTCTGGAAAATAAGCTCCGGTATTTCATTATTGCCACATTCCTTACTCGCCTCATTCTGTATCCGCAAAAAAAAAATATTCTGCAGCATCCTACGCTTCATAAGCGTAGGATGCTGCAGAATATTTTTTTTTTATTTTTTGTAATAACAAACGCCCATTTATAAAAAGACCATACATCCCCAACCCGTTATGTTAAATTTTAAAGAAAAAGGAAATATAATACTTTTGTATTGCATTGTAAAACACAATTTGCAGTAAATCATAATAGCAAATGAAGGAATGAAAAGGAGTTGAAATGCCAAGTACAGATAAAAAAGACATGAAATATATTATGCGAGAATGGAAATATTTAAGGTATGGTTTATGACTGGATTTTCATAACCTTGTTAAAAGAATTTAAGCAATATTATAGACAAAACGGTCTGCAATATTTAATTATTGGCGTCCAAATGGTTTCGTTCTTATTTTAAAAGTTAAATGCTTGAAATAAGTACCGTGGTGCCGACATTTCTATGACGTAATATATCACGCCTGTAATTTGGAATGAAGCGCTCCAGTTAGCCGCTTATTTATTTACCCAGAATGTTACGTTTAAAGTCTGTTACTATTTATGTATTCCATAAGTAACATGTTGACTTACTTCCGTGTTAAATATAATGATTTTCCTTTAAACCTCGTGTCGCAATAAACAGCTCTGTTTATCTAAAACGAGATAAAAATAAACACATTACGAGCTAACAGTACGCACACTTTTATATTTATGATGCGACACTAGATTTCTCTGAAGTTTGTTGACACTGAGCGGGTCACAAATATTATAATAATAATAATAATATCATTTATTTGCATAAAACATGGTATAAAAAGGTGGAATGTACATGATAAAAACAGAACATAGGTACATGTTTTGCTTCATAGAAGCGTGCAAACTTTTCATGCAAGTATGTAGTAGAGAAATATGTTTGTAACCAGATACAAGACTCCTATGTAAAAAATGACGTGTTGTCGAACGCACAATATGGTTTTCAACCCAATAAGTCCACCTCGCAACTGTTATCTCAATTCACAGAAGAGGTCAATGAATCTCTTAATAATAAAAATAATGTACTTTTACTATTCATCGACTTCAGCAAAGCTTTTGATACGCTTAGACATGGCACGTTGTTGACAAAATTAAATAATTCTGGAGTTCGGGGACCAATACTCAAATGGTGTGAGGAGTACCTAAAAAACCGTAAATATAATGTCAAGATATGCAATGAAACCAGTGACGCCATTGAAGTCACTGAAGGTACAGCCCAAGGCTCAGTACTAGGACCCTTACACTATTTGGCATATGTAAACGATATGGAGCATGTGGTTAATCACTGCTCCGTCTATCAGTATGCAGATGACACATGTCTTGTAGCTACTCACAAATGTAACAGTAGCGGCACAATGGTTGCAAGACGATTTTACTCAAATTTGTAAATGGGCACATGATGCTGGACTTGTTCTTAATGCAAGTAAAACCAAAATCATCCATGTACACTCTAGCCATCTAAAGCACATGTCTTCTTTTAAAATAATTGCACACAGCCACAGTTGTCTTCACTTTTCTATATCGGATACATGTCGATGTGAGGCAATTGATCAAGTAATACAGCACACCTACCTTGGATTAATAGTTGACAATCGATTTAGTTGGAATTTCCACGTGAACTCAGTCTGTGATAAATTGCGAGCTGTACTGGCAAAATTTTACATCTTGAAACCTAAAGTTCCGTTCAAAATCCTGCTTAACATGTACTATCAGCTGTAGAAGTCCATTTCCACCTTAAAGACTACTGTCGCCTGCGCTAAACCGGCCACGCACACTACCGCATTATTTTTTTATCGCAGTCTTCGTCTTTCTTTAAAGTAATGCAAAATTTCGTTACTTCATTTGAAGTTGAGTTAGCGGCCGCACTTAACAATGGTGCTATCAAAAGCGAGCGATTGTGGGTTCGATCCTTATTATAGGCAACTCTTTTTGTTGTTTCATATAATTTAAAATTATGATAATTGATTTGTATTTTAAAGTAAAAATGTTTGCAAATAATATTTAAACAAATAGGAAAATTTATTGAATATTTATCCCAAAAAAGGGTTTTATTATATGTTTTAGTTTACTATAGGGGTAATATAATAAAAAATATATAAAAATAAAACAATAAGCATATTATAAAGTTATATATTATTCGGTATAGATATACTTATACTAACAAATGAAACAAACGTTGAAACGGCAGCATTGTAATATTTTATATAAAAGTAATCCTTGACAAACTTATGATATTGTTATGGTAAAAAATACAAAAAACATTTTTGGTTGTTAGATATGAAAATTATAATATTATACGTATATTATGATTAAAGAGGTTATAGCTTAATTATTCATTTTCTTAAAGAAAAGAGGATTGAAGCTTAACCTGAATATTATTGCAATCATAAAATAATCTATACTTAGAACACATAATAGTGCTTATTACATTTATATTTTTTTTGCGTGTATAGCATAGTACTAGTGCTGCCATCCTGCAATGCCTTTTTTCGGAGTTTGAAGGCATGAGATTATAATCTTCAAGCGCTTTCTTAGTTCAAAAGTAAACGAACTTATTTCTTATCGAATTCCGAAATTATTGTTTTTATAATTTACCAAAAGTAATTTGTATTGAAATTGCAAAAGGCGACATCTGTTAGCCATTAAGCCAACCGAACATATTACTGTCACTTAGCTAAATTACTTTAGAGATGGTTTAGAGTCCGTTATTAAGATATTTATTGGTATATATTTAAAACACTCTGTAGGACACTTCTGCACTGTTTTTGTTATAAATAGTTTTTTTTTTTGTTTAGCTCGATAACACTCCACCAGCCTCGCCAATTTATTTTTAAACCACAAATGCAACCTATCTTCTTCGCACGATTTAAAAGTTTATTCAACGGTAAATATTGTCGTTTCGTTTCACTTGTCTCGACAGCTACCTTCGTCCTCCAACCTCTTGACCTTGACCTCCAACGGCTTACAGTATTTATCTAAAACAATAAAAATTTTATTACGCACTTGCTACAAGCGATTGGTTTGCACCTTACATAAATAATAATAAAAACAACTTACACAAAAGCCGGTTTCATATGATATTTGAGATATATTGCTGCATATGCCTGCATATTGATTAAAAAGTAAAACTAATAACACAAACTGGTAACTATATGTTCACCAACCAACAACAGCTAAGTAATATTATTTGAGTTATTGTAGCTAATAATAGTTATTGTAGGTAGCGGAATATTTTTTGTGAAGTAGTGATTCAGATTCTTTTAAGTCTACCGTCATCTTTTTATAATGACTCTCATCATCATCATCATCAACAACCTTTTAACGTCCCACTGCTGGGCACAGGTCTCCTCTCATACAGAGAAGGATAGAGCGTAATCACCACGCTTGCTCAATGCGGGTTGGTGATTTCAGACTTCAAGTCCAGGTTTCCTCAAGATGTTTTCCTTCACCTTCAGTCATTGGTGTCCAAGATATACTTAGAAAGTACATATAACTTTAGAAAAGTTACATTGGTACTTGCCTGACCTGGATTCGAACCCGCGCACTCATACTTGAGAGGCTGGCGTTTTAACCACTACGCCACCACGACTCGTGACTCTAATATAGAAAAAATCTTAAAAGAAAGTATCATCTTTAAGTTGCAGATCGATATTTTTAGATATTTTTGTTGTAAGCATTCATAACTCACCAATAAACATTTGAAAAATATTTGTGTAAGTTATTAGATTCGAACTCGAACCACCTTGAACGCCTATCAAGGCGAAAACCGTTACGCCATTGAAACACTTACTGTAGACGTTGAAATTAATAAGTAGTACCTAATAATCATAAGCGGGCAGCAAGTGTATGAGCGTGTATCAAACTTTATTATAGAAGAAGGTCGTAACTACAACTAGTATTGCTTGGCCATAGTTTTGTGAGATTGCAACTCGACTTTTGGTCTTGACTGTACATCGCTTTAGCGGTATCAATAATAGCATACGGCATCACGAGTTATGGGCGAACATTTAAATCTTATATTGAACGAATTTCTAATCTGCAAGTTAGACTTTTGAAACTGATCGTACCCAGAAATATAAAACACCAATATAAAGATAACGTCATGGAATTATTTAAATACTGTAAAGTTCTGCCAATACAGACTAGACTTAAAATGGCCCTCCTGATTGAACAGTTTAATAACAAAGGCATTCAAATACCTATATCACACAAAATAATCACAAGAAGAATTACCAAAAATAAATTAATAGTACCTCAGACTAGTAATTATTATGGCAGGCGAACAGTACAATTTTTAATACCCACAATAAATAATGAAATACCACAATCAATAAAAAACGAAATAAACTCGAAAAACTATAAGCAAAAATACTATAAATATTATCACAACTACCTATTAAACTAAAAATGTAACAATAAGTTTTTATTTAAAACACTAATAAAATAAATAAAAGCGAAGCAACCTGTATATTGGAATTTCTTTCGGATCGGTTTTATGTGGGTACTAGCAAAATTATTTAATTTTACTTATACCTTTATTTTTTAATTTACTCTTTTAACCCTGTTTTACTATTATTATTATTTCTTGTTTTGTCACAGTATAGTTATTTGTGTACTTACCTTATTTGGTTATATTATTAATACGGAAAAAAAAAATGGTGTGGATACATTGATAAATATGTTATGCTGTCTTTAGAGTAGATATAGCGAATGTGAGTACCAATGCAAACCATTTCTGGTTTAATGGTACAAAACAAACACACCTGTACTGAGTAAATATTAAAATAAAAAAATAAAAAAAATGCAACCAATAGCTGAGTACAAATACATTTAATCATACTACAATTTCATTCTCTAGGAACTCCCTGACACTGTAAAAACTAGTAGTATATTCTTACAGACTAATAGTGATATTCTTACAGACGTCTCCTTACAACCTTATACAATGAATTCAAAACATGTTTCCCCCTTCGTCACAATTTCTAGCTGTAATGAAACTTTAAAAATAAAAGTTGTTTTCCTGTTCCGCCCTTTACATATTTCACAGAGGAAAACTAAAGCAGTATTTACATAGTATAATATGATTTATTTTCATAACATGAATTGATTTCTTTATTATGATTACTAAAATATATCGGTGGTAGGCTATAACGTCGGCTGCCGGCTGAAATTACCACCCACCAGACAAAGTCTTGCCGCCAAGCGATTAGTTGTGAGTTACAAAGAGAGTTACAAAGAAGAGTTAATATTTACAATTACAAATTTACGTACTAGTTTCTATATCTTTAAAGTTAAATACAAAACAAAACACAGCAACATTGAGAAATTTTTGATATCAGTATCCACCTAACTATGTGGTCTAGGCAGTCTAGGGTATTGATTTGCGAAACATAATCAAAATTACTCCTTTTATCACATAACCAAGTAACATACGTTTTTTATAAGATAACCTAGCCTATCGCCCCGTACCGTAGTCGGGTACGTAGACGTTAAGTTTCATCATAACCTGTATATTGTAAAAGCCAAATAGGTAGCTAAAATATATTCTGAATTAATAATCTTCTAAAATTATCCGGACTAATTTATAACACATTTCGGTAGCTGCCCTGTTAAATTTGAATATCCACCAGATTAACCTGTAAGAATTTATAATATACTACGGAAACCGATACCCTTACGCAAAATCTTAGTGTTAAATTTATGTATTGGTTTTCATATTGTACTGTTTAAGAGAAAACTATTTTGTTTTGATATATTTTGAATATTTAGAGCAAAATTGTTCGTTCGCAGTTTAATTAAAACCAATAAATTCCATCAGAATTTCAAAACATCTACAGATTCTGATTTTATCGTCCATTGACTTGAAAGAATCCACCCATTCGGGGCAAAATGCTCTTGAATATTAATTTTGCCCAACTTTATGAATCAATAGTTCTGTCTCGGGCTCCAGAGTTATTTAATTACACATTGCTGATTCGAGGTATTCATATTTTGCTTTTCATCAAGAACAGAACGGACGCGGAATATATAAATACTAAAATGTTTAAGAACTTTTCTTTGATTTTATCAGTCTCAAGTCGGCGACAGTAAAATGTCATAAGCAAATTTCAATCAATTTATCAAAAAATCATTTTTTGATCACTTTTTTTTTGAGATTGCAAGAACTGTGAATGTTTTAATAATTAAGAGAATTGCCTCTCTGAATAGACCAGTGCATCAATGCTTTGGATGCTCACTGATTCGGAATTTATCAAATGTTTCAGAGAAGACTTTGAATTGTTTAGGTACATTTTAGCAAACAATAATTTGCAATTAATGTTATAATTTTGTATTTTATTATCTAAATCAGCCTATTGAAATCCACTGGTGGACATAGGCCTCTACAATTGCACGGTGTTTAGCTCAATTCTTGGCAACTCACATCCAGCCTGTATCAGCCACCCTGCGAAAATCCGCAATATTTAGAATCGATTTTTTTCCAAAAGCTGAAATTATTACTTTTGGGTAACAAAAAAAAAAAACACAATTGTAAATAACAGATAACTTTATTAGATTATTTACGTAACGACCCTGACCACATGTGACTACAGAGTACAGTTTATATTCATCTGTATTCCCGTTCCCACACGCTGCACTGGAGCCTCACTTCCGATATTCACTGCCGGCCGCCATTGTGTTCGCCACATTATACTGCAACGCATATTGTTCAATGATCTTTCATGACTTTCGGTATGTGAATTTTTTCAGCCATCTCTACATAGTTTGTGTATCACAACTTCAATAATAACTCAATCAATCAATTGAGCTAGCCCCAAAGTAAGTTCGAGACTTGTGTTATGGGATACTAACTCAACGATACTATATTTATAATAGATACATATATAGATAAACATCCAAAATGCAAGAATGAAAAGATCGTTTTCCACCATGACCTGGCCGAGGATCGAACCCGGGGCCTCCACGTCGCAGCCAGGCGTGTTGATCGCTGCGCCACGGAGGACTCTAACTGGAGGCGACCCACGTTACGCTTGCCGATACACAGTCACCGTTGTCCTCTGCTCACCGGTCACTGGTCCTTCGACAAATATGGCTAGCCCACTGTCACTTCAGTTCAAGCACGAACTACAGGCAATAAAAACATAAGATATAATAAACCTTTCAATTTACATACATCTGTTATCATATTTTCACTAGATAATTTGTTAAAATAACAAGATCTGCAAAATCATATTTAAATATAGCAAAAAAAAAAAAAATAGGATAAAACTTGTTTAATGAAAAACCATTGTAAAAAAGTGTGTTCTCTAAAACATAATAGTTTATTCACATTTAACATCAGCTTAACTTGGCACAAAAAAAAACAACATTCATATTCAGTGAGGATTGTACTAAAATATTTCCATATACTAGTATGTGTCAGTTGCCTCGGGCATTTCATGGTACAAGGTTACAGAGTTTGAAGAGTATACCCTTGATGATACGGTTGGCTACTGTGACTGAGCGAACGACTGTTACGCTGCGTGTCGCGAATTCGATTCTCGCACGAAACAAATATTAGTATGGCCTACAGGTAGTTGTTACTGGTCTAGCTGTTTTCATATGAGTTTAAATGTTTGTAAACGCACTGATGATACAGGAGAAATTCCTAGCGTGTAGAGATGTTTAAAAAGAAAGAAAGATGCTGTATAAAATTAAGATGTAATTAATATATAAAGCTGAAGAGTTTGTTTGTTTATTTGAACGCGCTAATCTCAGGAACTACTGGTCCGATTTGAAAAAATCTTTTTGTGTTGGATAGCCCATGAATCCAGCAAGGCTTTAGACTATAATATCACGCTGCGACCAATAGGAGCGGAGCATAGCTAACTCCACGCGAACGAAATCGCTGGCGGCCGCAAGTAGATGATATTTATTTCCTCCGTGGCGCAGCGGTCAACAAGCCTGCCTGCGACGCGGAGGCCCGGGTTCGATCCCCGGCCAGGTCATTGAGAAATCCCGTAGGACTAGGGAGCACTGTCTAGCGGGTTTGCAATTAAAACACGTCCGTTCTTAATCACTTATATTCGCAGACAAAGTTACTACCTACCGAAAACATAAGGCAAAATATAAATCTTAATCTACCCTCAATACATACATCACACCCTCACCCTTATCTAACTATACTTATAAGAAACAATTGTCCTAATACAACAAATAATTATACAACATTACATAGTAGCTATCAATCAATGTCATCATAACCGTATCTTATAGGGGGCCGGAGCAAGTGTCTAGGTCTAAGACCTGCATGTCGGGGCTCGGCGGTCGGGACGCTCGGGCTGGTGGTCTGGTCACTAATCCTAGACGGAGGAGCCAGCACTCCACCACTAGTTGGGTCACCAACATCTCGCGTCTCGGTCTCGCCTGAACCTACCGAGTTCGGTTCTGATAAAGATGACCATATACTTCGGTGTACCGTTTTGCGTTTCAATTGATCAACATGTTTTGCGACAGGTGGACCGTTCTCCCTGCTAACCAAATAATTACGCGAACCTAATTTCTTTTGGATGCAACCACTAACCCACTTCTCACCCCCCGTAAAATTTCGAATATGTACTTTATCCCCTTCTTTGAAGTGCCTAATAACACCCCCCGCCTGAGAAACCTGTCTTTCCTGTGCTCTCCGCACCCTGTCTTCTACGTGTCTCTTACTTCCTAGTAGATCTAAACGTGTACGAAGTTGCCTTCGCTGCAGCAGCATGGCTGGTGACGCGCCAGTGGTACTGTGCTCCACGTTTCTGTATGCCATAAGGTAAGTCTGCAAGGCCACATCAATATCACATTGGTCCCTACTTGCCTTTTTAATAGCCCGTTTGCATAGCTTAACAGCGCCCTCTGCTGCTCCATTTGAAGATGGGTGATATGCTGCCGAATAGGATATTTTGATCCCGTTGTTAGCCATAAAATGCGCATACGCCTGGCTGGTGAAAGGGGGGCCATTATCCGTAACGACCTCTCTAGGAAGACCAAAACGAGCGAATGTTTCCCTCAAAACTTTAATGACTGAACTAGCTGTTGTCCTTGGCATGTGAAACGCTTCTAACCATTTAGTTGATGAATCAATAATGATTAAGAACGTTTTTCCTCCAAGAGGACCTAGGAAATCTAGGTGCAATCTAGACCAGGGCTCGGCCACATAGGGCCACGGCTGCGGCGGCGAGCGCGGCGGTGCTGCGCTCTCGGCGACGCACGTGGCGCACTCGCGACACGCCCGCTCTATGTCCCCGTCGATGCCCGGCCACCACATAACACTTCGAGCCAAACTTTTCATTTTAACCACGCCCAGATGTCCCATATGAAGTTCTTTCATTAATTTCTCGCGTAACGTCGCCGGAATTACCAATCTGTAACCCCATACAATGCAACCTCCATCACTATACAACTCGTTGCGCCGGTTAAAATACGTTTTCAAACTTTCATCTTCACAACTAATAGGCCAACCTGATCGTATGTACAACATTACTTTTTGTAACACCGAGTCCTTGCGCATGTGTTCGAGTACTGTTTCCCTAGTCACTGGTAAGAAATTTTGTACAAAATTTACGTAAGTGGTCTCCCGACTTTCCTTTAGTGGTCGCCCCACAGGTAAACGAGACAACGCGTCCGCTGAATTTTTTTTGCTACTTACATATTCGATGGTGTAATCATAACCCGACAATAGTACCGCCCAGCGCTGCATCCGACTGGCGGCCATAACGGGAATGCCATACTTATCACCGAAAATGGCCACTAACGGTTTGTGATCTGTTCTCAACACAAATTTCCTGCCATACAAATATTGGTGGAATTTTCTTATTCCGAAAATGATAGCCAACGCTTCCCTTTCTATTTGCGAATACGCCCTTTCCGCCGAGTTAAGAGCGCGCGACGCGTAGGCAACCGGGCGTTCGCGCTGCCCGGTGACGTGCGAGATGACGGCGCCCACGCCCACGCTGCTGGCGTCCGTCGTCAGCACTAGCGGCTGCTCGGGACTGTAGTGGGCCAGCACCTCACTCGACACCAGCATCTTTTTCACCTTATTAAAAGCACCGTCACAATCATCATCCCACCTATACTTGGATTCCTTGCGAAGTAGTTTATACAGTGGTGCCAATAACGTGCTGATATTTGGAACGAACTTCGCATAGTACATCACTAAACCAAGAAAAGAGCGCAGCTCCGACACGTTTTGTGGCACCGGAACTTTTAAAATGGCATGAATTTTCTCCGGTGAAGTATGTACCCCTTCCCTATCAATTACAAACCCTAAGTAGGTTACCGAATCAGTAAAGAACGAACATTTCTCTTTTTTAATCTTAAGACCATACTGCATCAACCTACTGAAAACCTCGTGTAAGGTTTCTAAATGTTCTTGGTCATTTCGACCCGTAATGATGAGATCATCTAAAAACACCCCCACCCTGGGCATGTCAGCAAATAACTGCTCGAGCTTCCGTTGGAAAATACCAGGACTTGATGCTAAACCGAAAACTAATCGATTATATCTAAATAATCCCCGGTGAGTATTAATAACCGCGTATTGTCTGGACTCCTCATCCAACTCGAATTGAGAATAAGCTTGGGATAAATCAATTTTTGTAAACTTGTCACCCCCATGTAATTTTGTTAACAAATCTTCCACCCGCGGCAACGGGAAACGGTCCACCTCTAACACTTTATTGAGCGTAATTTTAAAATCGGCACATACCCGTATATCGCCATCCTTCTTCATTACCGGCACTATTGGTGTCGCCCAGTCCGAGGTACTAATAGGCGTGATCACTCCATCTCTGACCAACGAGTTGAGTGCTCGCTCCACCGGCTCGCGTAGTGCGTACGCCAGCGGGCGCGCGCGCATGTACACCGGCCGTGCGCCCTCGCGCAGCCGGAACCCGACCGTGCCGCCCGTGAACCGCCCCAGGCCGTCCGAGAATACTTCACAGTATTTGGAACTGAATCTCTCTAAGTTGAATACACAATCGGATTTACGGATAAGATTACAATTGCTTCTACACAAATCTATAGATAGCTCATTTAACCATTGTCTACCCACTAAATTAACATTACCATTATTCACAATGTATAAACTCAGTGACTTTTTATTGTTTCGATAAACAACCTCCGCTACAAACATACCGATCGGTACGACACACTCACCAGTGTAGTAGCGTAAAGACAAGTCACTTTTTGTTAACGGGCACTGAGGGAAATGTCGCTTATAACAGTCATAACTAATACATGACACTGCGCTTCCCGTGTCAATCTCCATTTCTAAGTCCACATTATTGACGCAAACATTCACTTTATATGGTTCATTACCTAACTTCTTACATGTTTGTAAACAAAGAGTATGTACCTCATCGCTCCCTTTGTCTGAGTCGACTTTCAATACTTCCTTCGTCATATTATATGTCGACTTCGCTTGCAAGTTTGGGCACACTTTCTTCAAATGTCCACGCCGATTACAAACACGACAAACATAAGCCGTAAACTGACATGAACTGGAATTATGCCATCCACCACACGCTTCACAATTGCCTTGGCTTCTCGTTATGTCGCTCCTGTTCCGTCGCGCTGCATTACTCGCTCCGCCCCTGTTATTGCTTTGGCCACCGCCGTCGGTCGCCGCCGCCGGGTTGACGCCGCGTACTTTGCGGGCGCTCGGCCGACCGCTGTAACCGGCCGCGCCACAGCTCCCGACACCGCTGCCGCCGCTTCCGCGCTTGGAGTCCCCGCGTGATTCATTGCTCTTCGCAGCTGCCACCTTATGCACCGCTACCTCGCCTGTTATGACCGATGATAGTTCGCTTCTTTTTGCGTGTTTTTCCACTAACGCGGCATTAACCTCGGCGGCCTCGATGCTAATTGCTAATTTTAATGCTTTATCGAACCCGACATCTTCCTCCGTAAACAGCCGCAGTCTTATGCTGTCATTTAACAAGCCACAAACGAACTGATCGCGTAAATTTTCCATTAAACTTTGTGAAGTAAAGCCACAATGTTTCGTTAATTTTTTTAACTCTGCAAGGTATTCTGCAATACTTTCTTCTTTACGTTGCAAACGTTGGCGAAAAATATAACGTTCTGCTAGTATGCTGGGTTTGGGCTGTAAATGACCTTTCATTATTGATACAAGTTCATTATAAGTTTTGCTTGAAGGTTTCGCCGGCGTACACAAATTCACAAGTAGTTCATAAGCTTCACCGCCAATCACAGTTATGAGGGTTGCTACTTTCAACGCCTCCTTGACGTCGTTGACCACAAAATACTGCTCCAGTCTATCAATGTACAGGTCCCAACTGTCTCGGGCCAGGTCAAACATTTCCAACTTGCCGATCGACATTTCAACAACAAAATTGCTTCACTAACTAACACAATATAGCACTCGTGAGTTCTGTAAATCCTCGTCGCCACTGAGAAATCCCGTAGGACTAGGGAGCACTGTCTAGCGGGTTTGCAATTAAAACACGTCCGTTCTTAATCACTTATATTCGCAGACAAAGTTACTACCTACCGAAAACATAAGGCAAAATATAAATCTTAATCTACCCTCAATACATACATCACAGTCATGATGGAAAAAACGATCTTTTCCTGATTGACCTGGGTCTTGGATGTTTATCTATATATGTATTTATTATAAATATACTATCGTTGAGTTAGTATCCCATAACACAAGTCTCGAACTTACTTTGGGGCTAGCTCAATCTGTGTCATTTGTCGGTACATATTTATTTATTATTATTATTTATATTTCAGTCAGTTATAATAATTTTAGTGTACCCACACCTACGTAAACTGTTACTAACATATCGATAAAGTCCATAAACTAAATGCTGACTTTAATCCTACAATTGTTCCTTCATCAAATGATAGCAATTCATCAAGCTCTCGCTTCTAATCTCCTCTTTCCTTCTAATTGCAGATACCGTAATAGCCTAGAATAGTAGGAACATGCTGACGGTATGCTCAGGCAACGCTGACAGCCGACTAATTTACGATGTCATAACTTACTCGCCGACACTACGGTTGTGTTGTTGTTTTGCAATTTGTTGGTTTACAGCAAATAATTTTGTAGCTTTTTATATTGTATGTTGAAAGCCTATTGTATGAGTAACGAGTTTTGGGTTCAGCTTTGTGTTTCAGGAAGTTAGCCGAACAATGGGTACAAAGTTGGCCAGCGGTCCCTGAGGTGTATTTTATCAGTGAAATATTCATAAGTCTTCGTTTTTATCAAAGCGTAGTCGAGCAAATAATAAATTTTTCATGATACGAGTATTTGGAATTTTGATTAAGGTATTTATTTAACACAGCTAACGGTTATAGAGATAGAATCGGGAGGGAATAGGGTTTAAAGTTCAGTAACCCTCAATAGAAAAAGGAGACGGGTGTTGTATCTGGCGGACAACTGCCTGAAAAATCATGTCGGGCCGTTGTATATATACTAGTTTCATGTATATACATATAGTTACGTGGTAAACTCCGCTTCAGAGATGTAGGACTAACCGTCACGTTGTTCGCATACGGCATTGTAGACGCGCTACACGGAAAATAAAAACAATTGTTGTGTATAAAAAAAAAATTGACAATAATCGAATCAAAACTCAAGTGTTCATTATAAATATTATGCTGTCATCTTTTAATTCTTGGCTAAGGCTGCCTGTAATAAGTTGTTAATAATTGAATCAAATTAATCATTAATTTTAATTAGAGACTCGTTTTCTCGTGTTTATTAATAAAATAGCGTTAAGTGTGAATCTAATTACTGAGAGTATTTTTGGATAAACATGAGTAATTCCAGTGAAATACGAGTCAATAAGCGAAGTAAACATAAGAGAAGGTGACAGTATTAGCAATGTAATTATCTTTTAGTAAATTAATCGAATATAACATAAACATACAGAACTTTATGATATCATAATTAAAATAAAGACAGTTTGCCTAATCGTAGGAAAATATTGACATTACTCGTAGCCTACTGGCGTCCGTCCGTGAGAATTGCGCGTGAAATTTCTTGTTCCTCGATACATCCCGCCGCGTCGCATCACTTACCCGCGTTATTACTCTGTTCTCGCTTAGATTTTTCTTACTTTTTCTTTTTCCTCGGCTCCAAGCGTAATGTTCAATGGCCCATAGCCTTCCACAAGAATTGGGCTGTTAAAACCATTAATCATTTTGCGAATTCTACGGGGTTTCAGATATGAGTGCTTTCAAATAAACTCTCAGCTTTATTTATTTAGACAATATGTAAAGAAAACCCTGTCCGATCCGTGAAGGTATTGTTAGGTATCGATAACTGATTCGACTACTGATTACAAAGCCGGACTAAACTTTGAAAAAAAAATCCCCTAAAAAAATTAATATTATTTCGCAAAAGGTGGTAACTTAATAAATGTGCGGTAGGCAATAAATGCGCGGGCAAAGAGGGGCAGGGCACAAGGCAAGTGATCGCAACGATTATAAAAATACCGTCGAAAATGGTGTTGTCACTTTTTAAAATTACCATCTTTGGGGAAGTTGGAAGTAATTCGAGAAAAAAGATTATTTCAAAATTCATTAGTAAGTTTTGCTATGATGATTATGTAAAATTTTATAGTTTATTTGGTCATGTGTTTACCTCACTTTTATTATCCTTATGGGTCGGACGGGGTTTTCTTTACATATTGTATAATCTTTATTGTACACTAATCAAACATCGAACAAAATACATTCAACATAAAATTAAAACATTCAATGGCGGTTAGCTTTAGATAATACTAATATAGAAGTATATATACACCGTGGAGTTTTAGCCGTCTTACAAATATACATCTATTCAACGACTACTGAACGATTTTACTTCTACAACATGTGAATTACACACAACCACACATGTTTTATTATTTCATATTTTAGTTTCCATAAGCCCCTTGTATCATTAATCGAAAGTGTAAGCTCTGAATCTAAATAAATCTATGTAATATAATCAATTCCAACCCGCACTGGGCTCGCGGGGTAGATTACGGCCAACTCCCTCACACCGAGTGGAGGCATGTGTACCAGTGGGAACATTAAATTATAGGCTGATTTTTGTATTACTATGATTATTATTAAAACGTACATACAATAATCATCCTCCTCCCGAAATTTTACATTCGTGCCATTATGTTTAAAGTAAACTTTTTTAAAGTTTTACTTCTACCACATTTGAATTTAAAACTGCTTTTTTTTACATAAGTTTAGTAGTCATTGGTTAGATGAAACGAGCTGGCGAAACAGCCCATTTCATTTATCCAAAGACAAGTACTGTAAGGCATTTATTTGTTGGGTTAGTCTTTTTTATTAACTTGATTGTGCTCTGGCTGTTGAGAGTATGTCATGCTCACTCAAATGTCTCGCTGATGGTGGCGTGTGTATTGGGTTATTAGGTTCCCTTCAATATGGTTGAGCTGAATGATGCTGATCCATACGTCATGTTCGTGAACGGACGCCGTCAGAGAGCGTATTTTAATTTCTGAATTGATTTTTGTGTGTTTTACATAATGGACGCTCTCAGCGTACAATATATTTCTGCATCGTTCTCACACAGTTGATTTCAACACGAATGATGTAATCAAATGTTTTTAACAATAACTTGAAAATTTAAAAGAGTGTCAATGGAGTTTCTTGCCCGTTTTTCTCCATAGGTACCTACTCTTTGGAATGGGCGACTAGCTTCATCTTATTGACTGACCGACCTTCTGACAATTCAAAAGGGCCTATAACTGGTTTATTTGAAATAAATGATTTGATTTGAAGTAAAAATCCATATTCTATAGATTGCCCGCGGAACAACATGACTCTTCCAAGGATATCTCGTTACAATATTTTAAATCTTTAAGATTCATGAATATTGTATTTATTTAAAACGAAATGGGCCTAAACTCCGCGAAACAACCGCTTAAACTTTCAAACGACACTTAAAATTAATTTGATTTTATAATTTTCCCCTTGGCCTTTTACTGTAAATTTTAGTAAACAATATTATGAAGGTTCAAGCAAAGCTGTCCGCAGAAACAAGTTTAATCTTCAACGGCCGACCATTACGAGTAATTGAAAAAATATAGGAAAAGTTCCAAATTACTATTTCCCAGAAGTCCACATTGTTAAGGAACTGTTGCTAAGGAAAAATTTCGTGTACTAGGCTCCGTTATAATATTACTAATATTTTTCTACATTTAGTATAAAATTTTCCGTAACTACTTACTCTCAAGGAATCTTAATACATTTATGCACTACATTCAAGCTCATCTCTTAAAAAAAATAAAAAATATAGGAACACAATCTTTGTGTGGATACTTGTGTTAAGTATCTTATCATATCATGACAAATATAATATGTAGTTGGTTATAATATGCAAGTCGTGATGGCCTAGTGGTTAAAACACCATACTCTCAAGTATGAGTGTGCGGGTTCGATTCCAAGTCAGGCAAGTATCAATATAACTTCTCTAAAGTTATATGTACTTTCTAAGTATATCTTGGACACCAATGACTGAAGGTGAAAGAAAACATCTTGAGGAAACCTGGACATTAAATCTGAAATTGCCAACCCGCTTTGAGCAAGCGTGGTGATTACGCTCAATCCTTCTCTGTATGAGAGGAGACCTATGCCCACCAGTGGTACGATAAAAAGGTTGTTGATGATGATGATGATGGTTATAATATAAGCAGTTGTGCTTAAAACTAAGAAAACTACCCATCTGTCTCAATCTGTAAAAATAACTCTAATTTTTCTCTGTTATTAAAGCACAACACACACACAATGACACTCAATTGCATAATGGCGTGATTTGAACTGTCCAAATAGACGTTGTCTGTACGGTTAACATTTATTTCTCTTGCCGTTAACAAGAAAATATATTGACGTGGTTTGCATGTGGTCAGATTCCGCGGAGAATGATATAGAATTGGTGCCCACGTGTATACTCAAACGAATAATTTAAGTACCCATTCAACTTCGTGTTTATTCCGATTTTGATCCGACCACACAGTCTTCAATGGTCGGGAAACATTCTGTGGTCTTCTGAAAACGATTCTCGATGTTTTACGTATTTTAATGGAATAAGTTTTTCTAAGGATTAAACTGACAGTTTCAGGAATGCTCGTGCTCACAATCTCATTAATTGAAGTTGAATTTTAATTTATTGCGGGAAACGTCAACCTTGATCTACTTATTCTAGCATAATAACGCTTACTAAACAAATTACCCAAAAGTCTCTTGTGCATCTTTTACAAAATGGAAGCTTAATTTCCATAGCGTGTTCATGAATTTTAAATGAGAAGTCCAACCAAAAATGACCTGTTTTTTTTTGACAATCTTGACTGACTGCAATCCCGCCTGATGGCAAGCAGTGATGCAATCGTTGATGGTAAAGCGCACTAGTTTATTAAGCCTATTCACTTAAAAAACTTAGGAATAGGAAGGATGACGGCAGTTGAGCGAGGTGATGCAATGTTAAACCTAAGACCATCACGACCAAACGATGCTGCGCTAGAGGGAGATTGGTCTGGAGGCTCTTCACGACCAAACTTCCGACACAACAACATTTGGCGCATCGTACCCGGCACACATCGCAACACAGTTGTGTTGCGATGTGTGCCGGGTACGATGGGTCTGAGCAGTTGCTCAGTCCCGTCCTCCGTACGGCTTCACTAGACACCATAAAAAAAAAATATCACTCAATTGTTTTTGTACACCGTTACGTCATGTTTACCGCAAATAAACGTCTTTTCTTTCTTTCTTTCTTTCTTACTAAATGTATCACATGTACATGATCAATTCAACTGACTTTTAGATTTATAGTAGGTATCGTACAGTGGCTATCGACGCAGCCGTTCGTAGTAGTTCGTAGCATTGTGTAGCAAAAAGCGGCGGCGTAGCGGATTCGCGCAGAAGTTCGTAGCAATTCAGCTGCGACTACACAGAAATCCATAATATTGAGCTTCTAGTTATATGTATAAGTATTTTAAGCTAGTTCCCCGAACGGAGGCATTGCCTACATTATCAATATATAGTTATTTATCATTTTACAGTTATTCTGCAAAAATAAATCGTTCATATAATCGTAATAGTCGTTGTTATGAGATGTTGCCAATAATGTATAAATATGTTATTTATTTTTATTATAAAACTCGTTCCATTTTCGTTTTATCCCGATATTTTTAAAATCATGCTCTGCTAGGTAACCACGCGGTTCATAATGGTTTCCACAGCTAAAGGGTCGCCGTACAAAGGGTCTGATGAAGGAACAGTGTTGACGAAATTAAGTCATGTGATTCCCGCGCATACTCTCCAAAATGCATCCTATAGAATAGTGAAATCTTATGAAACCAGAAAGGCTGGCTCCCTTACCTCTTGTGGTCTTGATAGAACCTGTGTTTTGTATAACATTACACGCCATCCCGGCGTGAAGTACCGCCGGACCTTTGCAAGAATGCAGATTCCTAGTAGTTACCTTTTTCTATGACCCAATGGACCGTCCAAAGTTCAGATTTGAGTATATTTTAACTCCCAAGAGTTGAAGGCAGTGCACTCAAAGGACACAATCAAAATCAAAAGTCTCATTTCAAGCTTCTCAGAGAATCCGCACATTTTGAACGTCTATATTACACAAGACAGCCCGCTAAATCGCCTATCCTTCACTACATTAGTTAACTTACATTCTTAAAAGCAGGATCCCATGAAAACGGGCTCCTTTTGGCTTGAACCGACACGCTTCTGTTAAGGCGGCGTTAAAACCACATAATTGGCTTTGCAACATTTGGAGACTGCCTGAAGTATGACATTCGTACGCTTTACCATAACCTAACTTTCAATTATGGTACTCAGCTGAATCCAGTTGGAGTAGAAGCTGGCCCCAATATAGTTGGAAAAAGGCTTTAAGCTAGATAGATGTTGAAATTCACGTGGATATTGATAAATCCGATCGAATTCAAAATGTCACTTCTATGTCGCCACTGCCAGCCAGCAGAATCTGTTAATAGCGTGGAGTCTGGATTTGTGTCCATTTCGTGGTACAGTAGGCAACAAAAGTGGATTAAAGATTTGGGTTCATTGTAGCACTAGCACTTCAGTTTACAGTGCGCAGTGGTTCCCATTTCCGTGGGAATGCCAAAATAAATGCCTACATTACTGCAAGGTTTCCTTAAAATCCATTCAGTATTTTTTGCCAAAGCCGTAGTCCATTTCGAAAAAAAAATAAAAAGAGCTTAGTTGATACAAAAAAAGCGCCTGTTAAAATACAGTATGTTAACTAACAGAGGGCGTTCCCGTTAACCCGAAATAGTATAGCATACATACATGCTAAAAAAAATATTTCCGTTCGAAAACAAAATGTTTTAAAATTTTTTCCAATAAGAAAATATTCCATAAAAATTTTAAATTGACATGTAAAAGAAACACACTGTACACGCGAACATGAAAGACAGCAACGTCGCAATTTATTTATACATGACGACTACTATTTTGATTTAAAACAGGAGGTTTCAAATTTATTTCCAATTAGAATTTTTTTTTATTCGGATTTTTTATGCTTATTTTTCTATGCTGATATTTTTATTTTAATCTATTAATGATATATATTAACGAGTTTAAGGGAACGCCCTCTGTTATTTAACATACTGTATTGGGAGCAATATGTAGTACGTCCGCGTTAGCTCCCGTTTTCGCAACATTTTGTGTTACTGCTCTGCTCCTATTCGTTATAGCGGGATGTTATATAGCCTATGTCCTTTCTCAGGCTTTAGACTATGTGTGTACCAAATTTCATTACAATCGGTTCGGTAGTTTTGGCGTGAAAGCCGGGCAGACAGACAGACAGAGACACTTTCGCATATTTATAATATTAGTATGAATAACATATTACAATTAATAAACTTTAGTAAAATTTTTAACTTTCGCAAACTGATGCACATTATAAATAATTTTGTGTGAAGTATAAATAATTTTGCGGTCCTGTGAGGGGAATCTTGTGGCCGAATATATTACCCTCGTACAAAAGATATGGTCTCTCCATAAAAGGTTTTTGTGGAAGAAGAAAGGAATAAGTTATGGATCATCCTTTATCTCAAAAGGGCCTTTTAGATTTTAAGTTATTGTGTGGCTGATCCCAGACTGAAGGGTTTTGGAATTTCAAAATACTGGGATTCAACCAAAACTTCTCAAAGCGATATGAAGCTTTATATACACAAGCAATCAACAAGTACATTGAGTGTGAAGAACAATCATTTTTAGGTATTAATGGCGTATTTTATTCCAAGAATAGAATTGAAGGTCAACCATACCAAATAATTTAGATTATTTGGTATGATTCACTGTTAATTCAAGGAAGTACTTCCTTGAGATGTAGTATATTCTGCCAGATATTTATTTATCTATTTATATCTTCAAAAGGTACACGAACAGCTTCTATGTCTATATTCAACTAGCGACCCGCCCCCGCTTCGCACGGATGCAATGTTGATACTAATTACACCACGGAAAAACTGGCAACGTTGTACATAAAAACATAGCAACCCGCCGATCCCGCCGCCCAGCAGGTCGGTACCGCCGCAAACGCTACGTCGCGCAATTTTTAAATCTGTGACATCTTCAAAAATATTCATTTAAATCATGAGCTGTAAAGGGCCATATAGATCTATATTAAATTAACATTGTATTTAAGGTATTTAATTGGATAAGGATTAATGATTGGTTAAAATCGCTTCGAAAATTAGCCATTATTTGTCGTAAAAAGTAAATGACTTGAATGAATTTGAATGTGTACAATACTTAGTATATTATTTTGATAAATCTCATAGGAAACTCTCTTCAGGATGCGTTTGCAATGTAAACGGAAAAAATAATAATTAGTTATTTTCGACACTACATTAGAAATCTCAAAAATAACAGTAGTTCTCCACTATTTAATGGATTATCACTCTATCTGTTAAAAAAAACCGTATCAAAATCCGTTGCGAAGTTTTAAAGATTTAAGCATACATACTTAAGTATGATAAATGAAGCTACAGTCCGTTAAGTTATTTTACCTCTGATTTTGTATCACTGTCTTAAGAGTGTGATATGTTACGTTTCTAATACGGTTGTATTCACAGTCAAGTCTGTCAGAATAATTGTTATCTTTATACTTGTTACAATAAGTTTATCGTGTTGTTCCTACTGACAGAAATAAAGCAAATATTAGCGAACTTTACATGTACGGTTAGGTGTGAGATAAACATTTTCTCTTGGGGTATATCAATGTCAAGTCTCAATCAAATGGGTTGACAGAACAGTAGGGTAGTTACGAAATATATTATCAGCAGAGGCAGAGGCATTTTTCCAAAATATATGGACCAATGGACTAGCAATATGCTACAAAATTATTACAACTGATAGTAAGTAAGTAGTACGCAATTAGGGTCTACTGAAATGTTAATATGAAACAATTATAATGGTCAAAATATTTAATTTAGCCGAAATGTTTTATCAGCGTAAAGATAAAATTTTATTTGTTTCAATAACGTTGCTAAAGCTGAATTGAAACCAATTACCTCAATACCTCAATTTCGACAAACAATATGTTTGGCTGGTATTTAAAATTTCTTTATCCACACACCAATGCGGTTTTTATACAGTATTTTGCTGATTGTACGCTTTAAATTGATAAAAATTCCCGATCCCATTCCGCGTTATAGAATATTCTAGTAAAATTGTCGACGAGTATGGTTATAAAATGTTGTGTGCACACAAATTGCCCGCGTCTCTAACGCACAGCTAAATGGAATGGTTGGATAAAATCGAACAAAGATTTATACTGTTTATTTTAAGAATATTTTTTCATTATCGGATTTGTTCAAAATCGGAAAGACAATATAAAAACGTAGATAATCTTTATAGTGCCTTACATGTGCACGGCACAGTAGGCACGACTCATCGTCGAGTAAACGGTAGAAACGAATGAACCGTGTATTTCTATCTGTTCCCTATATTACAAAAACAAACTAATGGATGGTTTTATGGCGATCGTGAATGTTCTTACTAAAGAATGCCGACCGGCTCCTAGCTCGGTCAACTGATGAAGGTCGCGGAAAAAAAAGAAACGGAAAACTAAGTAAAAAATAAAACAAGTATGGAAACGAGAACCTGGGAGTAAAATCGATCAGGGTCAATTTAATTTGAAGAAAGGTTGTAGAAGTCTGTTTAAAAAGGTCCTGGTTTGAGACAAAAGAAATAAATTGCTCCAGGGAAAGTATAATTGAGTTTTAGGAATTTGGATGTATTTTGATCCTTTTAAGCGGAAAATTAACGAAAGCAAATCTTAAATAAGATGTTATTTTAGTGATGTTTCCGAATGTTCTTTAGAATAATTGCGGTTAATTTTTTTAACAATCTAACCTTTTTCGTTTTGCATTACTAATCCTGAAGAAGGAAACGGCAAATGAAATATTTAGTTACCACCTGAATAAAAAAATAGCAATGACATCAAATGGTAGTAAACAGGAGCCATCTAAATATTGACAAAAACTTTTCTCTTGGCAAAGTAAAGGTATACATGTATGGAGGAAATATACGTACGTAACTCGTATGGCGATTTCATGCTTGGGTGTTTCAAAAGTATGTATTAGAAAGAAAAGAAAGATGGCGTCATATTAAAATGTGTAATTGCAGATTATCAAATTGAACAACTTTCTTCGTGGGACCAACATCGCTATTGCAAAAACATAATCTTGCTATATATAGCCAGCCGTGTGCTGATACCTATTCTTGGATTAAAATGTTATTTTTGTTTGTGGCTATCGTGCTGCAGGATGTGATTCCTAGCTGAAACTAAATTGTTGTTTCTGTAACTATATAATACCAAGAGATAGCCCATTGAACGAAAAATAATGAAGGATGAAAATTGTAAGTAATGATTGTGTATACACAGACTATAAATTCATTCAAAACTTTTCTTGTTTTGTGGAATTCTGCAGAGAAAGATTCAAATCAAAATCAAATCAAATCATTTATTTCAAATAAACCAGTTACAGGCACTTTTGAATTGTCAGAAGGTCGGTCAGTCAATAAGATGAAGCTAGTCGCCCATTCCAAAGAGTAGGTACCTATGGAGAAGAACGGGCAAGAAACTCCTTGGACACTCTTTTAAATTTTTAAGCTATTGTTACAAATATTTGATTACATCATTCATGTTGAAATCAACCGCGTGAGAACGATGCAGAAATATATTGTACGCTGAGAGCGTCCATTATGGAAAACACACAAAAATCAATTAAAAAATTAAAATACGCCGTGGCAGCTAAGAGATGACCAGTTCCCCCTGACGGCGTCCGTTCACGAACATGACGTATGGATCAGCATCATTCAGCTCAACCATATCGAAGGGAACCCAATGACCCAACACACACGCTACCATCAGCGAGACATTTGAGTGAGCATGACATACTCTCAACAGCCAGAGCACAATTAAGTCAATAAAAGAGACTAACCCAACAAATAAATGCCTTACAGCACATTCGTACATTTGATTGAGTACAATCACGACCTGCCTACGTACTAGCGTTTTATGTGAATCTGCTATGAATGGATATAGCATTGGAGAGAAGGATTGCATACTATTTAAAGCAAGCTAAGGTTTGTACAGTTAGAAAGATTCGAAAACCGTAGATACCTACATATAAATTTGTACGAAATCTTCGGTGTGCGCGATCGACTCGCATTATTGTTCGGTTTGTTTTTCAATCACATAGATTAAATTTAATGTAATAAGGGCCAATTTAGGTTAACACTACAGCTTGCTTGGATGAAATAGGATTGAAAACAGTCACGTGCTTATGTACATAGTTTTTAAACTCATATCCTCAGCATCTAACAGCACATCGACAGACTACTCCGCACAGTTAGTAACTCGTCTCACATTTTTTCACGCAAAGGCTCGCTTGTTACGAACAAAAATTGTTCCGTACGGAGGCAATTAGTCAAGCGGTTGGCTGTTACCGATAAGTATTCTTCTAATACGAAGCAGAAATAAATGGTCGAGGGTCGAGTTTCACAAACGTATTACAAGGGGATGAATTTTGTCTTTGCAAAAGTGAAAACAGTTTTTAAGAAATAATACCGTTAATTACGCAATTTTAATTAGGTACGCTTAAAGTATCTAGTATCTTAATATGACAGGACTAAATTAAAATTTACCTTCCGTAATTTTTAAATGAAATAGAAAGAAAAGGATGCACTGAACTAAAACTTAGTTTAGTTTGTGAACTAGGAAATCGGCGCTATTGTGCGCTCATGACCAGAGCTCGAGTCAGCCTTACCGACCCGAATGTGGTGGTTCAATTTTATTCGAATGTCCCACAGCATTAATAACAAATTCTTTTCCGGAGCACTCAAGTTTTAGAATACATAATCACTGTCATCTGTATTTTGAATGCACTTTATTCTGTGACTGAACACTGAGTAGAGAGAGAAGGAGTCATTTGTAAATATGGATAGCTCTGCGGGTTAGAGTAGGAAAAAATAAGGCAGGCTCCTTCCTTTTAATCGCTGACGTATGCGTGAGAGGAAGGGTAGCGAGACAGATTGGCCACGTAACGCGTTACGTAATGAAGCAAATTGCTCTCTCATAAGACGTTTTAGTTAAAAAAAAGTCGAACTTACTCCGTTTTTTTTCGTCGGTTAGTAAATGATGTACGTATATACATAAAAATATAACTTTATCTTACCTATAGTATGAAATTTATCTCGGTACTTATGAAAAGATAGACAATAAGCATGACTGAGACAATTATTTTTGTTACGGTAATGTTTGGGTTACAAGTAATTGATTTACGACACTGTTATACCATGTAGCATTGTAGCTAATATGAGAAATCTTTATGAACAATTAGTAAAAGTATTGTACCAATCGTTTTATAACCACGGCCAATAGGTCACGTTAAAAAAATATGTAGACAAATATATAGTGAATTTTTCTCCCCATGAATAGAGTTTACCTATGTTTGTACTCAACTAATTCTTATACTAAAAATATGACCAAATTCGTATTTATGGTCAACAGAACATCAAGTATTGTACTAGCTGCCAGTTTAATTTATAGAACACAATATATCCTTTCAATATTAATTTAATGCAACCAATTTATCAATCAATATGTGCTGCCTCTAGATACCAGTGATACTAGACTATCAATTACTTGCTGATTTACGAAGTCACTACAAGTTCAAACCAGTCAATCCATTTTATAAAGCGTGGGCCCTTCAAAATCCATTTGAATGCGAAAATCGAAAAGGCTTACTTTGAATATCCAGTCTGCCATCCAGCATGCATGCGACAAACATGGACATTCCCAGGGTCAGTATTTGATTTGGTTTCAACCCGGGAGTGTCATGGGTCGATGTTTTTCAATAGCGTTATGTACGGCTCGGTGAGGTCCCAGCCTATATCCACTGTAGTTGATAAGTACGGAACGGATATCATTCTGCTTTGTGTGGTGAAGCCAAAATGCTGTGGAAATGTATAAATTATACATACAGATGAATATATGTTTTTTAGAGTAAAGTTGTTAGTCGTTTGGTTTCGTGGAAGAATTAAATTGTTAACAAGCTCATTTAAATACCAATGGCACGCTTATATTATTAAAATATTTGAAAGTTGACGTTATATCACATTATTCATTAAATTCCTTTCAAGTGCGAATAGAATTCAAATAACTAAAAAAAAAAATATATATATATACACAATTATTTTAATGAGTCATATCAACTCAAGCTAACAGTCATTAAAACTAATAACTTTCTATTTGAGATCTAGTCAGGTTGGTTCTTTGAACTTTTATGACGACTGAATTTGGTCTAAAGTAATTTTGCTTATTTAATTTAGCTGTTTCTTTCATGTTGTATATTCTATATCCATTTTACAAACGAAAACAAACAAACATCCTACGTATGGGAAATTATGTGAAATCTTTCAGGGTCGCCGCGAGCACATATCAGAGATTCTTTCCCTCCATCCTCCTCTTCAGTCGGCTCCGACAGGAAATTACAATTTATTCATACATTTTCTCACTTTTAAAAAGTTAGGCCTGTTACCACCTCCTGCACTTTACATATGTATATGTAATCTGTATCTTTGTTTACAGTAGTGAGAGGGATTGTTCAAAAAAGAAGAACCTGAAGTAATCATTGGTCCAGCAAGGCACAAAGATAGAGTTATTTATTGTGAAGGATAATCCGAAATCAGCCAAGTGTGGTAAAAGTTGCCTTGTGATGCGCATTTACAACAAAATCCCTAATGAGCTAAAATATATAAATAATGCGAATTCCTTTAAAAACAAGCTGTACAAATGGCTAAATGGACATAATTTCTATGACATTAAGGACTTATTTGCCATTGTACGACCACCCTTAATAGCGGCAGTACATGCGCCTATATGGAAAGGTAACAGAACCTAAACTAAGACCTATAAGCCCTACAGTCCCTACGACTCTAAGTCCTATAAGCCCTACAGCCCTGACCTACCATATAGTTTGTAATAAATAAATATATAAATAAGTGCGGGATGACTGCACCAAGAGACCTAAGGTAACAGACGGATAGTAGGTAGGATTTCCAGGTAAGGGTGAAGGGTAAACTCACTGCCAGTCCAGCAGACTCACAGGACTGATCAGAGATGGCTAAGGGTGTCTTGGCCACAGTGAGGGGTAATGAGACCAGAATAAATTCTAATCTGATTTATTTTTACAATATTACAGCTTAGCTTATATACTACTTTTTCCCAACACACACAAATACACAAACGTCTTTGTATTCCATACGTGAAATCTGCAATTTCAACAATATTTGAAGTAGCCCGCGCGTCCGCTGCCGAAATGCTGAATCACTGTTCAAAGGTAGCATTGAACATCCTGGCGACTCTCAGGGACAGGACTGAAGTTGGTACAGCTCGACGGTCTCGTAGGGGCGGGCTTGGCCTTGTCCTGCTTGTTGTGTCCGCGCGAGCACGCTGCGTGGTATGCCGTATTGCTGCCGTGTATTCCATACGTGAAATCTGCAATTTCAACAATATTTGAAGTAGGCCGCGCGTCCGCTGCCGAAATACTGAATCACTGTTCAAAGGTAGCATTAAACATCCATAATACTATAATTACTAAACTATTAACTTGAATTATATGATTAAGTTCAATATTGTTGACCTTACTATTATTTTTTAGGTAATAGGGTACTTGACAAAAAAAAAAAAATCTAATTAGTCCGTCAGACAGATTTCCAAAAAATACTAGACACGTATTTTTTGTTTTTTTTTATACAAAAAAATGAAGACGACACAGCGCGTTGAAAACTCGTGTGACGTCACTGGACGGTACACTTTTTAGCGACCAGTGACGTCACCAGCCACCACTCCTTCCATCTTTGATGCCTTTTATATTTGTCAATTTTTTGTTTATGAAAAAATAAAAAATACGTGTCTAGTATTTTTTGGAAATCTGTCTGACGGACTAATTAGTTTTTTTTTGTCAAATACTCTATTAATACACATTCTCTCATACAAAAACTCTTTTCCAAGTATTTTTATGTTCGCTTTAAGGGTATAAAAAGTCAACAGCATTTTTTTTGCTCATCCCCATCGCAGTACACTCGACGACAACCTCGTTACATTGAATAATTACCCACCCCTTTATCCACATTGAGTCGAACAAGGCAGGAATGAGCAGAATTTTATCCGTTAAAATAAAATTCTACCGATATTTATGTTATGTTCCTATATAAGTACCTACTATTTACGCATGGTTAAAATAATATTCTACGAGAGTTATATTTTATGCAAAATTGTCTCCACTGGTAGTGTACAACTAAGTAAAGTCGAAATAGTTCCATTCACAAAGTCGTGTTCTATTACCCATTTACAATTTATCGAGACGGAGAAAGGGCTGCTGAAGTTAGGTACCGTTATCATGCCCACGGGAGCCTTCATGTGTCCGCCGTAAGTTTGTGTTCCCCGGCGTGCGCGTGATCTGCATCGATCCTAAAGAGTAACTCGAGCCTATAATAAAAAAGACATTATATTGTATTATGTTAACACCACTACGATCCGGACGAAGCGTTCCGCCTCCTCCTTTATACCGCGTACATCGAGGGACTGGAACAATTTGCCAGTGTGTTTCCGTCGGACTACAATTTGAGTGTCTTCAAGGCTAGAGTGAATAGGCTTTTAATAAACTAGTGCGCTTTACCATCAACGATTGCGTCACTGCTTACCATCAGGCAGGATTGCGGTCAAGCGCTGGTTTATAATACATAAAAAAAAGTAAATATCGACTGTCCCTAAGTATAGTATCGAAATGGAAAACTGGCACTTTACAGGAGAGCACTTTGAAGTTTATTTTGCGTATAAAATTTGCATCTATTGAGCTAACTGCAGTTAATTTCATATATAGACTAAAATTGTTGTAACTAACAAATACATAAGACCTATGCATTGAATTTATTAATAGTTTCTGTGAAAAGCT
The DNA here is from genome assembly GCA_017933935.1 of Sesamia nonagrioides. Taxonomy (NCBI): domain Eukaryota; kingdom Metazoa; phylum Arthropoda; class Insecta; order Lepidoptera; family Noctuidae; genus Sesamia; species Sesamia nonagrioides. Next base: position 332,092 of record JADWQK010001527.1, on the reverse strand, counting down.
AGTTTCAATCCTTTATTACAGTCATCAAATAATAAGAAAAATCGAAACTGTCCTTTTCAATTCTGTACTATGGAACAGTTTTTGAAAAGTTTGTCGAAAGTGGCTCTTTCGATATGTTACGTCGGGCTTAGTAAACAGAAAAATATTGAAAGTGTCATATTCGATCAAGTACATGGGATTAATTTTTAGGTTTCGATATAATACCTATAAATAACGAAGGAATGAACTGGTAGCAAACAAAAAAAAATGAGTTTTTATTACGAAAGTTTCATTATATCAATAATAACAATCGCAGACCAAGTTCTATTTGGCATAATGAGATCAAAATATACTTAAATTAGGTAATTCGTTATGTCATTGTTGTCAATAACGACAAAACATTTTAATTATTTCCACTTAGAATAAATAAGAGTTTGGTAATACAAACGAGTACTGTTTTACAATATTACCTAAACTAGCCAGCTAAATGTCATATTCAAAGAAATAATATTGTTTTATGAAATAAAACAACAAACCTCTTATGTTACAAAAATAAAAATGTAATAAAAAGTAAATAATATAATATAACAGGTAATTAACTTAATGAAATTCTTCAGTGAAAACTAAATTATATACAAGTACCTATAATTATTTAATTTTAATCATCGGAGTCTTCAGGTGAGGCCGAACTATATTTTAAACTTTGAAAATATTATTATTCTTTGGGTATGGCTGCTGTGTTACGTAAATGAATCAAATCCTTATATTTAGCTTCAGGTAATGGCAGTTGTTGACAACTGCCATTACTCATATACTCAAGTATACGACTTTTTAAGTTCAACATCTTCTTTACTTCTTCCACGAATTCTCATTTCTATTTTGGTGTTTTAAGATGAGCTGTTATCTTTCAGATTATATTCAAACTTTAAACAATTTGGATCTTCTTTACACACACTGATTTCTTTAATATTATTCCATTTCATATGTTTATTTGTATCTTTTATCCATTTGTGATCATCCAGTTAGCCTTTAAATTCAAAAATCATCTTGAAACATTTGTAATACATTGTATGGGATTCCGTTAGTTTTACACTAACACACACCATTGATCAGGAGTGTATATCGACGCTTGAAAGGCAATCATATCTAAGCGACAAAAATTCGTAAATTGAGTTATATACACCATTCGAACCGCCAGATTATTCTGCGTCGTTTGGTGTATAGAACTCAATTTACGAATTTTTGTCGCTTAGATATGATTGCCTTTCACGCGTCGATATATATATATTTAAGGGATATATAATAAGAGCGTATACGCTATCGCCTTCGTTCTCTGTATGCCCTGGTTCTACAAAGCGAAGAGTGATATTTATTTTAATTTTTTTGGCTAGGTACATGTAAAGGGAATACACTAATTGATTGCGATTTTAGCCCAGGCAGTTATCAGACCAAAAGAAAAAATCATTAGGACCTTCTTCTACTTTTCTTTTAACAAATTGAAGTAAGCTACTACTTAGTTCATTCGCCCCTCTCTTTCCTGTACAGTATGTCCACAAAAAGAAATCAAATGTAGCACATACTATTTTCGATGAATTTTGTGACAGGTTTTTATCTTTATTTTTAAAATCTGTAGCAATTTATTTACTCTCCATATAATGTATAAATTATGAGCGTTAATATGGTCACCAGTTGGAGATTTTTCATTGGAAAAAGTGTAACTGTAACTTGTCGCATAAATTCTTTTTGGGCACGAAGAATGCTATATTCATGTTTTCATTAATAATATCGGTATATTGGCCTAAAGTTTGGGCGGCATTATTATAAAGATAAAAGTTTTCCCACTCCAGATACATCGACAAATTATTACGAGTTTACTTGCCTGACCTGGAATCGAACCCGTACACTCATATTTGAGGGGCTGGTGTTTTAACCACTAGGCCACCACGACTTGTCCTGTGACTTTAAAGCGACGGCTGCGCTTGAGGTCCCAAGTTCAATCTCCGGGTCAGTCCAAAATTTGTTCCTGAGTTTTTCGGTTAAGAATTTCTCGGTGACAGACCGGAGTCTGGAAGTTGACGATCTTGTACCCCCGTGCTTCGGAAAGCAGTTAAGCTGTCTGCCCTCTTTGGTCGTGACCCGTCGAAATACAAAGGTAAAGAAATAAAAAGTGCACTTTTGTCCGCGAACACATTTGTGCACTACAATAATTATAATATGTCCTTCATCGATTGCTGATCATTGAGATTAGCCGCAATAGCCGAGTATCGGTAAGGAGTACATGAACCTATAAACTCACATAAGAAGTATACTTTTCTATTGTAAATATATATTTATTATAATACATAGTTAACACCTTCACCAGTGCGAACAGACATGTAGACATGCACACAAATGCAAAGCACTAATCGGGGATCGAACCAGTAACATTTGAGCAAGAGCGTCCATTACCAAGGAACCAATAACATCGTAAAATGATAAAAATAAAACTATTTAACATATTTAAATAAGCAAGACCATTAAAATTTATTTTTACTAGAATTTAATAAATAACAAGTATCGAAATATACAAATTATTCCAATTGAAACTATCGTAAGTGGTATATTCGATAACATCATTAAATCATGTACCCGTGTGTAATAATGAATGTGGCAGATTAGATAATGCAAATTAAAATAACATCATCGAATAATATCGAATCAGTCACTTTCGATACCTCAATCAAAAAATTGAACGATGTACAAAATCGAATCTGGAACTTTTGATAGAATTCATCGAGTAGTGATAACTTAGTTCAAAATTCAGTTACTTAGAGCTTTATTTAATGTTAATTAAATAAATCATCACATAAATTAAAACGAAGCGCGGGCAAGGGTCGCGGTTTACAGTAACGAAATGGGTAGTTTCGTCCTACTCTCACGCTTCTTGCCTCCGCGTACAGTATCGATAGTGAACATTCGATCGTTTAGGCTGGATCATTTGTCAAGTATCGATATTATACCAGTACAAAATATGGATAAAAGCCATATTATAGCTTAATTTCTTTTAGAGTGTAAAAATATACTAAAAGAGGGGTGTTTTGCAGCAATAAAAAAAAAACCTAAAATTTCAGTTTCGATACTGTACTTAGGGGCAGTCGATATATTGCTATGAATATGTAAGAGGTCTATGTCTTATATACTAGCTGACCCGGCGAACTTCGTTCCGCCTTAAAGGCAATATCACATGACTACTTTTTAATTTAGGATAATTTTAAATAAATAAATATTATTATTCAATGATTCTTTATTTGGGAGCACAATCCTGGCGGTTCTCCGGAAATCTTTAATGTGCTACAATACTCGGAAACAACATCCATTGACCCAATGCGAACGTCATTGCGCTATATTATATGCGTATAGAGACGCTGCCCGATTCAAATCAGTATTTGATGAATTTCTTCTTGTGTTTCGTAAATTATTATCTAGCGCTTGATCTCTGAGGTTTGCTCGACGATTTCGCATTGCCAACTGAGCCGTTTCATGGGCTGCCTCCCTTTGCTCTGGTGAGTGAGAAGCACGAAGTCGAGCCATACTAAGCCTGCGCTCTTCAAGTGCAATTTCTTGCTCTTCTTCAGTTTTTTTTTTTTGTTTTGGATGGGAAATCATCAAGTGACCTCTCCCGCTCTGGGCGGAGCGGAAGGGCGTGTCAGACTTTTACCTAGACTAAAACCCACCCGTGTTCCTTCACTTGCCTGTGCAACGGCCAGTGCCATGGTTTCTTTTTTAACCAACCCGCAACCCTGTGGACCAGTCCTCGTGGACCCCGTCAAGGTGTGCTGACATCTCTTTGAGGCGCGTATGAAACACAATGCGCCGTCAACTCGGGCCTGGTTCTTACCAGGAGGCGAGCTGCCTATCGCTCGCCGCCCGCAAGCCCGCGCCTACGGTGGTCGGGAGTCCGATGTTGCCACCCGACCAGGGCGCTTCCTGCGGCGGTTTGAGGCGTGAGAGTAGTGGGATTTCCGCTCCCTCACGCGCAACGCCTCCTCCTTTGCCAGCATCACTGCTTCACAGAAGGAGGTAAAAGCTTGCCATCATGCACTCTTGCTCCGGACTATGGCCCGGACCAGGGTCGGATGCGAGAGATCGCCGCCGATCGCCGCCACGAGGACACGGCTGTGCTCTACCCAAGCCGGGCAGACCTCCACCATATGCTCCACCGTGTCCTCAGGGCGATGCACACAGTGGTCACCCTGGCGTTTCCTCCCGCCTTATACGGAACAGGAACCTCCCGAAACAGCCGTGTCCGGTGAGGACCTACGTCAGTCGGAAGGTGAGGACGTCGTGGCTCCTCTCTAGCTACTCCTCAAAGAGAGGACTTACCGCCGCTATTGTGGCGTGCTCTGTGCTGGATTGCGACAATCACACTTTCCATGTCGCCATGAGATCCCGCCGGAGCTCTGTCCGCTGTACTGCGATTTTATGGATTGGATATGGACACAATTTAATGGATGTTATTATACATATAAACATTTCTTTTTAATTACTCTATCTATTAAAAGAAACCTCATCAAAATCTGTTTCGTAGTTTTAAAGATTTAATCATACAAAGGGACATAGGGAAAGAGAAAGTAACTTTGTTTTATAGTATGTAGTGAAGTGGTAAATGGCACAGCAATACAATATTAGAAATTTTGAAGTTGAAGTTTGCTTTGGGGCTTTTATTAAAAAAATTAAACCGGCAGAGAGTATTTATATTCCTTGCTTTAAATGAATGCATCAACATTCAACCGGTAAGAAATTTTTTTTATATGCTTAGTAGTGCAGCAGTGTGTTTGTACCATTTTTAACAAATGAACTGCTAACTTATATTTTGACTGAGTTGTTTTGTTATTCCATGTCACGTCACACGGGAACGACGGGAACAACGGGAACGGGATAAAAAGTATCCTATGTGATATGTCCTTCTCCCAGTTCTTATCTACCTCCCTAACAATTTTGAGCCATACTGGTTAAGCGGTTCTGGAGTTATAAATAGAGTAACTAACACGACTTTCATTTATATACACAGACTTCATTCAAATCGGACCAGCCCTTTAGGAGGAATTTAGTGACGTACACACGTACAGCAGATTTAGGAATATACCAGTGGAAAGCATTGTCATCTACATTTGTAACAAAGATATCATACCTCTCTCTACCCCCAGAGCTCTTGTTTCAGTCTCTTTAAGTTAAATAAAAATCTTAAATATTTATTTATTTCCATTTACTTTTTTTCTCTTTTAGTTCATAAGTACTATTTTAGTTAAATAAAAAAAATGAAAATATTTTTTTATTTTGCCCCTTTTAGTTCTTATGTACAATTTTCTTTTTAAGTAACTACAAAAATTAAAAAAAAAAACTATAAACCTAATATATAAAGGTTTGAACCGAGGAACACCAGCCATCGCGAGTAGACCATACCACTATAGCCTACGCCACAGCCGTTAGGTCAAGCCGCGCGAAATTAGCACCCATATTATGCGTGAAATATTGCGAAAGAGAAAACTCGAAAATATGCGCTTCCCCAGACATAAAACTGAGCTAGATCAATTTCTCGTCCACGAAAACCGCCATATATTAAATTTCAGCGAAATCGTTAGCGCCGTTTCCGAGATCACATGCTTCTTCAAGCGATCAGCGCCATCGACCGGGCTGATTTGTGAATCTAAACCATCCAGGTCGCCACTCAAACGCATACAGAAAAAATCATTAAAATTGGTCAAGCCGTTTAGGAGGAGTTCAATGACATACACACGTACCTACAGCAGAATTATATATATAAAGATAAGGAAAGTTTTTCCGTATTTCTACGGTATTGATAGTTATACTAAAACTCAAGAGACAGCCTCCGTGGCGTAGCGGTAGTTAACGCGACCATTGCGCAAGGAGGCGCGGTTTCGATCCCCTCGATGTGCAAATATTTGTATGCATGAATATAAATATTTGGACTGGTCTGGTCGTGCCTCGGGAAGCACTTTAAGCCATTGACCCTGATTGCCATACGAAGATCTAATGGCAATCGTTACGGGTTGTTGGAGCCCTCAAAAATCCAACAATAATTGGTCTAGCTGCAATGTTTCGATATCGCCTTTGGATTGTAGAGGTCAAACGGCAGTCGCTTCATGGAAACTATTGAAGTTTAACCAGAATCAGCAGTTAAGCTGCAGGTAAAGCGGACCCCAGACTCCAAAGCTGCTGAAACTGTGATTAACACTGAAATGGTGATGATGATGAAAATAAACGAGATAACTCCAACGTGAAGGCCGCGGATGCAACCGGGACTGAGCGCTAGGATGATGATGATGATGCTGACTAAAATTCAAGAAAGCGGCCTTTTTTTATAAGTTATAAACTAGCGCTTGACCGCAATCCCGCCTGATGGTAAGCAGTGATGCGATCATTGATGGTAAAGCGCGCTAGTTTATTAATGTTGTAATGTGACGGAAGCACCGTCGCTGGCAAATTGTTCCAGTCCCTCGATGTACGCGGTATAAAAGAGGAAGCGAAACGCTTCGTCCGGGTCGCAGTGGTGTCAACAACGTAAGGGTGGAAACTCGCCGTACGACGGGTCGTCCGATGGTGGAACGGAGATGGGGAATTAAATCATGCAATTCCCTTGCACACTCCCCAGAATGCATCCTATAGAAGACCGAAAGGCTGGCTACTCTACGCCTGTGCTCCAAGCTTTGGAGACCGTTTCGAGTTAAGTCTAGGCCGCCAATCAGCCTCTTCGCACGCCTCTCCACTGAATCCAAAGTAGCCAGGAGTGTGGAAATGGCCTGTCCATAAACTAAACATTGATTACATTATTCGATGCCTTCGTAATCATCATCTACGTAGTTTTTCTCAATTATATTAAGGTTGGCTTCCAGTCTAACCAGGCGCAGCAGAATACCAATATTTTTTATTTGGAACGACTGACTGCCTATCTGACCCTATATGTCGAATCTGATCGACCTCATGAACAGATTAAAAGTTTCTTTTAAAGATTCGATTTCTGCCTAATTTTTAGGAGAAATCTTGAATCTGTTTGGAATTGTAAGCTACTGAACGTTTTCAATAAAAAACAATCATTAATTTTGTAGAAAAGTAATGATTGGAGAGGGTCCAAAATGAAGTCATTTATTAGATGTCTCTTGCGGTTCTTTAACTGCCCCTCGTGAAAAATATCCACCTCATTTGTCTTTTTAAAATCCTTTAATTGAATCCATAGGTCGTCATGGCTCTTAGGTGGTGGCTATAAATGATAAACGATTTTTTTTCTTTAAGTACGTTTGTACAAAGATGTTTACAAGTCATAGGTATATAATTTATAACTAGGTGTGTACGAGCACTTAGAAAATAGTAACATTTATTACAAGCAGATCACATGAAGATTATGTAGAATCCATGTCTAAGATGGTCTTTTGTGGAAAACACTGCATAAGTTGTGAGAACATTTCCATTCAGTGTATGCATTTGTCGGAAATAATGCAGCTCAACTAAAAAGTTAAGGAGTTCATCAATACGACGAACAATACCAAAGAAAGGAAATTTGTTTAGGCTACATAAATTAGTCAAACTGCCAGACCAAAAACTAACATAACAGAGAAAATAAAAATAAATGAATTAACCGACCATAGTCTTCATATTCACAATAATTTTGCGGGAATTACATGACTTAATTCCTCCATCTCCGTTCCATCATCAGATGACCCGTCGAACGGTGAGTATGCACCTTTACGTTGTTGACATCACTACGATCCGGACAAGGATTCACCTCGACTTTTGTACCGTGTACATCGAAGGACGAGAATGATTTGCCAGCGGTGGTCTTTCCATCTGACTACAATTAAAGTGTCTTCAAGGCTAGAGTGAATAGGCTTTTAATAAACTAGCGCGCGTTACCATCAACGATTACATCACTTCTTACCATCAGGCGGGATTGCGGTCAAGCACTAGTTTATAATATAAAAAAAAATGAATCTTTTACAAGCAAATGTTTATTAACAGATGATTTCATTTAGTCTTTAATAATGTAATTAATTAATTCCGTTTAATAGGTTCAATTCACAGTTATTTTACAGTTACTTTTCATATCCAATTGATTTGGAAACGCGATGCGGTTCAGTGGTTCGTGAGCAGTCTTGGATTGGCCACAAACGTTAAAGCACAAGTTGTGTGAGAGTTTTTCCCTATTCGTTCTAACTTTATTATTTCTTGGACAGTAAATTGTGTTACGAGGTTCGTGTTGAAAGAGGTTCCCTCTTGTGAGGTAGTGCCTTATGTTATGATAAAAGGGTTTCAGAACTTAAATGAAATGGTGGAAATGTTCTAGTGGCATTTAGTTTGTGATTCCATATCTATACTAATAATATTATAAAGCTGAAGATTTTGTTTGTTTCAAGTCGTTGTTTGGAAATGAAAATTGAAAATTAAAAAAAAATAATTAAATTAAATTGCGAATTGAAAAGCATTTTTTTTGTTGAATAGGCCATTTATTGAGAAATGCTTTAGGCTATATTTCACATCACATTGCGACCAATAGGGGGGAAGAGTGAGTAGTTGTGGAAAAATCGGGAAAAATGTAGGAAAACCAGGGAAAATTATTCATCTTTGGGAGCTTACGTTGTGTTTTCTGCATAAGCGGTTCAAGTATGGTATGAAAAAATAGTGACCAAAAATATGATATGATACTTAATCGCGATCATATTAACAGAAATTGACGCGAACGAAGTGGTGAACAACAGCTAGTGTTCTACAAAGCTACATATTTTGACTAAATATAATAGAATAGGAAAACTTTTATTTCAAAAAGGTTTCCATAAGGCTAGTAAATATTTCACCATCGAAATAAAAAAATAAATGTCTTTCGAAACCGTTAGAAATAATAACAATAAAGTTTCAGTTAACTGCAAAGTTATTTCATTGTAACTATGTACTATTTCTTAACAGACTTCGCATATTTCGAATAGAGTATGAATTTCAGAAGAGGTATAAACATTCGCAGTTTCTGAGACACGTTCGTGATATATTGCAACGTTGCGTGACATCAGCGCTGCGGTAATGTGAAATATTGTCAACTAGTATGACAGGCGAAGAATACGATTTCAGCTACGGGAACTGAAGACTTAAAATGATTTTTCTTGTATCTCTCGGAAGACGAAGATATTTAGCATGTTATGTGTTGATGTAATGTTCATGTTATGTCTTGCTTTCACATAGGACAGCTCTTAATGTCGTTTATAATATTGGGGAGAGCAGAATACATTTTAGCAAAAAAAAAAAAATAGTGTCTTGTTTATGATAGATTGTTTTACATTTTCCTGTGGCTTTATAACGGAATAAATACGCAGGAATTCAACAATGTTTTACGTAAAATATTCTATGAAGTTAAAGTCAAATCTTAGGCCTACCTATGAGAGCAATGTAATAGAGACTGCCGACGGCAGCTTTGTGAAAAGGAAACAGAGGAACATCTAAAATCTGGAAAGACAGGTTTATGAGGCAGACCCTTTCGTTATTAGGGTTTCAAGTATTTTATCAACATTCAGAAACAGACCTTGTGATGTATAGACGCATTTGTTGGCCGTCTGATGCTGAAACGCGACGTTCCCCGAATAAACTCGGACTTTTCAAGTAAATGGAAAAGAAATCTGTTTGGAGGATAGAACGTATTTTAGTTGGCCCATCCGGAGTTAAAGAATTTTTGTTTTCAATGAAGCTTTATAAAGGGAGAGGTCAGAGGTTTATTAACCTTGGGGTTTGTGGATTCCACTGCGTGGCATGTCCTGAATATTTTCTCGAGAATAATTAGTACTTTAGACCCAAGACTCCAAAGCTGAAGAAAGCTTTGGATACGACTGGGATTAACGCTGAGATGATGTGATGATTCAGTACTTTAGCGAATGGGGCCGCCGTCACAAAATGGTTCCACGTTCACACCAATGGAAATGAATAGTTCAATGAATGAATGATGATAGTTGAATGATGAATGAATGATGTTGAATGAATGGTTCAATGGTTCGTTCAAAACTTGAGATTGCAATATTTTGAAAAAGATTATTTAAAAAAAAAAACTCCTGGTACCTTTCCACAAAAGGGATAAGCACATATCACTCCAATTTAGAGCTGAATTGTACCTGAATTCTGAAGATAAACGGTTACCGCGGGAAGCTAAGGTGAAGTGCAATAAATAACGTGTTTCTATGAAGCTTGGAGGAAAATGGTGTAAAAGTCTGAATAGGACAAGGAAGAATCACTCGCATTTATTATTTTTAATCTTATGAAATACTAAATTTAAAATGTATTTATATAGTAACTAAGTAATATATAAAAACCTATTTTCAGGTCTAACGAATCTTTATACGAAATTTCATTAAATTGGTTCAGCCGTTTTGGAGGAGTTCGAGGACAAACACTGGGACAGAACTTTATATAACAGAAGATAATAACTGTATTGACCATAAACTTGACGTATTTTTAATCCTATTTTTGAAGTGATTCCTTAGCGAGCTACTTTTTGTTTTTACTTTTTGAGTAGGTATTCTGTGTTTTTAGCGATTTCAGTTTTCCCTGCTGTCGTCATCTTCTTCTCTGAGCTGGAGGAGGGCAAGCGAAAGCATGGCGGACAACTAATCCGGTTCAAGGATGTCATAAAACGACAAATAAAGAAATGCAATATAGAATCCTCTGAATGGGAGCGTTTGGCAGCAAAACGGTCAGAATGGTGTACGGACAAATACACGAGTTTGAGGAGAAGCGCAAAGCTGACCTCGATGCCAAACGCGACCAATTAAAGGCTCGCCTACCTGCTGCCATCACATATAACTACGTCCACGGCGTGCTTACGTGCCCTCAGTATGCACGAAGTTTCGCCGCCAAGATAGGCTACATAAGCCATTTTCGGGCGCGTGAGCGCCAAATCATCGGCTAGGAGTCGAAGTGGTCGCCGTGGCCGAAATCGGTCGGGAACATCATCATCATAATAGGGAGATATTTTTGATGAGAATCCACCACAGTTAATGCAAGTAGTTTCTATGAAATTGGTAATTTGTAAGAACACTACAATTGCATTACTATACACATTGTGATATGTATAGTGATGCAATTGTAAAAAAAGGAAATAAAAAAAAAAACAATAAACGTATAACACCGAAACTCTACTAACATTATAAATTCGAAAGTTTGTAGAATTTGGATGAAATTTGGCAAACAGTTTATAATTATAGAATTTTTTTTTATCTTGATATTCCCACAGGATCGAAACATACACGGTAAAACCACGGGACGCAGCTAGTTACAAATATGTATGGGCATATCGTATCATATTTCATATTGTAGTTGTACTGTAATTAACAATTTGTAAGCTTTTTTCCATTAAAATTGTGTGGCTGAACGTGTTGTGGTTATCTCACTTGTAAGATTTACCAGTAAATTGTAATTGTCATGTTTGCGGTAAGTCGTGGTGGCCTAGTGGTTAAAACACCAGCCTCTCAAGTATGAGTGTGAAGTTTCGATTCCAGTTCAGGCAAACACCAATGTAACTTTTATAAGTTTTATGTACTTTCTAAGTATATCTTGGACACCAATGACTGATTAAAAGGTGAAAGAAAACATCTTGAGGAGACCTGAACTTTAAGTCTGAAATCGCCAACCCGCATTGAGCAAGCGTGATGATTACGCTCAATCCTTCTCTGTATGAGTGCCCAGCAGTGGGACGATAAAAAGGTTGATGTTGATGATGATGTTTGCGGTAAAGGGCTTTGCTAGTAAGGCTTTTATTTATCATGCGTACGATTTATCTATTAACGTTAAGCTTTCGTATCTTCTATTCTCTGAATTCCCCAAGTTTCAATATAAGGAGGTTTGGATCGCATCTGCTCGATTTAACTCGTCCACAATGATCGCCTTTGTGCACCTGAACGTGGGGGAATTTCCTCGAAATACATTTTATGATCCCCATAGAATACCGGCTTTTCTATATATGATAAAAAATTCTTACCCTTGATTTATTTTCTGATACAAAATACTGAAGAAGGTAAATCCGATTATCTATCACAATACTTAACTAACTTACACACACACTACACTTACTATAACTTCTGCCGGCGGTTTTGCACGCGTATCTTGCTCATATGTCGGAATTTATGCCACTTGAATGTGCTATCGGGACAAAAACTGCCATCAATATTTTTCCTTTTTTATAGAAATTTGTTCAATGGGTTTAAGCATGAGAAGGTAACAGACCAAACTAATAAAGTAAATTCGAGAAAAACTATACTTTCGAATTCATAATATTTGCATAGCTTCTTACACATGGGGAATGACGGAGGTCCTCTACGGGATGAGCACAGACTGTACGGTTTCTTTCTGCGCGGGGTTTTTTATACGTAACACAAAAGAAATACGGCGCTGTGCGGAAAAAAAGAGAACCCACTTTTTAAAATATACGAATATTTTATTGCATTTTATGTAGCTATGGGAAAATGCATTGCATGCGCCCCGCGGTTTCACCCGTATCATTTTTGAGCCCTTGGGAATATCCTGATAAGAAATCTATATATGTGAGAATCCATATGTTTGCAGTGATATCCACACAATAAATTTATAGGTAATGATCAGAATTGTTCACTTATGCCGCCGATGTGAAAACATGTATGTCTAAAATCCACTCTCATAGAGAGAACGCTCTAGGCCCCAGAAGGTGGGACATTAGGATGTTCATGCTACGCAAAAGAGCACATACGGACGTGGTCTCTAAAAATGTAGTCAGCCAGGTAACAAGATTGACGTATTTATATGTCTACTAGGTGTGTCCCGCGGTTGCACCCGCGTAAGCTTTGAACCGAAAGAGCTCAGTTGATATAAAATAAGCGCCTGTTGAAATAATGGGAGAAATATGTATGTCCGCGTTTGCCTCCGTTTTAGCAAAATTTTTTTGTTCCTGCTCTGCTCCTATGGGTCATAGCGGGATGTTTTATAGCCTATTTTCTTTCTCAGGCTCTAGACTATCAGTGTACCAAATTTCATTACAATCGGTTCAGCAGTTTTGGCGTGAAAGCCGGACAGACAAACAGACAGACAGAGATACTTTCGCATATATAATATTAGTATGGATTTATCTGTAGGCTGGTCGCCTCTGTGCCAAATTTTTGCCAAACCGGTTTACTAGTTCTTGCGTCAAAGAGTAACAAACATCCATACATCCTCACAAACTTTTAATTAGAAGGATAGAATGCTCTGAACATTCTGCCACACAGAGTACCTACTTTGATCTTGGTAATCCTAAGAATTCCTGAGTTTCGCCATTCCTTGGAATACTCTGGAGTTAATTACCATGTCGTGGAGGAAGCTTGATGACATAACCACGGAGTAAATATGAATTAATACACGATTAAATTAATTGCTATGAGTTGCTTTACTCGTTACGTCTGACTATTCTGTCTATTTCCTTGATAATGAATAAAAACACCTTCAACATATAAATTACGACCTTATTATATCGTGAAAATATGGTTCAAATTACAGTAGAACACGAATGATGATTCCAGAATTCACGTTTACATAAGTGGTTTGACAGATGTGTCATAAACATAGCTACCGTGACTCGTGTATGAATAACTTAGCTAATATCAGGCATATTAGTCAACAACGTTGGATGATTGGATACAACATGGATTTAATACAACAGATGTTACAAAGGATTGTTTAAAACTGTGGTGAAATCTTATAGCCTTACTGAAAGTCCTTATTTGTAACGATATGAACCAATTTTCTTTTTACAATCGCTCGCAATATACATAGCTTGTGTTCCTGCTGAATCCAACGAGTAATCTAAACTATACATGTATACTAAACTGATAAAGGTGAATGACTTTCTAGTTTCACCAAACATTTCAGTTTCATATGGTCTTGCATATGCAATTTGTGTCACTGTAGGAAAAATCAGAGCGCAGTGGTGGTCCAGTCAGGTGCTTAATTTTGTGAAAATTATTATATAACCACTGCTCTCAAAACAGCGAAGGAAAACTTTGTCAGGAAACCGTCATAACATTTCTTTGACTCGCACAGGGCCCGCGGATTACGGCCTACTATATTTCATAGAATAGAGGTCTGAGTTTCAGCAGTGGGAAAAATATAGGCTAATTATGTTAGGAAAAATCTGTTACAAAAAACTTTGGCCTCGAATGTCTTGTTGATATTACGTGAAGTAGTCGGGGGGCAAAGTTTTGGGTACTCGTATAGTAAGTACTGTAGTAAACTATTATTTAACCCACTAGCGGCGCCACATCACATCACCTCATGATATTATACAGGATGTTTGGTGCATAGTGTGCCAATTTGAAATGGTCGACTGAAGGGGTCATCTGCTAGCCTTTCAAACCCCTTAACACCCCTCATGCCCTATGGATTTTTTTATCGACTGTTTATGTTTTACTCAAAAAAGGCCTAAATTTGACATCCACATATAAATTTAAAAAAAAAACTCTGAATTTTTATTTTATTTCGATGTGTGTCGTTAAGTGTATTTTAAATAAAAAAAAAATAGTGACATTAGTCAGTTTGTTTTTTTTAATTCACTCGCAAACGTAAAAATTAAATTAAGTCTGTACTTGTTACAGCTGTTTATATCATCATCATTATCATCAACCTTTTTATCGTACCACTGCTGGGCATAGATCTCCTCTCTTACGAAGAAGGATTGAGCGTAATCACCACGCTTATTCAAGCTGTTTATATATCTACAAAAAAAAGAAAAGCGACCGGGACTTCCAACTCTCTGATTATTTCTCTAGTCTATTTGCTTGCTAATGATGTTCCTTGTATTTTGGTTGAATCACACATATATATGTATATGTGTGATTCAACCCTTCTCAAACGAATCTGTACTTTTCTGTGTGCTGACTACCGGTAACAGTGACAACATTGCTTCTACAGTACTTTAAAAGGAAAGTCATCCTTCTTAAAAATAGTCATCATCTCAGCGTTAATCCCAGTCGCATCCGCAGCTTTTTCAGCTTTGGAGTCTGGGGTCCGCTTTATCAGTCTAACTGCTGATTTTGGCTAAACTTCAATATTTTCCGTGAAGCGACTGCCGTCTGACCTCCACAACCCGAAGGCGATATCTAAGCATTGCAGTTAGACCTTTGAGGGCTCCAACAACCCGTAACGACTGCCACTAGATGTTCGTATGGCAACCGGGATCAACGGCTTAACGTGCTTTCCGAGGCACGACCAGACCAGTGCAAATATTCATATTCATGCATACAAACATTTCCACTGTGCGGAGATCGAACGCGTGCCTCCTTGCGCAACGGCCGCGTTCGCTACCGCTACGCCACGGAGGCTGTCATTCTTTTTAAAAATAGTATATTGTATATACCAAGTAGATTATTCATGTAGTAAGTGTATACCAAAGAACCATAATTTTATTAGAAATTCACCTAATCATTTCAGTTTAAAATTGAATTCTCTAACCTTACTGAATAATATGATAATATAGTCACGAACTTCGCTATGTGATACGTGACCTGAACATCTGCAGTTAACAGCACGTGGTCTTCACTGCTCCGACTCGTATCCGAGTTTCATTCGAAGAGATAATATTACTGTGTACTGTTTTGGTTAACATGTTCCCATATCAATGACTGTATCGAGAGTCGAGTGCCGATCATTATGTAAATCAATGGAATTAATTTGCAAACATGCTGATCTGAAATAATTATGCTGATTGTTATTACCTCGCAGAAAGCGAACAGTTCCTCTGGAAATAAAACACATTTTCGAGGATGGGTGGGGTCAGAGAGACTTTTATTGACTTAAAATCCCTCCGGTATTCCATCCCACACCAATGCTGAGGGTCGCGGGAACGTATGATCCTTCCGCGACGTTTAAGAGGTTCGTACGTGGAAGACTCCGTACCTGATGTGATTTCGAGGACTGTAAGGTAACGTTTTTCACCGTGCGTTGACCCTCAGTACCCCTTCTGTGGGCTGGGAGAGTATACGAGATCTCCCCCCTTTGCGCGGCCTGAAACAGTCGTTTCGCAGAAGACAACCACCGAGTCTCTGGGGTCTTCGTTGCCAACCATCGACTCGATTACGGCTGGATGTCATAGGACACTGCTATTCCTGAAATAAGAGCACGGTGTGCCTCCAAAACTTACACTCTGCGAGTCTATGCCACGCCGTGTCCTCCCGGCGACGGTGGCGACGGCGGGCGTGTGGCTTCTTGTTTTGACGATACAGGTCCTTCCCGAAGGAAATATGCCCCGCGTCCGTGCCGCGCCGAAACATCCGAGAGTCGCTCGTACTCCCGAGCCAGTCTGCCAGTACGAGTAATGAGGCATGTTATGAATGATGAGGCATGTTAATAGTGATGTGGCATGAGAGATGAGGCATGAGAGCTAAGGCACGAGAGCCAGTCCCGCCATTCAGCCACCAGGACATCTCGAATTTCGGTTATTACCTCAGTTGCTCTATCATTCAGTATGTAGAAACAATCTAAATTTTTAACAGTGTTTTTTTACGGTTTTATAAGATTTTATTTTAGTTTCGTGTTATATAGTAAACATTGGCCCGGACAAGGACTGCAATTTCCATATGTTGTCCGAAAAAGGGTGCCAAATGCATACAGTTTCGGAGGGTAACCATAATACAAAGGACTAACGTATCCATCTCCGAAAGTATTGCCCAAATTTTACGAGAACAACCGTACTTAACTGATATTTTCACGGTTTTTCAGAATTTTTCTGTTAAATGTGTTGTTTATTAAAAGAGAAAATTCAAAAACTTTTCTTTAAAATCTCTTGATTTGAATGAGTACGAGTATAATAATTCTTGAATATTCTGAATTCTTGTAAATATTGCTGCTTGGTTATGTATTATTTTACATTTTGGAATAAATATTTGAGTAAAACTTGAAAACGCTTTCAAAACTGAGAGCTCTGGGGATTAAATGAGTTTATAAACAAACGGCTTTTTCTCCGAAGATGTAACAAAATTACTGTTTAATTTTTACACGGAATTTTTAATGAAATATTTAGTCCAGAATTCTTTGATTAGGTAATACTAATCAAAAAGTTCTGGACTAAATGTTTTTAAACATCGTCCAGCATTCTTTGATATTTTGCTTTTCAAGATTGGATAGAACCGTCTGAGAGATGATTTTTACAAGTACAAGCAGAGAACTCTATAAAGCCAGTGATAAGGTTCATGAATGACAATATGACGACTAAAATTTATATCAAAGTGAATAATATAATCAGGTCTCTTAAGTCAAGTAAGCTTTTCATTAAAGTAATTCCATAGCGTATGTCTTAGATATAAAACATACGCTATGGAACATGTAACAATAGGCTCGAGGTCGTCGAAGTTGGTAAAGTTCTAGTTGCTAAACTTTCAAAGGAGCTGTACCAGTGACATTTAATTGCTTCGTAATTAACATAATTAGTTCCAGAATGTTGCATTACTAAATTCTATATTTTTACAAATAAATGTTGAATCGTGGAGAAATGGAGTCGTGGTGGCCTAGTGGTTAAAATACCAGCCTCTCAAGTATGAGAGTACGGTTTCGATTCCAGGTCAGGCAAGTATGTAACTTTTCTAAGTTATATGTACTTTCTAAGTATATCTTGGACACCAATGAGTGATTACAAGATGAAGGAAACTATCTTGAGGAAACCTGGACTTTAAGTCTGAAATCACCAACCCGCATTGAGCAAGCGTGGTGATTACGGTCAATCCTTCTCTGTATGAGACCTGTGCCAGATGGACAGACCCAGTGGGACGATAAAAATGGTTGGTGATAAGATAAATGTTAAATAACTATATATTTTTACTATAAAACAGTATTCAAATGGACAATTAATAATAGCACATTTAAAAAATAAATATAGGAACAAAGTTATACAGGTCAGAAATAATAATTATATTGATTGCGCTTGGCCGGCCCGGAAAATCTACCGAAAGTATTAAAAGTTTTAAGAGTTACTTCAGATGAGTAAGAAAATAAGTTAGGAAAACAATTTAAAAGATCTTCGCGATAAGACGATAAAGAGCTGCTAATTATGGGATTAGTACTGGTCGAGGTGAAGTATGTATTTACTGCTGCCGTAACATTGTTTGAACAAACCGTTTTCTTTAAATCTATTTGTGTTATTGGTCGAGCATTTTTTTGATTATTCAGGGAATGTATGATTTGACTATGAGAACTTTTTCGATTCGCTTGCTGAAAGTTAAGCGATTGACTGGTTGTGGATTAAACAAAAAGCTTTCAAATTTTGCAGTAAAGGTAATTCATTTTCGCACTTCTCTTTTACCTAACAAAATTAACATCACGCAATGAAATATAAACTTTGTAATAAAAAACGTGAATTTCTTTTAAAATAATTATGATATAAAATTAAAAAGTCGACCCGTTATGACTTCTTTTCCCGTTTACAAAGAAGTGTTCGAGCCACATTTTATGACGTCACATTTTTACGTCACCAGTTCTCCAGCACTCTTTTAGTTTATCCCGAGACCGGGCAATACGGCTTTTGATATGCTAATCTAACTCGACGGTGATATTCCTTTATTAAAACTTAATTTCAGCATAATCGTGGCTTCACATTAATAAATTGTTGACAATATTTTAGCATTAATAGCAATAGTAATGTATGAAAGTTAACATTATTACAAAATAACTAGATTGCGAACAGTAGTAATATCTGTCGAAGGACGGATAGCGGGTGAAGCAAACAAGGCACACTTTGTTTCATCATCATCATGGCACTGTGGCACATTTCGTGAAAACTCCACACAGAGTTTTGAAAGGTTTTAGAACGGTTGGAGAAAACTCCAACCGTTCTAAAACGGAAAGGTGCTAATTCTCAGCCTAATTTGAACATATTTTTTTTATTTTAATTTGAGGCCACATCACCAAGTACAATGTGGGTCGCTCCCCAGTTGGAACGAAGAGCAACCTTAAAGAGATGACTCGGATGGACTAGATTTTTTTTTTTTTTTTTTTACAAATTATAAACCAGCGCTTGACCGCAATCCTGCCTGATGGTAAGCAGTGACGCAATCGTTGATGGTAAAGCGCACTAGTTTATTAAGAGCCTATTCACTCTAGCCTTGAAGACACTCAAATTGTAGTCCGACGGAAACACCGCCGCGGGCAAATTGTTCCAGTCCCTCGATGTACGCGGTATAAAGGAGGAGGCGAAGCGCTTCGTCCGGATCGTAGTGGTGTTAACAACGTAAGGGTGGAAACCAGCCGTACGACGGGTCGTCCGCTGGTGGAACGGAGATGGGGGAATTAAATCATGCAATTCCCTCGCACACTCCCCGAAATGCATCCTATAGAACACCGAAAGGCTGGCTACTTTACGCCTGTGCTCTAGGCTTTGGAGACCAACTCGAGTTAGATCAGGGTCACCAATCAGCCTCTTTGCACGTCTCTCCACTGAATCCAAAGAAGGATGAAAGATGATAGATGTGGAAAGTGAGGGGCAGGGTGTTGTGGTGCAACCTGAGAGATGTCTATGTCCGACAATGGAATGCAATAGCGATTTTTAAACAATCAATCAAATCCGATTTATTGATTGTTTAAAAATTGTTACATTTTCACTGGACAATGCAATGAAATAATCCACGATATGTATAACCCGCAATGTTACGAGTACGCTACGAACATATTTATACTATCAGCTTAATTTAGCCTTTTAAGCCTTTCAGCTTTCATTCCAAATATGTAGGATTGAACAGTGAAATTATTGTGTAAACATTGTGATTACGGTTGAATTGAAATGGCCCATTATACTCATGCCTACAGGGGCGTTCCTATGACATGTTAAAACCATCATTACTCCACTGTCAAACCAAGATGGAGCTATATAGGATAAATAACACCATCCCTTTTCTTCAAACGAAAAATTATGGTTTTAGCACGATATAGTACTGCTGTAGGATTTTGGATTGCTGGAGATTTTGAACAGCAGTTCATAACACAGGAGTTTTTTTTTATTTCATTTATGATGTGCCCACCTGGAACTAAGGCCACCTAAAGGTCGCGAGAAGCCTATGGATGCGGGCAGTACAAGACCGGTCATCGTGGAAACCCTTGGGGGAGGCCTTTCTCCAGCAGTGGACCTCTATAGGCACAAGTAGAAGAAGCACCCATCTGGAAGACGACATAGAGGAGACCTTTCCCTACATGGGATAATAATATAAAAAAAAACAACAAATAGCATTAGACCGAGGGAAATTATACAAGTAAAATATATCTTATACTGGCAATAATAAGGTAGATATTAAGATAATTTATGTTACATAGATATTAAAAAAACAACACCTTTTGACGACACGTTTAGTGCAGTGGATGAGCGATCGACTGCTGGGCCACGTGTCGCGGGTTCGGTTCCCGCACGGAACAAATATTTGTATGGACTACAGGTAGATGTTCCGTGTCTGGCTGTTTGTGTATGTAAGTTTAAGTCTTTATAAAAGCACCCACGATACAGGAGTAGGTACCTAATTCCTAGTGTGGGGCTACTTTACTTTATTTTTAAAAATTATTTTTTCTAATTCCTTAATAACGTTAAAGATAGAAGTTAAAAGATAAATTGTAAATATGTTGAACTGGAAATGAAAGGTTTTTTTAACTTAATTTTATTTATTAATGATTTCTTTTTTTCTTTCGTTTAATATGAAAAGAAAAAAATCAAAATATTTTTCAAGGTTGACCCAAAACAGTTTGTAATACTTTTCCAAATCCAGAATGCTTGCTTTCATTTGATTGATAATCTTGTAAAATTTAATATTGAATAACAGCCATTTAAAAACGGCCAACAGTCAACGAGACAAATGCTATTCTCATTAGATATCTATCTCCATTAGATATCTATTCACACACGGTGCACTGTGATAATAACTGTCGAAGTGCCAATAAATTTGTAAATGTTCACAATATATCTCGATGTCGGTCTTAGGAATGCAATTACATGAAACCGAGTCTTGTGCTACTATACATAAATGTCTTATCCTTTATGAGCTTGCTCGTTAAAGGTGTGGTGCTATTTTCGCAGCATTATTGTTGGTGAAGTTATCTGAGGTCAGACATTGATCTTAAGTTTAGCTACATGTATTATCCGTTCCGGTACCCATGAGACTACACCTGAAACTTTAACCAAGTTCGGAATTAAAGTATGATCAATGCATAGCAGCAGATTGTGAACTAATGAAAACTATTCAAACAAGTAGACCCTAAACTACATAATTATGTAGAAACATGTGGCTAATAAAACAACTCTTGCAAAGGTTAAAAAGTATAAGTGGCTCAAAAACGGTTTTTGGGCATTTGCTAGTACACGATTGTGTAGAATTTATATAGATACACACAATAAAATAAACTATTTACACAAATATCATCTATTATTTACACAATCATATTTTGAGTTGGAACGTTGGCCGCTGTAGCATCAGACGCGCGCACGCCGCACACCCAAAGACTACAATATTGTAGCTTATGGCACACTCCCTGTCACAGCGAGGGGGCCTATCCTGGTACACAGGCCAGGCCAGTGGGAACATTATAGGCTGATTCTATTATGTTATGTAAACGTCCGTTTAAACATACATTTTGACGTTTGAACGTCCTCTGCAGGTCTAAAATTATGACAAAACTTTTCCTTTTAAACGCCCTGTGTGAGCATTAACTATCCTAATAATTTATCCATGCATTTCCATTGTCCATCCTTGTTGCGTCAACGACGATAAAAATAAACTTGGCTGTATGGCGTGCTATGCCTTCGCCTTTTCCATTCGGGCGAACGGAAGAAAAAGAACTAGTACAAAACAAGATGGCGATCTCAGCTCATCCAACGCCGCGTGTACTCTAAATAAAATCGAATATCTGACTTCCTAAGGGCTTCGCTGGCCAAATAAACCCTCAGTGTCCATATTGGTGGTGTGTCTGTGCTTGACGAGTGTAGGCAGTGAGCAAGCAGCATCAAGTCCACGAAGAAGGAGTAAACTGACCGACCGGCACCTGACTCGTCGTTGGTAACTCCTTTCCTGTCCAACTGGATCCAGGTTAGTGCTTTGCATGTTTGTTTTCCCTGCTTTGAGACCCTGGGGTTGATAGGAGAATGCAGCGACCCTTCCAGGAAGCGTCAACACGCCCTTTGAGAGAAGTTATGTTGGTTTAATAAAACTTATGCGAACATATTATATTATGAATTGAAATATATTGTACATTCTTCGTGATGGGAAAGTAAAGATTATCAGTACATTTTGGCAGACACACATTTAAACTTTCATGTAATTTTCAAGATTGCACATCAAACCATTAATAAACCGACAAGATGTCTGGTGAAGCCATACGGAGGACGGATCTAAGCAGTTGTGTTGCGGTGTGTGCCGGATACGATATGCCAAATGTTGTTGTATTGGGAGTTTGGTTGTGGAGAATCGCAACATCATTGGTCGTGTTGTTGGGTTTAACATTACATCACTTAGCTAAACTGCCGTTCATTTGCCGTTCAGAAATAAAAAAAAAATTATGTCTTTATCTTCTTTTTCCAGCCTTTTGAAAACCTTGAACCTTGACAAAGGTTCATGATTTTCCATTATATTGGGGGGTTTACCATAATTCCCACTCTTGGCAGACGGGTGATCGCAGTAATTTGATATTCCACAGGAGAAGCGCTGCTGCCCGCTTCCCTGGTGAGAGTTCCCTTACGACACCTACGACACCCACGGAGGATATGGGTTGGTACTATTCTAAGCCCGGTACCATACGGAGGTACTATTTAGGTTAGGTAGAGTACATATCACTTTCCATTGAAAAGTGATGTGAATTCAGCTAATATTCTCGTAAGATTAAATTTGAGGTTACGATTGTCTATGTAACAAAAGTTAAATTGGTAAGCAAAACTTTATACTGATAAACATAACAAGTTAAACAAAAATAAATGAAGTTCAACTTTATGTTATTTTAACAGGTTTGTCTGATAACCGTTACTTCGCTGATATATATTTTGTTTTTATCTAAACTGATATTTAAACTTTAATGATGTAGAGAGGTCACAAAATTCCTTCTGTGACCGTAAATTCGTATAGCATTTTTTCAAGCTTCATCTGAAGCAGCTCTGTAGTAAATAAACATCTTTTTATATACTTTCTAATGCCATGTTGAGAAATTTGTATATTATAAACTAGTGCTTTACTGCGATCCCGCTTGATGGTATACGCTTCCTTTTCTTGAGTTGACTTTTTATTCAACAAAATATAATATGAAGTGGATAGGACGGAAGACGGCAGTTGAATGTGGTTGGATGAGGCGTCAGTGTAGGGTTGATCTGGATAGTTCGGGGGCGCACTACTAAGGGATATCGTATTACCCAGTAAGTGGGTTGTGGAGTTCAGATAGGTAGTCGATTCATTTAAAATACTGGAATTCAGCTGAATAGGGTAAGATTGGAAGAAGTCACCGACATAGTTAAGAAATTGCTAGGATAAAGATATTATAAGGGCGAAATTCACCTGAATGATGCGAATTTGAACTTTTTTTAAATGAACAACAGATTGCTACATTTGTATGAAGGATTCTCTTACGTCCTCGGCGCAACGGTGAGGGTAGCCCCATCACCTTGTGTAATCAATTTCCTTTTATCCTTGGTTTAATTTCCGATACGAAAAAACGGGACATATATAGTGATATTTTCTAACATTGAACTTGAACAAAGAATATGCAAAGGGTTTGAAATTAAAACAGAGATAAAAGGGTCCTGAAAATAGTAATAGCCATATTTTCCGACGGTTTCCTATAGAGGGTTAACTTTATTAACGTTGAAAAGGAAAGGGTAAGTTTTAAATACATCGATCAAGTGACGATAAGCATCAAATATTGTGAACAGATGGAGAACTTTTGTTCCGAACGAGTTTAGAAGAATGAACCGAAACTAAACCACAGCACAAAGTTAAATATCAATATCCATTCATTAGTTTTGTCTGTGTATAGAATGATTTGGATATTCAGAATCAGTAAAACATTGTTAAGGCAGATCACACACCACAACGGGCTTACGCGCTTTTATGTATAATTTTTACATATAAATTAAACAAAAGCTTTCGCGCGTGTAATTTCGGTCTATTTTCCGCGCCTGTTGCGTGGTACGTTACAGTGTGTGATTTATATTTGTCATCATTCATAAACGAATTGATATAAGGTGAATGCAAGGATGTAACTTTAATTCAATCAGCAAAAAAAAAAAAGAATACGGACACACATAATCAGCGTATAATTTTCCCACAAATACACAGGCCTCCTCCCACACTCCCACAGATCTACCACAGTGACCCAATTGGTTGATGTCACATGTCTTCGAAGTTTTTGGCTCTAGGACATACCGGTTTCTTTATGATGTTTTCCTTCACTGTTTTTGAGAGCAGTGGTGATAAAAATATTACAAATTATAAAGCACCTGCAGGGGTTCGACCTTCAACTTGTAAGTCGCGGCTCTTACCACTAGGCCACCACTGCTCACTAGGCCACCACACAAAGACTTAAGTGCGTGATCATGGTCGACCTCAAAATGTGTTAAAGTTGTTGACTATTATAAAGCAAATTTCTAGCTGACTCTTATGTTTGACCCGCACAGGCACCAGGGTAGTCTTTAAGTCCTAAAGTATTCACAAATTACCAACTATAAGTGTTATTCAGTTATTTATGATTATTGTGAGCGCCCTCCCATTAGTGGGGTCTCCTTAGCTGCTGGTAAACAAAATCAAGAGGTTATTAAAGGAGACAAACAACTACTTTGTAGAATTATGATAGTCATTGAAATCCGTAATGAGTTGGAAGATAAAGAAGTATTTACAGCTATGTTGAAATGGATACCTCGTTGGAGAAATATTTTGACTCAAATGAAGAGATATAGAAAGAAAGAACACATAATATGTACATAATTTAACAAGTTTTAAAATAAAAAATTGTACACATGTATAAAAATGGTGTACAAATTAATATTTTAAAAGGAAAAGAAAAAAGAAAACATATGTCGTGGATAAAGATATAATTTTATAAAAATTGCTCATTTGATTGATGTAGTAGTGGGCAAAAGCTGTGACGTTATTTTGTAATGGCGGCACGTTACAACTCACCTACAAAATGGAGCCCTTATCACCACACCAAGATGGTGATGACCCTTTCGCTCCTATATTTATTTGTTGCAAACATGACGCATAAAAATTAAATAACGGGTTAGGGGTACACCTCTGCCTAATCATTTGGGGATTAAGTCTTTTTTACTGAGAAGCCTTTCTATAGGATGTATTTTGGAGTGGCGCATGGGAATTGCATGACTTAATTCCTCCATCTCCGTTCCATCATCGGACTACCCGTCGTGCTGCGAGTATCCACCATTAATTAGTTGACACCACTACGATCCGTACGAAGCGTTTGGCCTCGTCTTTTATACCTTTTACATCGAATGACTGGAAAGATTTGCCAGTGGAGGTCTTACCATCCGATTACAATATAAGTGTTATCAAGGCTAGAGTGAATAGTCTTTTAATAAACTGCTTAAGATCAGGCAGGATTGCGGTCAAGCGCTGCACTGCTGCTAAACTGCGCTGCTAAACTATACCGTATCTATACAAGTAGTGGTAGATGTATCACTGGCAATACCTGCTACACTTGTTCCGATTCATTATTCACGAGGACCCTATTTTTTGTAGTAAGCTGAACGTCTGAAGGAACTTACGAACAGGGATATAGATTTATTATGTCTCGTAAATCAACGAGGGTAAGAAATCGTTTTACTGTTCCCTGATATCCTTCACAGTAATGGTTTGTACAGTCAGTACATCAAAATGTAAGTAATATAAGCCGTTTGAATGGGTATTTTTAAAAGCCGACTTCATTTTGCCGTGTACTACTGCATCACCGTGGTTGGCTTAGTGTCAAGAGCTAAAACTCCAACGGTCCAAGTAAGTAAGAAAAAGTCGAGTTCAAAAGGCTTCCGTGCAATTGTGGGGTAGTTTATTTAATTGTTGTTACGGTAGGGTTTTCCTTAGTTTGAAAAAAGCTCTTTGTTGCTACCTCTTGATGTTCTGTCTACAATTATGCTTATGAAAGTAAGGAAAACATATTTATTGTCACATAAACACCAGCATACAATAGGATTATATTAATTCTAATAATAAGGATAAATAATGTTACCATTCCACATGACGGGTATCTCGTGAAAGCTCATAAATAGAAATACATTTAATATCTCGACTTGTCACATGGAGTTTTTTTGACGGAATAGCTGAGAGTCACGCGTATTTTTCATTGGACTTTTAAAATTATTTATAGTGTCATTTACTAAATAAAAGCGCGTGATTTATGTAGTAAAAAGTGCACTCAGTAAATAATTCATAAAGAACATTGAAATATCGCTGCATAGTGGCAACATCATGACTTGCCTTAAACTTTCCTCATAGACGGTTGACGCGGCCGTCTTTTTCAACTGTTAATGGCGATATCCGCCATTATTGTGAAATAAAATTTTCCAAGAATTTCTATAATTTGTTATACGTGTTATTGACAAAATTGTGGTATATATTGCACAGAGGCCATTGATCAAGAGTGGAGTTTGAATCTCAACTTGAAAAAAAGAAGAAGAAGAAGACTCGTCACATGAAATTGTTGACATGACGTGGAAAGTGAACTCGGTCATTGTACCGATTGTCGTGTCGGCCAATGGTCTAATAGCCAAGAGCCACGTCGAACAATATTTACCGTAGCTCTCGTTAGGCAGTTGAATCAAGGGCCTAATTAAAAACGACTTGCTTCCTGAGGATGTTCCTGTCTCTGGAACCCACCAACGGTAGCTGGGACCCTACACCCGAATTCGGTGGAAAACTATTTTGTTATATTTTTGAATATTTTTATATTGAATTGTTTAAAATATAATTTAATTTTTTTTTTTATTTTAATTTTATATATTAATGACTAATACTTTTACTTATTTTTGTAACTTTGATATTTGAAATGTTGTGACATTGGTTACAAGCAATGTCCTAATTGGTTAAACCAATCTAGCACACTAGATTGTTATTGTATTCAATATTGTATATCTGTAGATACCCAAATGAGTGCCCTATCCACAATGTTGCCTTGTCCTCACTGCACTGGGTCATCACGTACTTTTAGTTCGCATGGGCTCAGGGTGCATAATGCATATAGGCCGTATGCACAGGATCGCGAGTCGGCCGGTCGACTCCCCGCAGATACTTCCTACTGTCGCAGATTCTCTGCCGGTGAATCCGGGGCCGCTAGTTTCGCGCCCTTGCCTTCTGTAGAGGCTCTCGGCCTTAAAGGTACGCCAGTGCTTAAACACGTACCTAAGGGTGCGCGAAACCAGGCAGCGAGCAAGCTGTGCGATATTATTGATAAGTGCGTTAGCTGGCTGTAATAGTGTGGAGGACTGGGGCGCGCTCCTCTCTTTTGCGTTTGATGGACTGAGAGTTCCTTTGAGTAGCGCACCTGGTAACATTACTGCAAAGGTAAAGGCAAATGTTGAGTCAGTCGGTGCTGGCCAGTTTAGGGAGGAGCCGCGCTTCGAGGCATCATTGCCTAAGTCGCGTATTATTCGGAAGGCTATTGAGTCTAAGGTGTTCGAGGGAGACCTCCGAGGGGCAGTTAGGTTGCTGGTTTCTGACAACTCATACGCACGACACGACCCTGATACGCTGAGCGGCCTTATGGCTAAGCACCCAGGCCCTTCACGTCCGCTTAATTTTCCGTCGGAGCCGGACTCGTCATCTCCTAGGGTGTTTGCGTCGGTGGAGGACGTTGCGTGGGCTTTGGGCTCTTTTTATAGTGGCTCTGCGGCAGGCTTGGATGGAATTCGTCCAGGACACTTGAAGGAGCTAACATCAAGCTCTGCGGGGGAAAGTGGGCGACGTTTGTTGGAGTGCTTGACAGAGCTCGTAAACTTTTTATTGACTGGTCAGCTTAATCCTTTTGTTTGTCCGTATTTGTATGGTGCTTCCCTATGCGCACTCAGGAAAAAGAATGGAGGTTTGAGACCAATAGCCATCGGTAGTGTATTTAGAAGGTTGACGGCTAAGTTGGCATGCCATTCCGTAAGAGTAGCTATGGCTGAATATTTGCAGCCGCATCGATTAGGTTTCGAGACGCGTTTAGGGTGCGAGGCCGCTATTCATGCGACGCGTGCGTTCGTCATGGACCCTAGACATTCGGACTGCGTGGTTCTGAAGCTCGACATTCGCAATGCATTTAACACCATAGAGAGAGACGTTCTTTTAAGTGAGGTCAAGGAGAGGATTCCTTCTCTATACCCCTTTCTTTATCAGGTGTATTACTCTCCTTCTAATCTGTTCTTCGGTGATAGTCTCATTTTATCTCAGGTGGGTGCGCAGCAGGGAGATCTTTTAGGGCCACTCATTTTTAGTTTAGCAATCCACAAAGTCATCTCTGGATTGAAATCGTCTTTGAACCTTTGGTACCTTGATGATGGCATTATTGGTGGGTCACCTGAGGAAGTTTTCCAGGACTTGGAGGTTCTTGTTCCTCAACTGAGGGGACTGGGTTTGGAGGTGAATCCCTCTAAGTGCGAATTCTTCTCCTGTGGCGTTGGAACTCGTGGACACTTCTCAAGCTTTGACTCTCAACTGCCTGGCCTCAAGGAACTTTCTCCCCTCTCTTTCTCCCTTTTGGGTTCTCCCATTTTACTTGACGAAGTGCCAGAAACCATTTCCTCCCGTAAACAGCTTCTCCTCAATGCTCAGGAGCGTGTCAAGGATCTCTCCGCGCACGTAGCGGTTTCCTTATTGCGCAATTGTTTTGGCTTGCCTAAAGTTATGTATCTCTTGCGGACCGCTCCTGCCTGGCTTTGTCCGAGAGAGGTATGTTCTTTTGACTGTGTTTTAAAGTCAACGGTCGAGTCGATCTTGAATGTGTCCATGAATGATGCCCGGTGGAGGCAGGCATCTCTTCCTATCCGGTACGGGGGTCTTGGGATGAGCTGCGTGCATGATGTGGGCCTGCCGGCGTTCCTGGCGTCAGCGCATGGGGTGGTTAATCTCGTCACTGTAATTCTTAATTCAAATGGTGTCGGGGCAAGGATCCCATTTATGCTAGATGCCAGGAAGGGTTGGTCTGTGCTCAGCATGGGTGCCGCGAGTCCTGACGCGGCGCATGTTCAGCGCGCCTGGGATGATATCTCGTCTAATTTGATTCAGGAGCGGATGTTGATGGGTTTATCAGGGGCTGATTTAGCCAGACTCACGGCTGTGTCGCAGCCGGAAGCAGGGGCATGGTTGCACGCGCTTCCTTCGCCTCATCTCGGCACGTTTCTTGATGATGATTCTTTGCGTGTGGCAGTGGCTCTCCGCCTGGGTTGCAAGGTGTGTGAACCCCATAGATGTACATGCGGTTCCATGGTTGAGGCCAATAGCCATCACGCTTTGAGTTGTCGTCGTTGCTCAGGGAGGTTCCCGCGTCACCATGCACTCAACGATATTGTGCGGAGGGCGTTTGCGTCGGCAAATATTCCTTGTGTGCTGGAGCCCCCGGGGCTGTGCAGGACGGACGGCAAGAGGCCGGACGGCCTGACCCTGGTGCCCTGGAAGAATAGCAAGTGCCTAATGTGGGACGCAACTTGCGTCAACACTGTGGCCATTAGCCATCTTGGTCGCACGGTTGTTTCACCGTCGGCGGCAGCTGAAGATGCCGCTGAAAGGAAGAGGGTGAAGTATGCGCCGTTGGCGGACCGGTACCATTTTGTACCTATTGCCGTGGAGACCTTGGGAAGTTGGGGCACTGAGGCCAAGAAGCTCATTAGTGAGTTGGGGCATAGACTCCGTGACAAAACGGGTGACTCTCGCTCCGGCTCGTTCTTGGTGCAAAGGTTAGCCATCGCCATCCAGCGTGGCAATGCGGCAAGCGTTGCGGGCACCTTTGCACCGGGAACCGTTAGGGGCGGTTTGTATAATTTGGCTGGAATTGACTGACATTTGTTTTTGGATTTTATATATTCGGTTAATTTAACTGTGGGTATGGATTCTGAAAGCAGATGTCAGTCATCATAATTAAAGAAAACACATGAAATGATGGAATGTTAGAGTTGTGAGAAGTAAGATCTAGAGTTTACATTTTACTTGTATGCAGCCGTTATATTAGTCAAGTTTAGCAATCAATTACGTAAACGACACCTCTGTGCCACTAAACTTCCAGCCGTGTTACATATGTACACACATCAAAAGTGTCTAGGGATCAACATATATTTTTGCAATAACTTTTCTCCTGATTGATATTAATTAAAATTTTCTTTAAGGATTCATCAAATAAAGTGTTTTCGTTTGTCACAGTAACGATAAACCAAGTCACCTTTGCATTAATAAAGAAATTTGCCATTTTCCTAATAAAGGGATATTTGACATTTGAACCACTAACACAAAAGTTCGAAAAAAAGACTGAAATAACAGTTTTCTCTAAAATTTTATTGGGTAACTTAAACAATTAATAATCCGTGTTTCTACCGCGAACACTAACAACACAAGAACACCGGTTTGGCATACTCAAAATGAGTTCATCCAAATCACGCTGTGGAATGGCCGCCCATGTTCGTTGCAACAACAAAAAAAGGTCTTCTTGCGACTGGATACCCTCCATATTCGGCAGAGCTCTTCTCTGTAGCATATCCCATGCATGCTCAATCGGGTTCAAGTCTGGCGACTGAGCAGGCCAGGGCAGGACATTGATGTTAGCTGCGGCGAGAGTCTGTCTTACAACTCTTGCGGTGTGCGGTCGTGCATTATCATGCATTAACTGAAATAAGGGACCGATTTGCACTTGTAGAGGAACGATGACGTCTGATACAATCGTTTCAGCATAAATTTGAGCGTTGAGGTTGCCTCTGATCCAAATCAACTCAGTTCTTCCGCCGATCCAAATACCCGCCCATACCATGATGGTTCCACCACTATAAGGATGGACTTCCTGGCAGGATTTTAATCGCTGTTGGCGTCCAGGGGTTCTCCAGTGTCGTATACGTCTTGTATCCGGTCTCATACCAAAACGAGACTCATCAGAAAAGCACACGAAACGCCATTGTTCTTCTGCCCAATTTCTGTGTTCAAGAGCCCATTGATATCGAATCCTACGATTGTGCATTGCTATAGGTGGTACCCGTAGCGGTCTTCGGGAATGAAGGTTCACTTCATGCAAGCGGTTTCTGACTGTTTGGTCGCTAATTAAGTTCCCTGAAGAGTGATGAAGCCTCACGGCTAACATCATGGCGGTTATTGTTGGAGCTCTTCGAGTTAAGATTTGAATGTATCGGTCTTGTCTCCGTGTGGTGCAGCGATACCGTCCTCCATGGCGCTCAGCCACGGTACCAGTGCTTCGGTAACGTGTCCAAAGTCGACTGATAACACTCTGACTTGTATTCAGAGCTAAAGCCACAGTACGTTGCCGGGAACCAGCTTCTATCATTCCCACGGCTCTGAGCATTTCTTCCCTGCTTAAATGACGTCGCCGCTCCATAATAACGTTGGTTTTAATCAGTAGTAGGGAAACAGTAGCACTAATAATGTCTTCAATGCGTTGTATGTTTTTATAGGGAAAATATTGACAGCTGATTTTCATCTTTTACTCGAATTTGATTCACAGTTCCTGATTCAAATTATGAAATGCACCAAAAAGGATCCATATAAATTTATAAAATCATAAATTTATTACAAAGCCACATCTCAATCTCAAGAAATCCGCATAAAAATGCTTGATCCCTAGACACTTTTGATGTGTGTATATCAATATTCATTCCCTCTGTAATGTCTAAACAACAATAAAACACGGAATTACTTTGACAAATGGTACCTAATATATAAAACAGTAATATAAAAGTGAAAGTGTGTATAGATGGATGTAACGGAAACACTGGAGAAAGGATCAAAATGAAATTTATTTTTATTTTATTTATTAGGGAAGGGGTATGAGTAGCACTTGAAATAAAATAAATTTATTTATTTAATATCACGATTATCTTTACAAAAAGCCTAAAAAGAAATTAAGAACAGAAATTGTACAATAAATTTTACAACAACAGCACAGGCCCTCGAGTTCTATGTTGCAGTAAATATTGACTTCACTTTTTTGTCATCACATCACAAATTACGGAGGAAGACAAAGATTTTTCAATGTTTGGCGACAATTTTCTGGATTTTGGATGTATAGTTTGTTTTCAGTAGCCAAATTACACAATTTAGGTATATGTTTACAGTTTATAGTACTACTTTTAGTATACAAAAATAATTATAACACTAAAAAAATGCCATTAAAAATGGAAATGTAAATAAGTAGGTAAAAATTTATTTCCTAAATAAAAGCCCGAGACATAAAGGGTGTAAAAGCTCACATATTTATACATTGTAAAAAGAGACAATTACATATATGAATTCATATAATGTGTCAGTAAGCTAATTCTGGAATTAATCTCATTCATTCCTGGGAGACAGACCTCCTCTTGATGACAGGGAGTAGTCTAACACGCTGGCTCAGTACGGGTTGGTAGCACATGTCTTCGAAGTTTTGCCTCTAGGACATGCCGGTTTCCTCACGATTTTTCCTTACGCCGTTTTGAGAGCAGTGGTGATTAAATATTTACACAAAGTAAAGCGCCTGACGAGGTTTGAACCTACGACCGACAAACTTGAACTCGCGGCCGATACCGCTAGGCCACCACTGCTCTATATACCAAACATAACATAGTATTCAGTAAAGCAGATCGGTAACTTCTTAGGTAGCTACGTCAATATATATATGAACCCTAATCTTCTTAACAGTCCTAAAAACGTATGTTACGAATTGTGTTAAAATATCAAATTTATATTGTTTCTTATTGTTTACGTGGGTCAGATGGACCCCTCGCAGAACACATAAAGTTTACAATTCTTGGAGTGTGTCCAGGATACTCCTGTAGGTTGTGTAAGCCCAGATCATTCGCCTTTGTCAAAACTGTAGGAGAGTTGAAAAAAACGTTTAAGTGTGGGAGAAGAATACCATAATAATTGTTATATGCTGTTTCACGGATGTGGAGAGGAGGCTACCAAGTAGTTTAAGGCTTTAAGTGGTAATGCCACGGAGAGCAGTTTTTATAATAATACTCAAACAGCTTTTTTAACACCGGTCATTGTGATTGCCCCAAACCCTTTTTTTGTTATTATATGAATCCAAAACTAAACCAGGTGCACTTTTTTTCACTCATTTTTGGAGTCCGATGGGATGGCACGCAGTTCGCCATGACCAGAAAGAGATCAAGCGTAAGACTATTGCTGGGCAGATACCTCGGTAAGCACGTTTGATTTTATAATTATATGCCAACAGTATACCACGTTAGTAAATGTTCCTTAAAACAAATGAAACATAAAAAGGTTTATTTTGATTTGGATTTACGAGACAGAGTTATTTAGAGACTCATACAAATGCGATTTTTTTCCGTAATGATTAAATTGCTGTGGGTGTATTTATATACATAGAAGGTCCTACCGCTACCGCTACCGTTGCCACATTATTTATAAAATAATTTTCCTACAAGTAAAATAGATGGCACATTAACGTTGTAAAAGCGTAGCAAGCGTAGCGGTGACGTAGTAAGCTCGTAGCTCTTCACAACTGCAATTTACCGAATCGTTGAAGCAATTTTGTTCATTTGTCCAAGAGAGCATCATCTTCCATCCATGCAATGGGAGTCATGGTTGTATCTAGTCATTTAGTTAGTTATACTGTTACATAAAGAACTAAGCGGAAAGTTTTCGTTTTGTGATTGGTTTTATTTACCATAATTTTTCAACAAATCTTCAAGGAATAGAGGTAAATCGATATTGCTGCTCTCTGGATTATTTAATAACTACTATACTAACGATACTATAAAAATAGGATTTTACACAAATATATAACTGAGTTTGCAGTATCGACAGTAGGACAGAGGCATATCAAGTCGTTATACGATAAGAAGTTTACTGGCATACATTGCATTAATGTTACCATATTATAATAAAACTGCATTACTTTAGTAAAAGTATTTATTATTTCAATACTACCATCTGGCAGCTCTTGTAACTCATTTTCAGATAGAACCCAACCATGTCAAAGACCAAATTGTGCCCCGACCTGGATACGGCGTTCGTACCAATCGATTCTATCATTTCTTTTTCTTTTCCACAACGCTTTACTGCCATCACGTCCCATTGACGAGACCGCTTTAAAAAAAAAGAATCACACAAAATTAGTTTGTTTCGGTGTTTCCAGCATAATAAGTTGATTACAAATATTAGAATACAACAGTACACTGTAGACTACCTACATTGTTTCTCTTCTTTTTTTTTATAAATTATAAACTAGCGCTTGACCGCAATCCCGCCGGATGGTAAAAACGATAAACATAATCGTATTTCACAAATAGTGCTACAGAAATCGTAGCTCAAAAAATTAAAGTTGTAAACCTTGATTTTTTTTTTGAAGTAATGACAAAACTGAAATTGAAAACTCAAATTGAAATGAAATGAAAATAATGAAGTGTTCCCTGTGGACCGCTGAACAGTCCAGAGCCTATCTCTCGTCTGTTATTAATAGAGCATAGGCATCACGAATCGTTATGGATAATAAACAGAACATTGTAAATGCCCCTTTCAAGCACAGCTTCGCTAAAAACGAATGACGATTTGTTTCCGTCGTTGGCAGCAGTCGACTTTTTGCCCATTTCGTCGTGTTGCCCTCGCTCTCTCACCAAAAGTGACGCATTTTAGTCATGCACAAATTGTCACAGATAAACGAAACCGAAGTTTTTGTGGGCTCGGTCGTCTAACGATGACATCCAACTCAGGTTGACATGGAATTGAAACAGTTGAACAATAAAGTACATTAAACTGTTGAACATTGTTGGTTTACGGTGACGCTGAACAAAGATAAACGTTGGAAGTAAAATTAAAAATGCCTATTTTCAATCGACTTCAAAAAAGAGGATGTTACTCAATTTGGCCGTGTATGTATATGTTTTTTTATGTTTGTTCGAGGATAACTTCGTCGTATATAAACCGGTTTTGATAATTGTTTTTTTGTAGGAAAGAAGATATTTTCAAGGTGGTCCTATGATATGAGGCCATCAGGGCTTGATAATGAAAGACCAAAGATCAAGGGGAACTTTCAAAAATCATAAGGGTGGCTAGTGCATTTGATGTTGAGGAGCCCCGGCTCCTCAACATCAAATACACTAGCCCCCAGGACTAGGACTTCTCCACTCTCCACTTCACAACTCCTCAACGGTTTACAGTAGCTACCATGTGTTTGATTAATTTGTATTGATAAGTACCTTATACCTACATGTGTTGTGATTGTTATTAGGGGGCTAATGATGAAGACAAAGGTCAATTCAGAGAACTCCTCAACGTTTTATATTAGCTGCCTTGTGTTTGAACTTAATTCATTTAAATTGAAAGATGTTATAATATAACAACAAAAAAAAAACATAAGAAGCTTTAGTTTATTTTATGTTTCTGGGCTTATGGGGTTCCTCACAAAATGAGAACAACGTTTTGTTTCTGGGAAATATCCAATATTTCCACACTAGGTGGCCATTTCATCAATTTTCCATGAAATTGTTACTAGTTTCCGAAGTAGATGGCTACACTATTCGATATGAAATGGGACCTATTTAAGTCCATGTGATCGATGACAGGGACATGCCATTCTTTTTGCTTTTGGACTTTTACTGTTTTTACAATATTCCACTGTATCCCTGAAAACAGATGACGAAGAAAAATGTTGCCCTTATACTAGCAGTGTAATAGAAAAAGTTCTGTGGGTTTTTTTCCAATGCTTGGCCCAGAACTAGGCCTTCACATTGAGTCGCTTAAACGACAATAGAAACTGGGCAATCCAGTAAGATTGGCGAAAATATCTGGGTCGAAATGGCCAAATGGCTTAGTTCGCAGGAGGTGAAGGCCTCCCGTTTACTCTTGCTCCGTACCCGATCTGGGTCTAAGTGGCCATATGCGACTAAGTTTGAATTCGCTTTTTCTTATCCTTTATTCTCAATATCGTTAGTAACGTAAACTGTTATAAGACTAGCCCCTAAAAGTATTTTATTTCAAATTAATTTTTTAAATATATAATATGTCTTTGGACTTGGAAAACCAAGTCAAACATGTGTTGTTTACAAAGGCTGACCCTATTTATTAGATACGTTTATGCCATTCTTCTGTAAAATCGGTGCTAAGCTTCGAGAACTGCCATAGGATTAGACATCATGTAGTATATTTTAGAACTAATATTGTTTGTTAATGTGGACATTATGCAGCGACCTAATATATTTGTGAATTAGAAGTAATGAAGAAAGAAAGATAAATTGTTTATTCTGCACAAACTCACTTTGCTCAAAAGGCATACAATTGACTGTATTTCTGCAGTTCTCTAAAAAAGTATGCAAATGTATTGAGAAAATGACTGCAGTGAGTTAAACTTCGAAACGTTAATTCAACGTTCCTCTGCCTCAGGAGTGCAGACTCGTCTCGTTGCAAACACTGTAATGGTTCCTTAAAATTCACACAATCGATAAGCACTCTTGCTTCTTAATTAACGTGCAAGAACTAACACACTGATACCATAACAACATAATATACGATTAACGAATCATAAAACCTATGAAATTGAATAAAGTTATTATATTAATATTTCAGTGTTGCTTCTGAAATATCGAAGCTATTACTTAAACAATTTGTCACGAACATAAATTAATTAGTAACCCCACGTTAAATAGCAAGAAAAGAGCACGACAAGGTTAATTTAATTTTGTTCATTAGTAGGAGGAGATTTTCTCGACGCATCAACAGTGCGGCTTTACGACGTTTATCACGGCAACGATGCGTGTAGGTATTACGGCTTTAATTTTGTTTCAAGAAAATTTAATACCTCGACGTTAAAACCGATCTTGATTATGGAAGTTTTGGTCTCATGAAATAACTAAGGCAAACAGAGTTTGTATTTAAATTTTTGATGTGTGATGATAACCCAATTTTTGCTAAGCTTTCATTTCTTCGTTTAATTATTCCTTATGGAGTCTTGTGTGTGTTAAACACAAAAGGTCTTGAAATATGTCTCTAAACTAGCGAAAATTAGATGAAAGATACTTTAGTATGCAGATTTACAACCAAAAGTATTTTCTTATACAAACAGTTGCTTTATCTAATTTTTGACATTAGACGTCAGTTAATAATCTTGAATTGCTAAAAAGCTTCGTTTGACTTGCTCTCGTACAGACTCAATCTTATTAGGTAAGTAAAGAGTTTTGAACTTTTCATCGAAATTGAAGAATTCAAATAGAACTCTCTAGATAACATAAATTGTTATTTTATCATCTTTTCATTTAAACCTTGATACTGTTTAAACAAAGATTAATAGCCTAGATTAAAAACTACGCGTGTTGCGACGAAAAGAAGTTTGTTTAAAAACCCATTTTTGTATTTATGAACGGTTGTAAAAAATAACTTTCGTCTGATTTACTAACAACAGGATTCAAAACCCGGACTTTATGAGAGCAGCGTGGTTACCGTACGGATTACCGTCATGTTCTCGCCCTAAAGCACATCTTTTCACGGTACTTCTGTAATTTTCTGGAGTTAATTAAGTGAGCTCTTTATTTCAGCAATTTCAAAGCTCTCATATGATAAGATGCCCGGCTCACTTCTAAATTTATTGTTCAAATCTATACTAATATATAAAGCTGAGGAGTTTGTTTGTATGTTTGTTTATTCGCGCTAAACTCGGAAACTACTGGTCCGATTTGAAAAATTCTTTTTGCCTTAGATAGCCCATTAATCCAGGAAAGCTTTATGTTATATAACATCACGCTGCGACCAATAGGAGCGGAGCATAATTAATTCCACGCGAACGAAGTCGCTGGGGGCTGCTTGTATTATATATAATTTATATATTATATTTAATTATATATTACGTATATAATTTATAGGCTTAGCTTATATTAAGCCACCTGGCTAAATATAAGCTGTTATATTTCAGCATATAACTTATTACCCATTAAGCAGACATGTGGGCGAGGAAGACTAAACAAAATTATCCCTCCAGGAGTCCAGTTCTCGTTAACACGTTCAAAATCCCGTCGCAGTCTAGCTCGGCGATAAACAAATATCAAAAACATCATACTGTCGGAAATTCGAGGATTTTTTGACAGATTGAGACTGAGACCAGACTCTAAATGTTTTTAAAACTCTGAGATTTGCTCCTTTGTTGTCATCACTGACACATTTTGCTTACAATACTCACTATCAGTTGAACTAGCTGCAATTTTCATATCGTTACAAATCCGGCTCATTCCAATTTTATTGATTCCGTGTGATTTGGCCGTGTGTCGTCCGTCACCATAGATATTTTTGTGTGGAAACATAGCAGAACTTTTGCGCGTGTCATTTTAAAAAGGAGCGTCTATTTTGTGTTGTTTCTATGGTTCATTTTTAATAAGGTATGTCCTACGTATTGTCAAAGTTCACCTTACCTACTGTTTCAAACAATAGGATATGACTATATGTCAAAATACGGACCTACACTAACAAACGTGATCTAATTTACGTTACATCTTTTATTATATTTTGTTTGTTCTTGTGTTTTCAACGCGATTAAAACCTTTTTAGTATCGCTATAAATGTTGTCCACTTGGCATCCGTCCAATCTGGGATGTGACGTTACCGTGGTTTTGTCACGTTGTCACACAGCCATCGTGGTGACCAGTCTGTATTTTGTAGGGAAATTAGTTTATAGAATACTCAAGGAAAGCCTCAATACGGTAAACTTGCCAATAACTGAACAAAGCTTTGAGCATAATTTACAATAAAAGGCCAACTTCAACTATTAAATACCTACAGGCTCACTATTTTAGGTGTTACGAATATCAATAATTAAAAGTTTCATTTTACTAACTTTTCATCGTAGTGAATTGTCGTTGTGAAACTTTGTATTGAATTTTGCAATGGCTGCCACCTAATTGTAGATTTGGATAAAATTCTCGAAGGGGAAGTAAAACGCGGAAAAGCAGTAATTATTTCCTACGATAGTCCCACACCACCGAATGGAATGAGTATACTAACGGGCTCCAGTAACAGTGTTGTTTGCACGGCACATAATAGAGAAACATGTCCTTTGTAGGAGTTGAAGTGAACAAGGACAATGCAGACGCTGTTGAAGTTTATCATTCATTAAGAAAACACTGAGCAGAAACTCGGGTGTAGCGCTAAATTAAAGCGTTTTAACTGTTTGCTGAAACTATTTAAATTTCTTGCGAGATGAAAGCTATTATAGTGTTAGCTTAGGTATAGCGCAGCATTCTATGAAGGTATGAAAGAATAATTTACAGAACAGTTTGGTGATGATGACATCAGATATCCAAAATAACTATGAATATATGTTTTTAGTAGTCGGTACTCCACGATAATTTGTACCTAAATAACGCTTGCAAGTTCTCTCATGACGAAATATTATATCGCACTTAATAACCAATGTATAATTATATATTTTTTTAGTAAGGATACCACACCTTGCATGGTTGCACTTAACTGTAGCTATGTACTTCTATAGCGAATTGTTAATCCTAATCTACCAGGATAACCACTGATGAGATGGGTCTTTGTCTATTCAAGGCCTGATTGCCAAAATCTGAGGGACAATGTTCTGCGGTTAGTTAAGCCTCTTACGATGTATGCTTCATGTAAACATGATAGGTACATTGTTGTTTGACAAACACATAGTCCATTGAATATCCCTATACACCGGCCAGTCAATGTACAATATAACGTCAGTGTTAGTTTATGTACTGCAGTCAATGTCCAAATAGAGATCTTCATGCAATCACAACCGACTACAATACCAATGTATAAAGTTACTGCAGCGGAGTAATTGCATAAAAAATACACTATCAGTAGCAATGGGTTTCGTTTTGACAGTTCGTCAATATTCATTGCGTTATTTACGTTGTTAGCACGCGTTAGACGCATTTTTCGAACATTTAGTGCAATGCATTAACAATATGCTTCAAAATGTTTCAAATTAATAGTAATGGTGTGTTAGGCAATTAGAATGCTGATCTAGGTACGTATTTTCTTAACAGATATTACAAGACAAAACTAGAATAGAATACTCTTTATTACGTACACCATGTAAAGTACTGAACATTAGAATAGAGATTTTACAAAGGGCAAGAGAATGGGCAGTTTTATCGCTAAGAGCGATCTTTTACAGACAAACTTTGGATGGAATACCAAGGCAAAGGAGAGACAAATAATGTAAGTAGTCCCCGCTGTACTATTTAAATTATTTTTTGATAAATATATACTTACAGATTATCGTACTTGTAACGGTACCTACAAACGCTGCAAATAAACAACGCGCCCTACTGACGTCACACAAAATGTTTCATCTCGCAAGTAGAGTTTACCGTGCAATCAGTATACATAAAAAACTACCCAAGTTCACCCGTTGGGCAAGTGCCCGCCAGACATAACACCCGTCTGGACGGAGGATCCTCCCTTTTCTTTAGAGGATGAGTGAACTTTACACACTGTTCCACATGCCTCTCATCATCATCATCATCTCAGCGTTAATCCCAGTCTTATCCGAAGATTTTTCAGCTTTGGAGTCTGGGGTCCACTTTTATCAGTCGTAACTGCTGATTTTGGCTAAACTTCGACATTTTCCGCGAAGCGACTGCCGTCTGACCTCAACAACCCGAAGTCGATATTGAAGCATTGCAGCTACACCAATTGTTGGACTTTTGAGGGCTCCAACAACCCGTTACGACTGCCATTAGATGTGCGTATGGCAACCGAGACCAACGGCTTAACGTGCTTTCCGAAGCACGACCAGACCAGTACAAATATTCATATTCATGCACACAAATATTTGCACTGCGCGGGGATCGAACCCGGACCTCCTTGCGCAGCGGCTGCGTTCACCACTGTTCAATACTAATTTAACTAAATATATACGTCTAATAGTAAACACGCAACAAGAGCAAAACTAAATACTGAATAAGCTAATCGGAAAGTAAGATATGGTCATATTTAGGTATATTTGTTATGGAGTATCCACTGCTGAGCCACAAGCCTTTGTCTCAGTGAGAGGGATTGAGTCGTAGGCCACAATCGCAGGCCCAGTGTGGTTAGTAGATGTACTCATATGATGTATCCATGTATTCCAATTTTTGGTTCTAGATCATGTCGGTTTCTTCAAGATGTTTTTCTTCGAAATGACGACCCATAACTCATTAAGTCGCAGCGGATAGTTACCATTGGGCCACCGCTTGTCTCACTTACTGTTATATACCATAATAGTAGGTATATAGTGTCAAATCACCAATCATCGCTCGTCACGGTGCTATTATCTGAAAGCGAGTGTTGTCACGCAAACCGATCACGTCTATTCTCGGGCACGCACGTGAATGTCGAACATTATTAACTTTTCTCCCGAGATCTATAACTTATAATGCATACACTCGTTACTCACGCCTCACATACATACAACATTCACATTAGACACTTCCAATCGGAATATCAAAGACGGTCCTTCAAATGACCTCTCTTTCAAGCATATTCAAGTGTATCGGTCCTGACATGGGTCACAGGTAATGGAAAGATAGCTTGTCATGGTAAGTAGAACAGAATTGAAACAAAGTTACACAAAAGGAATGGTCTTGGAAAAATTTCAGATTAAATCTGCCTCGCGGTTTTGCCCAAGTAAGTTTCGATTCCGTGGGAATAAAAAGAAACCCATGTGTTATATTCCTGGTTACAAACCATCTGCGAGCCAAATTTCATCCAAATCCGTGACAGGCGTGAAAGCGGCATAAACAAAGAAACTGATTTATACATTTATAATACCTACATAAATGTATTAGTAAGGTTACATGCAAGTGTTAATAAAGCTCGAGATATATATAATACTAGCTGACCCGGCGAACTTTGTTCCGCCTTAAAGGCAATAAATATCACATCATCTTATATTTACTTTTTAAATCAGGATACCGAACTAGGGTAGCACAAAAGTGTAGAAGTCGAAACAATGAAGCTCATCATCATCATCAACATCAACCTTTTTTTATCGTCCCCTTGCTGGGCATAGCTCTCTCATATGGAGAAGGATTGAGCGTAATCACCACGCTTGCTCAATGCGGGTTGGCGAATTCAGACTTAAAGTCCAGGTTTCCTTAAATTAAAATGTTTTCCTTAACCTGTTAATCGGCTTGTAACATTTCATTATTTATCATCATCATCATCAACCTTTTTTTTTATCGTCCCACTCATACAGAGAAGGATTGAGCGTAATCAACACGCTTCCTTAATGCGGGTTGGCGATTTCAGACTTAAAAGTCCAGGTTTCCTCAAGATGTTTTCCTTCACTTTCAGTCATTGGTGGCCAAGTTATACTTAGAAAGTACCTACATATAAGTTTAGAAGAGTTACATTGGTACTTACCTGACCTAATTTCATCATTAAATCACAATAATAATTAATACATAGAAGAAATTTCTTTTTCTCTATTTTGTGGAGGTGTAAGGTACCAGGGTAGCACAAAACTGTAGGAGAAGTCGAAACAATGAAGCTCATTCATTCCCACGGGAACGACGGGAACGGGATAAAAGTATCCTATGTCCTTCTCCCAGTTCTTACCTACCTCTCCCTACCAATTTTCAACAAAATTGATTCAGCGGTTCTTGAAAAATAATGTTGTATAATAATTATAGATAATATATGGAAGAAGTTTTATTTTTTTTTTTTTTCTTGATAGGTGTATATCTGTAGGTATGTATCTTTACGCTGATATTCAATTAACTCTCTTAATCAATAGAGATGAGGTCTCGCTCCTTGGGATTTAGGATGCGATGTATTGGTGGTATATACCTACTTAACGTTACCTACCAATATATAATAATTGTTATGTACTTACTTGTGCTTCAAGTCTGCAACTATATTTGATTAGCTTTAATTAGTTGCGTTGTTGTTGTATTGAATTTCTTTCAGTAGTATAGTTATCATAATTATATCAACACTGATAACGAAACAAAATTGGAACGGACAACAAACCACGTCGGCCACTGGCAACATTTCGAATTATTGCTCAGTTGATATTAAGTAAGCGCCTGTTAAAATATTGCGACCAATATGCACGCCCGTGTTTTCTCCCGTTTTCGCAACATTTTTTGTTGCTGCTCTGCTCCTATTGGTCTTAGCGGGATGTTATATAGCCCATGTCCTTTCTCAGACTCTAGAATATCTGTGTACCAAACATTACAATCGGTTCAGTAGTTTTGACATGAAAGCCGGACAGACAGACAGACAGACAGAGATACTTTCGCATTTATAATATTAAGTATG
Source organism: Sesamia nonagrioides (assembly GCA_017933935.1). Lineage (NCBI taxonomy): Eukaryota > Metazoa > Arthropoda > Insecta > Lepidoptera > Noctuidae > Sesamia > Sesamia nonagrioides. The sequence continues at coordinate 288,677 of JADWQK010001527.1, read as the reverse complement.
GATAAACTGGTGCTTGACCGCAATCCCGCCTGATGGTAAGCAGTGATGTAATTGTTGATTTTTTTCTTAGTTGATTAGTTTGTATTCACTCTAGCCTTGAAGACACTCAAAATAAATTGTAGTCCGACGGAAATACCGCCGCTGCAAATTGTTTCAGGCTCTCGATGTACGCGGTATAAAAGAGGAAGCCAAACGCTTCGTCTGGATCGTAGTGGTGTAACAACGTAAGGGTGGAAACTCGCCCTACGACGGGTCGTCCGATGGTGGAACGGAGATGGGGGAATTTAATCCTGCAATTGCATGTGTGCATGCCCTTGAACACTCACCAAAATGCATCCTATAGAACACAGAAAGGCTGGCTACTCTACGCCTGTGCTCTATGCTCATTTATATCAATTGGCCGATGGAACAAGAATTCCGCTGAAATACGAAGTAATTTTACCTAGTTTGTTGGTAATTTTTTACCTTTTCGCTTGATTTTTGTCAATATAAAGACACTTAACGCTTTGTTTATTAAGTACTTACTATTGATTTATTTAATGTATGAATGTTGCTACTAAAGGTGCAACTGCCTACTGAGAAATCTATAATCTATAGTTTCGCTGATTAATTGTATTTATCATATCTCCACGCTGATATCGTAATTGGTGTGGAATCGTAAATTGTAATCATTATTTGGTTCAAATGGTGTGTGACAAATCCATACTAAATATGAAATAAAACCAATAAATCTAGAAAAAAAACAAAAGGTAAATATACAAAGATTGAAAAAAGATGTCAAAAAAACAAAAGAAACTAAAAAGAATCCTGCAGCTCGTGAGGGATTTGAACCCCCGACCACCTCTTGATTGAAATTAAGTTGGCGCTCTAACCGCTGAACTAACGAGCCGACGTAAATATAAATGAAAGTGGCCACCTTATTCGAATTGATGATGTCATGCTTAAAACATGGTCGAATTAAAAAGATCCCTAAAAATATAAATAACAAGGTACCACGGTAGCACAAAACTGTAGGAGTAGTCTAAAAAATGAAGCTCATTCATTCACACGGGAACGACGGGAACGGGATAAAAAGTATCCTATGTCCTTCTACAATAAATGTAGAAAAAAAAAAAACAAAAGATAAATATACAAAGATTGAAAAAAGATGTCAAAAAACAAAAGAAATTAAAAAGAATCCTGCAGCTCGTGAGGGATTTGAACCCCCGACCACCTCTTGATTGAAATTAAGTTGGCGCTCTAACCGCTGAGCTAACGAGCCGACGTAAATATAAACAAAAGTGGCCACCTTATTCGAATTGATGATGTCATGCTCATGACATGGTCGAATTAAAAAGATCCCAAAAAAATATAAATAACAAGGTGCCAGGGTAGCACAAAACTGTAGGAAAAGTCTAAAAAATGAAGCTCATTCATTCACACGGGAACGACGGGAACGGGATAAAAAGTATCCTATGTCCTTCTCCCAGTTCTTAGCTACCTCTCCCTACCAATTTTTAACAAAATCGGTTCAGCCGTTCTTGCAATATAATGTTATATAATAATCATCATCATCATAATTATTATTATAGATAGGCATGGCCTACTTTGTGGAGGTGCAAGGTACCAAGGTAGCACAAAAGTGTAGGAGAAGCCGAAACAATGAAGCTCATTCATCATTAAACCATAATAATTACATAGAAGAACTTTTATTGTGCCTAGTTTGTAGAGGTGCATGGTACCAGAGTAGCACAAAACTGTTTGAGAAGTCGAAACAACGTTTCCGAGATCACACGCTTTTTCAAACAATCAGCGCCATCTGCTGGGCTTATTTGTGAATCTAAACCATCCAGTGCACCACTCAAACGCATACAGAAAAAATCATTTAAATCGATCAAGCCGTTTAGGAGGAGTTCAATGACATACACACGTACAGCAGAGTTGTATATATAAAGAACCACGCTTGCTCAATGCGGGTTGGCGATTTTAGACTAAAAGTCCAGGTTTCCTAAAGATGTTTTCCTTCACCTGTTAATCGCCTTCTAACATTTCATTATTTATCATCAAATCAAATCAAATCAAATCAAATCAAATCATTTATTTCAAATAAACCAGTTACAGGCACTTTTGAATTGTCAGAAGGTCGGTCAGTCAATAAGATGAAGCTAGTCGCCCATTCCAAAGAGTAGGTACCTATGGAGAAGAACGGGCAAGAAACTCCATGGACACTCTTTTAAATTTTTAAGCTATTGTTACAAATATTTGATTACATCATTCATGTTGAAATCAACCGCGTGAGAACGATGCAGAAATATATTGTACGCTGAGAGCGTCCATTATGGAAAACATACAAAAATCAATTCAGAAATTAAAATACGCCGTGGCAGCTAAGAGATGACCAGTCCCCTCCGACGGCGTCCGTTCACGAACATGACGTATGGATCAGCATCATTCAGCTCAACCATATCGAAGGGAACCCAATGACCCAAAACACACGCCACCATCAGCGAGACATTTGAGTGAGCATGACATACTCTCAACAGCCAGAGCACAATTAAGTCAATAAAAAAGACTAACCCAACAAATAAATGCCTTACAGCACATTCGTACATTGTGCTCACACGTTTGCCATGCAATTATACAATACTAAGAAATTGAATCTACACAATGCTAAGATAGTTTTGTCCAAGGTTCAGCAGCTCCAACAGTGTTCCCGAATCTGTGGAAAGTTTAACTCCTGTGCAGCTGCAGCTGCACAAGTGCCGAACACCTCTGTCAGCGATACAATTCCGTAACGTACAATATGCTTGGCTACATAGTGTGTAATACAGGCTTTGACTAAATAACATAAACAATTACATATTAAAACTACAAGAGGAAAAATCAAAGAACAATCATTGTATAGAAATCGGACGCAGCTCAAGCCCAAGCCTTTTTGTCCTCAATATAATCCTTCACACTATAAAATGCTTTCTGACACAACTTACGTTTAATGAAGGATTTGAATTTATTCAGGCTCAGATCTTGAACCACCTCTGGAAGTCCATTGTAAAAATGTATACATTGGCATCTGAAAGAGCCACCTATTTTCTTGAGCCTTGTTGTAGGTACAATAAATTTGTGCCTGTTCCTAGTATTTATATCATGGACATCACTGTATTTTTTAAACAATTTTATATTTTTATGAGCATACAAAAGATTTTCATAAATATATTGAGACGGCACGGTCAGTACATTAATCTCTTTAAATTTTTCTCTGAGAGAGTGTCTCGGACTTAATTTATAAATTGCACGAACAGCTCGTTTCTGCAAAACAAATATTGTTTGAATATCGGCGGCATTTCCCCACAACAGAATGCCGTACGACATTACGCTGTGGAAATAGCCAAAGTACACTAAACGGGCCGTCTCAACATCAGTCAAATTACGAATTGTTCTAACTGCGTATGCAGCAGAACTTAGCATCACAACATCATCATCATCAACCTTTTTTTTATCGTCCCACTCATACAGAGAAGGATTGAGCGTAATCACCACGCTTCCTCAATGCGGGTTGGCGATTTCAGACTTAAAAGTCCAGGTTTCCTCAAGATGTTTTTCCTTCACCTTCAGTCATTGGTGGCCAAGTTATACTTAGAAAGTACATATAAGTTTAGAAAAGTTACATTGGTACTTACCTGACCAAATTTCATCATTAAATCATCATCATCATCATCCTTCACCTTCAGTCATTGGTGGCCAAGTTATACTTAGAAAGTACATATAAGTTTAGAAAAGTTACACTGGTACTTACCTGACCAAATTTCATCATTAAATCAGAGAAAACATAGAAAAAATCATAGAAGAAATTTCTTTTCTCTACTTTGTGGAGGTGTAAAGTACCAGGGTAGCACAAAACTGTAGGAGAAGTCGAAACAATGAAGTTCATTCATTCCCACGGGAACGACGGGAACGGGATAAAAGTATCCTATGTCCTCCTCCCAGTTCTTACCTACCTCTCCTTACCAATTTACAACAAAATTGGTTCAGCGGTTTCTGAAAAATAATGTTGTATAATAATTATAGATAATATATGGAAGAAGTTTTATTTTGCCTACTTTGTGGAGTTGCAAGGTACCAGGGTAGCACAATAGTGTAGGAGAAGCCGAAACAATGAAGCTCGTTCATCATTAAACCATAATAAGTACATGGAAAAAGAAAAGGAAAAACAAAGAAAAAAAAAAGAAAAAAAAACAAAGAGACTGATTTATACATTTATAATACCTACATATGTATTAGTAAGGTTACATGCAAGTGTTAATAAAACTCGAGATATATATAACATTGTCTTTCATCAATTTACGAAATCTCTGTAACGGTATATTCATAGTAAATATTAAGAACATCCGCGAGATTTCTGGCCTGAAACTGACACGTGCAAGCGCTCTAATTAGAATATGTACTTGGTAGTCAATCTGCCTAGTACACTGCTTTCTAGAGATACTGGAGTACAAGAAGCGGAACTGATAGCAAAATGAAACATAGTTTCGATTTGAAGAACCATTTCATATTCTAACTAGATAATACATACAAATGGTATGTATTATCTAATGTGCCAGAAAGCCATTAGAACATCATCATTTAGATACCAAACATTTTTGAATATTTTTTTTCAATGAAACGTTCATCAAGTATTTTTTCGAAAAAAGATATTATTACATGTGAACACAATTTTATAAAGTAAGAACATAATATTAACGACTCGACGAGTTTTTTTACAGTTTTTTTTTAATCACACACGTAACTATACGTCATGACTAATGTAACGTGCTACCTACATAATATCAAAGGCTAAATTTCGATTAGAATATAGTACGTAATCGACATAGCCCAAAGAATTGCAACACTAAAGTGGCAGTGGGCTGGACACATTGCCCGTAGAACCGATGCCCGATGGGGCCGACGGGTTCTCGAGTGGCGACTGGAAGACGTAGCGTGGGTGAACCGCCAAGGTGGACCGACGACCTGGTAAAGGTCACGGGAAACCGCTGGATGCGGGAGGCGCAGGACCGGCCGTCGTGGAGAACTTTGGGGGAGGCCTATGTCCAGCAGTGAACGTCTTTCGGCTGAAACGATGATGATGATGATGATGTACATATAGAAGCCAGCATTGGATAATATAAGAAATCAGTATACCACTGCTATTACTCCTTTTTATAACCTCTTCCGGTCTGGGCGAAGCTGAAATGCGTACAAGACTTTACTAATTAAAACCTACCAGTGTTTCTTCATTTGACCATGCGCTAGGGGCCAAGGTGTCTCATTCGAACAGCCCGCGGCTCTTACAGGTATCTCTCTGAAGTGGACGTCGAACACAATGCTGTTATAACTCTTGTGTTTCACGACATAATAATTCCGTTTTTTTATACTAAGGGAAACAATTGGGTACCTACGGTATAATCTTTTTTTTAAATTATAATTATAAACTAGAGCTTTTTTTTATAAATTATAAACTAGCACTTGACCGCAATCCCGCCTGATGGTAAACAGCGACGCAATCGTTGATGGTAAAGCGCACTAGTTTATTAGCCTATTCACTCTAGCCTTGAAGACACTCAAATTGTAGTCCGACGGAAACACTGCCGCTGGCAAATTGTTCCAGTCCCTCCAAACGCTTCGTCCGGATCGTAGTGGTGTTAAGTGGTGGAAACTCGCCGTACGACGGGCCGTCCGATGGTGGAACGGAAATGAAAAGATACGTTAATTACGCCTGGCGTTGACTAATTTAACTACTAGGTAAACTAATATTTATCTTCTGTCTTTTTCTTAGTGAAATAGAAAAAAAAAAGATGCACTGAACTTAAATTTAATTTCTAAAGGGAATCAGCTCAATTATATGTTATGTTATTATATTTAACCAGACTTTCAATGCAGTCGCGTCACTTGTCAGTCCATCTTTTACTTCTAAGTTTCCCTCTGTGTACACAAAAGATAACTAAACCGTTCTCATATATCATAACGAAAGTGACCACGTATCGCTCAAAGTGAACAGGAATGCCGCTTAGAATATAAAAGGGTTGAGTGGGTAGTCCACTCAACCCTTTAAATTGAGCACTATTGTAAGTTTCTAAGAGCTCATAAAACGTAACGTGGTGTATTTTCACAGCAACTAACTCTTCATGTCTCCGATTTACTGACAATGTGATATTTTTTTTTATGAGCTCTCCTTTGGATATTTTAAATAGCAAAATTCTCAGAGGCGTGGGCAAAGTATATTATAAGTTTAATATTATAAGTTTAACCCTAGATTACTAACCTTCGTCGAAACGACGACGAGGACTTAAAAATAGTGGTATAAATTTTGATTGCGTCGTCGTACGCATTTCAAATTCCAGCTAATCTCCGTCGACCTGCAACTCTTACGATACATGGATGTGTTTTTTGTCTAATGGCCCTGTGCTCACCGTTCCAGCCACCATGAGTCGTCGAATCGACGAAGGTTAGTATTAACGTAGTAACATATTATTCATGAAGAATTATTTTTTACTATTATTTCGTGTTATAATTGTTTCAGTGTTTTGTAAACTTTATAATTATTTTGTCTAGATTGAAATAAGTACCTACACTATTTTTATTTGTACATTTTTTATTTTAGATACGATTCGTCACCTGTTATTTGCTCATATTAGTGACGTAGAAAACTACTCTGAGAGTGAGAAAGAAGACCACTTTTTTGTTTGGGATGGGAAATCATTAGATGACCTCTCTCTGGGCGGAGCGGAAGGGGGTGTCAGACTTTTACTGACTAAAACACACCCGTATTCCTTCACTTGCCTGTAGGCCAGGGCCACGGTTTCTTGAAAGAAGATCACCTTGATCACATTGAGGCTGATCCAACTCATAAACAGATGGTGAGGAAGAGAGTTTTTTCTATGATGTCTTCAGTCAAAGCTGATTAAAAAAAGGTGATTGTTCCACCTTTTTTTGAAGACATCACTGAACACATCGAGGCAAGTACATCTTCATCAACTGGACAACGGTCACCTAGTACTTCTGGTCAGCCTCACGAATAATTTATTATTACACTAACATGTAATATTAGTTTTATAGTCTACCTATAACCAAAAAAAGAAAAAGAATGTGAAAGGTACCCCTCTACAAGGCGAATAATAACAAAGAGTTGTTGCACTAAGTTCAACAATCCTTGTGTGGCGAACACAAACTTGACATTTGTCACAAATGTATTAATTCTTAGTTTTTTTATAAAATGTTTCTTTCTTTTGTTGATTTTATTTCTTAATTTTAATATTTTATTGTTTTTTGAATCTTTGCTTTTTTGTTAGTAAGATTTTAAGCATTTAAAAAACAAATGTTTTAAATTTTCGAGTCTCAATTAAAAGACTGTCAAAGTAATTAAAATGTGATTTTAGTGAATAAAAACCTTATAACTATATTAACAAATAATTATTGTAATAAATAAATAAAACACATGTAAATATTTTATTTCATAAACCCCCCTTTTACATGGCGTAGTCGAAACGACGAAAGTTAGTAATAAGAGTTGTAAAATAAGGTTAGTAATCTAGGGTTAAGTCCCTTATCGTGTCTGTGTGTCTGTAACTTAACTAAAGTTTGTTTCAACAAGAACTTTCAAATAAAACAAACCAAAGCGCTTGAGCTTATTAAAAAAAAAGAAATCTATAAGAAAATTACGAACAGTCCAATTAAACAGAAACTAAAAACACCAAATACAACTCCTATAACAAACCGAATTATTACCATGAACACAAAGGAAACTCAGACCGAACATGTACCTGATAATATTTATAATAAATCATCGCATCAAAAATCATCCAAAACAAATAAAATATGCATTGCAGTGCCAACAAAACGAATAATATCTTATCAATAGCTGTAGATACATTTAAAAGCTCAGAGATATTTCACCGTACCTATATATACAAACGGCGGAATCTTGCAGCTTTTTAACAATTTACGTAGGTACAAAATTAATGGACTTCTCAAAAAGCGATTTCTGTGTCATATTGAACGGAGAGGAAGATTTTCAAAAATCCATGAACTATTTCAACTTAATTTTTGCGATAAGGTGTTCTTTACAAAACATTCAACATACTACTGTTATTATTTGTTTACCCACTTTTAAATTTTATACGAATTCAGTAATGTTTAATTCCCGTATTGAGATGTTTAGTAATCTACTTTATCTGGACATTCATACTTATAACTACGCTATGCTACTTGACTCTAATCTTGACTTATCTTATACTATGTTCTCAAAATATACTGGAAGACTTAATAATAATGGTATGAAAAATATAATGAATAATATACTAATGCTAACTATGATATGCCAGAAACAGTCTTGCATATACACAGATTCAGATTTAAACGTTAATAACGATCCCTTTGTAAATAAAAACTCGATTTTTTTTTCTCGTCTGATCATATCTGTATCATGCATCAAAACATTGCTGGTCTGTTGAATAAGTCAGATATTTTAACAGTTCATATTCAAGAACTATTATCTAAACAAAGAAATATTCATATCTTATGCATAACCGCACATTTCATAATCTCTGGAGATGAGAAACTGTTATTCATTCCAAATTATAAATTAGCAGCATGTTACTCTAGAAATAACATTAAGCGCGGTGGAGCTTGCATATTGATAAAACAAGGGCTTGAATACAAGGAACTACCAGACATCATGAAACATTCTGTAACAGGTGTAATTGAGTGTTGTGCTATAAAACTTGTTGAACAGGATATCATAGTCCTGTGTCTATATAGGCCTCCTACAATGTGTAACCTAGCCAAATTTTATGAAAAATTAGACAGTATGTTGAAAATTGTATGTATTAAAAATGGCTCCAGAATAATACTGTGTGGCGATTTGAACATAAATACAATGATAAGAAACAGATTTACATTGGATTTGGAATGCTTTCTTCTAGGCTTTAACCTCAAATTAGAAATAGATGTTCCTACCAGACTTAACAGCAACACTTGTCTAGATAATTTTGCTCGCAATTTCAAACAGAAAGGTACATGGGAGGTGACGGATTTGGCACTATCCGATCACACAGCGCAAATTCTAAATATCAAGGTAAATAAATCACGCCAGATAAAATCTTGGCGTAAAAGTATACGTGATATGTCAAATGAAAACCTAATAAAAATTAAAAACCATTTGCTATCACTAACTTTTTTCAGAGTTTTATAGTAGCGACGATCCAAACTTAGCGTATGATGCGTTTTTGGATTTATTTCTTTTAGTATACAACTTGTGCTTCCCCATAAAATACACAACTGTTAGATTCGGAAAGTCAATTAAATGGATATCGTAGTAGTAAAAAAAAACGATATCTACTGTGGCAGCAACGATCAAATCCCACGGAGGAAAACAAACAAATGTTTCGTAATTATTCAAGAAAATTAAAAAAAAAATCGTAAAGTTAACTCAAAAAGCCCAAAATAACCATTTACTTATAAACTCGAAAAATAAGTCAAGGACAGCCTGGCAAATAATAAATAACAATAATAATAATATCCATGAACCAATCTCTAAAATTAATAAAAATGGTGTCATAATAACTAAGCCTAAGGATATAGCTGAATCATTTAATGATTTTTTTGTTGATCAAGTCTCAGAACTACCAAAATCTACGACTCATCGGCTTAAGGGAATAGAGTTTAATCCAAATTCGATCTTCTTGTCGCCTGTTGTACCGCAAGACGTGTCAATGGTAATACAATCGTTGAAAAATAAAAAAAGCTTTGGCTACGACGGCATTTCAACGAAAGTTATCAAATTCGTTTCTGATGTGATTTCTGGACCTTTAAGTCACAATATACTTTGTGATGAGCAAAAAGGTTTCCGTAAAAATAAAAATATCAATCGATTTGTTAAAAATTATAATGGTAAACGTAGATAATAAAACACCAATTTGTGCCATTTTCACGGGTATGTCAAAGGCCTTCGACTTTGGATATCACAATATACTTATAAATAAACTGCTCGCTTACGGGATTCGTGAAAATGCATTAAAATTAATAAAATCCTATCTTACTGATCGTATGCAATATACCGAAATTTCTAATGTATGCTTGAGTTCCAAACGCAAATTAAAATTCAGATCTTCTTACAGAAGTATCAAATATGGCGCCCCACAAGGAAGCGTCCTCGGTCCACTTTTATTTTTAATCTACAATAACGACCTTCCACGCCAAATAGATCATCCAGTTATATTGTTTGCTGACGACAGTACGGCATTAGTTAAATGCACAAATAAGGGCAAAATGAAAAAGATTTTAATGACTCTCTTAAAGCTATAGTTACTTGGCTTAATTGCAACAACCTAAAAATAAATATACAAAAAATTAATATCATGCATTTTTACCAACGCATTGATCCCGAAGACTTAGACAATAATTATGATGGACATAAGATTGAAAATGTTAAAGTAGTTAAATTCCTGGGAATATTGATGGACAATCAGTTGACATGGAAGGCACAGGCTGAACATATTTGTAAGAAGCTAAGCACCTACGCCTACATGTTATACAATCTGTCAAGAAAAGTAAACATTAATACAGTCCGCATTGCTTACCATGGCTTCGTGGTTTCAACATTGAGATTTGGTATTATTTTCTGGGGTAACAACAGTGAAAGAGAAGTCATTTTCAAGGCCCAAAAACGATGCATTAGGTCAATTCTCGGTGGTATGCCATAACATCGGCTGCCGGCGGAAGTTACCACCCACCAGACAAAGTCTTGCCGCCAAGCGATCTAGCGCAGCATCGTTTGGTCGTGTTGGTCTTGGGTTTAACATTACATCACCTCGCTCAACTGCCGTCATCCTTCCTATTCCTAAGTTTTTTAAGTGAATAGGCTTAATAAACTAGTGCGCTTTACACTCAACGATTGCATCACTGCTTACCATCAGGCGGGATTGCATTCAAGCACTAGTTTATATTTATTAAAAAAAAAAAAAAAAAATAACTTACAGGTTACGGACAGTTGTATTTCTGTGTTCAAATCGCATAAATTATTAATCTTTCCATGTCTATACATTCTAGAAATAGCCATTTTCGTGAAAACTAACCCACATTTCTTCCCATCGTTAAACGAGACACGAAAGAGGACAAACTGTATGAGATCTCAATATCAAAATTTGTTGCATACAGGTGGCTATAACACCACACTGTTAAAAAAAGCATTATGTGTATGGGGCTAAGCGTATACAATAAGATACCTAACGATATTAAAGAGCAACCATTAAAAGCATTTAAAAAAAACCTTACTGACATGTTGTTGGAAAAATGTTATTATAATAATAATAATAATAATAATAATAATTTATTTCCAAAAAGCTTATTACTATTACACATGACATGCGGCAACAATTTCAATCAAAATATGAGAGTTTAGCGTCTGTAGCCGAACTAGGCATAGCCTGTATTTCGGCTATCAAAATTATTCTGTTACTGATTTCTTCACCGATGTTTTGTGATGCTTCTATTTTATCCTTATTGACGTGACATTTAATTATATTTGACCTTTATTTTTACATTAATTGCTTTTTGACCTTAGTGTGACCGAATATTTTTTTTTATTATCTTTATTTTTTTTTTGTATTTAATTGTTGGGTTTTTTTTATTTGATTAATGATTATTGTTCTTCTCTGAAGCATCATATTGACATAATTAGAATTTTGCATGTCCCATCTGGGACAGAATGTATGGCTTCACTTTAATTTCTGACAACCATATTTGTATACCTGCAGTCTAGCAAATAAATAATTTTATTTGATTTGAAAGAATTTAGTGGAAAATGAATCAAATTTTTATTGTAGAGAAAAGTTTGTCAATTGAGAATGAAAAATGATATCTGGCAAATGTCCATCATGACGACGTTGTCCGCCGACGCTAGCCGCGACAGATGTTGATTCTGTCCTCAAAATTTTTAATCACTTTTTGGCTAAATGTTAAGTCTATTTTGTTAATGACATTTTGAATTTGAGTTTTAAGGCTGCAGCTGATATGATTGGCTCCATATAGTGTCTTTAACACAGCCCCAACAAATTACACAAAATTATGAGTTCCTTCTTTTTTTTTTTTTGTAATTTGGTTTCTAATTAATTAATTGATCTTTTTATTTGCTTTTTGGTAATATCAATGAATTTAATAAAAACTCTAATCTTCGGTTAATCATAAGGATTGTTTTATTTTATCACTATGACAACGATGTCAGGGGAGACAGTGACAATCGCGTCCGCTCGCGTATACAAACTAATTTTACACACAACAAGTTGTACAATTTATTTTTCTTATTTGTTTACACAAATGTTAGGCGATACACGCCACGGCTTTGTGAAATATGGCACCGTCCTATTAAAACCCCATTTCAGTGATATCCATGCAAAATGTAACTTTAACAGAACGCCCATTTTCATAGTGGATTTGAATTATTTAAATGCGATTGAATTCATTGCAACAATTGCCAAAGCATCTAAGCATTAAAACACACTAGGATTACCGCCAAAAAGTAAATGTCAAAACTATCAGGTTCATGGTGTAGGCTCCATTGAAAAACAAAGATATTGTTGAATAATATCCTTTATAATAATGTGTTTCTTTAAGCTGTTCGCAGCTGGGTCGACTTCGCATGAATAATAAAGAAAACAACATTTTCGAAACATACAAAAATATAATTATAATATTTAGGCATACGTCCAGCAGTTGACATTTTTTGGCTGAAATGATGACGATGATTTATCTTTCACCGTGAATTAATTAACAATGTGTATGTTGGCGTAGATTAATGGAGGAGTCATCATCATCATCATCACAGCTAAATGCTGCTATTAATGGAGGAGTATGGAAGAAAAAGACCTGTTGAGTTAAATAAATTGGAATAAGGTTAGGAGAATGACAGTTATGATGATTAGATCTACTGTGTTAAAACTTGTGAAGAATAAGATTTTAATAAAAAATATTTATTTGTTTATTGATAATTTTAAGACCACAGATTACAAAATTATATAAAAATCTATCCTAAACTAACTATTTACACAGTCTCTATTATAATCGTTATATACATTATTATCTTTGAGCTGGTCACATATTACATCCCTGTTTTCATGTCACTAGTTTACTTACACCTACTTTCACTCATCCCGCACTACTAAGTGGGCGCTTCTTCTATACGCTGTGAGTAGTGGTCAGTGGTTCGGCTCGGTGTCCTGTTGAGTAGGAAGTCCAGGTCATGTGATATCTTATGTAGCACTTTGTCAGTTTGTGTGTGAGAGTTGACCAGCTGTATCGCTGAGTGGTTGCACTCGTCGCTGCACTCGCGGTGCATGGATGGCAGTGAGCTGCTGCTCGATAACTGCGGCGCGCGCTTCTTGAGACAACTCTTGATCGGACGATCCGAAACGTCGGGCGTCGACTGACAGATCGTACAGCTCTCCTGCAAAATTATGATTGGATTAGACTCCATGTGCACATTTACTTAAATGAATTACCGATTTTTAAATTTGAAATACCTTAGGCATGTCGGAACTATCTGTGTAGGTGACCGTGTCTGTAACGTGAAGCATTGCGCGTGACACCGGCAGCGTGCGCAGCTCCACACAAACACGCGACACGTCCGACTGTGTGCACGCGAGCATACCGTCTCCATCTACGGGAGCCACAGAGTAACTATAACTATGTTGTATGATATTAAACATAATGTTTAACAGCTAACGTCTGTACTGTTGCGTACATATGCTGCAATCCAAACAACCGAAGAGGGTATAGAAGTTAAGTTACACGTGATCAAGGTTCTACGAGCTTTCTCGAAGTCAAATTATCTTCTACTTAGTCCCAAGTCTACCATAACTACAATTTCCTACATAACGCTACCTGTGGGTATGAGGTCGCACAACACGCGCGTGTGTGTGCGTGGTGACTGCAGATCGTGCTTGTACTCCGCGCACCGTACAATGTCCGCAACACAGGCACCACTTGACTGACGTCTGCAGCATCAAGGCATGAGTTTAGGTCTGATGAAACTAGTACTTTCAGATCAGAGATTAACCTACAAGCGTGTCTGAATGATATCGAAGTTATACCTCGGTCCTCACCTGTACATGTTTGGGCTCTCTAACGTCGGCGCTTGCCAGTAGGTGCTGGCAGGCGACACATGAGACGAAGAGCATTCCACCTCACGAGCTTGTTTTATGTACACTACAACAATGTAAGGACAACAGCTTAAAAGTAAGTAGACACTGCTTAATGGTCACAAGAATGAACTTGAAAGAGAAGATAATGTTGTTGTAGACAATTGTCTTTCCCATAATTTGATCACTGGAAAAACTTCAAAATCTACAAAGTTATTTCTAGTAATATATGTATAAAATGAAGTCGTGCATTTAGCCGATACGTTTGTTCGTATCGGCTAAATGCACGACTTCATTTTAATCAATTAATCTTCAGTTAATCAATTAATGAAGACAAAAAAAAAGTAAAAAAACTAAAACCCAACTACGACGCAAAAAACGACGCTGAAAAAGTGTAAAACAAGATTATCAGAATACTGAACTGAACAAAGTTGCTAATGTAGTTGCAAGTAAATGTACACAGTAGTAATGTCATACAATACTATTCTGAAGTATGCAATATTCACTATGTAGAGATAAATTTTCATGTTTGGAAAGGCGTAGTCACACGTTACATATACCTACCTACCGTAGGTGACAACGTGTGACTACGCCTTTCCAAACATGAAAATTTATATCTACATAGTGAATATTGCATACTTCAGAATAGTATTGTATGACATTACTACTGTGTCCATTTACTTGCAACTACATTAGCAACTTTGTTCAGTTCAGTATTCTGATAATCTTGTTTTATACTTTTTCAGCGTCGTTTTTTGTCGTAGTTGGGTTTTAGTTTTTTTACTTTTTTTTATTTGTACTATTTTGGTGTTAAAGTGTATTTGTGGCGCATAATATTAACAAAAGTTAAACTGATGAACTAAAAACTAGTTACTTGACATATTACATCTACACGCACATAAGCCCAAAGACATATAGTGCAGAGCAGGGTTGTAACGGAGGCTTGTTAGCGGAGGCGGAGGCGGATGCGGAGGCGAGGAGTTTCACCTCCGCGGATGCGGAGGTTAACGGAGGCGGAGGTGAAGTACATATAAAAAAATTTGAAATTTATGGTTAATTAAAACAAAATTTTTATTTTAAATACGTACATTAATAGTAGTATACTTGGTAAAAAAAAATATTACCTTCTTGAAATGAAAATTAAGGAGAAACAAATTGTGTTTGCCGCATTCTCGCCTCGCACTAGTTGATTCCTGACCATTTCGCTTTGAAACGCGGCCGGACGGTTGTCGAGCGTCGCATCTTGCGCGTTATTTATTTTATAAATACGTAAATAAACCTCCGTTATAACTCCGCAAAAATTGTGCGGAGGCGGAGGCGGATGCGAAGATACTATTTCTTGCGGAACTTCCGCAGTAACGGAAGCGGAGGCGAAGCTCCGTTACAACCCTATTGCAGAGGCCTTTCTATGGGAGTTTTAGCCAGTTATCAAACTGTTTCCGCCTTCACCGCGTGGAGTTACTCCCAGCTTATGTCGTTTTCATTAGTGCATTACATATTCTATTAATATTCACACTGGTCTACATTGCATAAAGCGATTCACAGTTCCCATGATCCGCGCTTTACTCTTATTGCTTATATTTAACATCATTAAAGCATTCTTGTAATTATGTACAAGCATAAAGCACTCGTGAAGCTCTTTCACGTGATACCAAACACGGTATATTTATTTTAATTTTATATTAACATAGAACTTTTTGCCCGCTAGAGGGCGCAATATCAAGGCCCTTCTAATGGTACTGCAGTGGTCTTATTCTGATAAGTAGTAAAGAAGCTATGAACGAAAAGATGTGAATTATATGCAACCAGCCCATGAATACAGGTAAAGTCACACACAAATGCTAGCAATATATATATATTCAAAATCTACAAGTAAAGCGCTTTGAAATGATACCAAACACGGCATAATTATCTTAACTTTATTTTTTTACTCTGTATGTTTTGTCCGCTAGAGGGTGCCACAGTAGATTTTGTGAAACCCCATATAGCCTATAACCAACGGACAATTAAGACGCTTCTAATGATATATCATTTGTCGAATTCTGATAAGTAGTTTAGAAGTTACGAGGGAACAGATGAACATACATACATACATACATACATACATACATACATAGCCTGTCAAAATCATAACCCTCCTTTTGCTTTGCCGTAGTCGGGTAAAAAGTAGAGTGGAATGCCATATTTTTAACGCATTTTTAGATAGGTCCCAAATAGCGAGGCTACCGTTACATTCAAATCATGGCAAAGTATGTTATCAAAAGAAGAATCTCACTCACGACTATGCGAGGCATCTCCCTCAGGTGCGTCCTGCCACTCGCTGTTGGAGAGCGTGAGCAGACGCCACGCTGCCTGCAGGCACTCCTCATCCATGATCACATAGCACACCAGCATCGCTATACCCTGGACAAGCAATGAGCCAATTTCAGAGTCAATTGATGTATGACAGTAAGAGTTTATGTTATTGGGTTGAGTTGACTCACATTAGCCAGAGCTGCGGCGGAGAGTACTACAACGTGCGGCATGGTGGTCTCTGCGGGCTGCACGTACGCCACCCCGGCCGCTTGCATCGCGCAGGTAGTGACGAGCAGAACTAGTGTCTGCCGCACTACTTTTGCTTGCTCCCGAACGTGATCTTGTCTCCCCAGCTTGTGTTGTCGTGCTCGCCCTCTTAGAGCGAGTACGAGGACGAGCGCGAGAGTGGCTAGTAGAGTTTGACCTGCAGCACACACAGTATTGGCGGCTGCACCCAGCTGTAGTGGCGCGCCGCCCCACAGTCGAGCTGTCAACCAGCATAGTGTGCACACGCCTGCAACCATTTTAAGTGGGTATAGCGAAATGCCAGTTCCTGTACACCGGCCTGTCTGCACACATGCATACCGCACAATAGTCCGACAGATGGCGCGCGCGTGGGTGTGGCAGCTAGCTCGGCGTGCAGAAGTAACGGCGCAGCACATAGCGTTGAACAGCCCGCCATCCAGCACAGCGCCACAACCCAGCCCACACCGCCCGGGCATGCCACGTCCTGTCCAACATAGCAACATAACTCACTCACTTACTATTTGAAATATCTACACAGGACTCAGGTTTTTTCAACGCACCAGCCTCGTGTCGCATTCAAGTAAAGCCAACATAGCTGCACAGTGTAAGCCCGCAGTAGCAGCTTTGAGTAGCACTGGTAGTCTGGCCTGGCGGCCACCTACCAGGCCGATAAGTTGCAGTAACACCACTACAAGACACATCGCACCTCCCAGGCTCACTGAGATCTTCACGATGCCTCGTAAGTCATTCTCTCTACCTGTCTGAAAAAAACATTTTTAAGTCTTTATCGAATTATACAGTCTCATTAGTCACTCTTATAATTAGGTACTCACGAATGTCTCCATGTCCACAGTGAATAGTGCGATGGTCGCCAGTCCCCGACAACGGCACGCGACGTGTGTGCGCTCCGGTATGCGCAGTTCACATGTTTGCGAGCTCCACACGCGCGGCGCTGAGCGCGTCCGGCCTCCACACATGAGTTGAGATTCTAATACAGACCAACTACATGAGTGAGCAAACATTTTAGAAAACATTTATCGTGCGTTGTGTCGGTGTCTTACTTACCAACAGCGCTATAATTCTTAGACTGCACGAACAGCAATGTGATAGTGTGAGGGAGCGTGGGATCAACTCCTACGCCGCTGACAGACACCTGTATCTGTTGTGATGCTACCGTATACTCTGTCGCGCGGCCGTATCTGGAAAAACCGTGGCTACAACCTTGTTCGAAGAAAAAATAAATAAAAACAAAATGAAAGATAAAAATTAAAATATAATTATTGAAACTATTAGTAGAAGTTAATAAATATCTCATATTAAAACGTACCCGGAATGTATGGTACTAGCTTTAAAATATTTTACATTATACGCAATTCAGAGAAATAGTTCTTACTTATACGCGACGTATCTTCTCAATGACGGTAATCTTGCTCCCAAGTCATGATACAGCATGGTGACTACGGAAGCATTGCCAGCTCTATCCGCTAGCTCTACTGTCGCTGATGTCACAAGCCATTCCTCGCTCCCCGCTGGAGCTGATTGAAACTCAAACTGTGCTGTGTTGTCGTCGTGTACTGGATTTGTTGTGACTGTGAACTCGTGGTACCGCTTTTCAAAATTTGTCCTCATACCTGCTGTGTCGGCAACCGAGTTTTGAAGATCGAAGATTTTCTATGAGATTTAACAGTTAATCAATGTAACATTCTCAACTGCTGAAATTTATTTTTGTTCATCTTAAATATTTAGAAGTACTTGCCTCTTCGTCCAGGAAAGCATCAGGATGTGTGAGTAGGTGGTCATACATATTCAGTAGAAGTTCTGTGCTATGGAATCTGTCGACTGGCTGAGCTGCAGTAGATAGGAGGTAGTGCAGCATGTGTGCTGCATGTGTGAGGGGAGGCTCGCCCTCGCCCGGATGTGTTGGCAAAGAGCTCAGCACTGTGCCGTACTGTCGCAACACGTCCGACACAGCGCGCCAAGAGTAGCCCAGCGATATCAGAATGAACTGACAACAAGATACACTGTGACTTTTTGTTAGGTTCACTAAGTAAATCGTGACAATATTATCATTTTGTTTTTATATACCTGCTCATAAATATCTCTGAGTGAGTCTGCAACACAACCAGAGAAATCTGGTAGCATCCACTTGACGCCACGATGTCCGATTTTTGGCTCGCAAAGCCTGAAAATGTTACCTGCATAAATCTTTTAGGTACTACATGATAGAGAGTCAATATTTCTTACTATCTTTTGTTCGCCTATTTCGTTTAGTTTACTCATGGTTTCCCACTTACCTGGTGGTCTCTCCGCTGTGGCCAGGTGGACAGGCAGCTGTAGCGTGCGCTCCCGGAGCAGTCTTCGGCCAGCGCAAGCCATGGGAGACGTCACTCTCACACGCTATGTCGTTGGCTTCTAAAGCCCACATGGTCACGCCTTTAGCGTTGGTGCCAGCTGCCGATGATACTTGACATCGGAAATCACTGGATTTCTATTTAAAATCCAAAAAAGAGAGAATTATTTTGGTAATGGTAAAACAGTAGAATATTTATATTTCCGTATTCAACGCTATACAGTACATACCTGTACATTATAAAGCTTGAGCACGCTCCCAGTAGGGTATAGATCCTCCCAGACCACTCTGCCCGGCACCATCGGCAGTAGCATCCTCTCCCTCGCCCAACTAAACCCGAGCGCACCGTGCACCCGCCTCATTCCCGCCAGACATGTTATACTCACATTGTCGCCCTGACACATATATATCAACTGTTATGTCACAATAACTTAAGAATTGAATTGATCATCGTTCTACAATTACTTACTTTATTAATAGTGATTGTAGAAGGCACGAGTCGTATATCGGGTGGTCTCAGCACCGTCAGCCTCAGCGCTCTACATCGTCTCCTGCCCACATCGTCTGCTGCACAGGACCATTTGCCACTGTCGGGCCTCTTCGCTTCTGCTATGCTTAAAACAGATATGCGACGACCGAGTGCATCTTCCGACACCGAACGCGTCCAAATTTCTCTGAAAATAGAATTCCGTTCTAAAGGCGATAATTCGATGCGGTTAACAGTACCCGGTAATTGGATGGGCGCTCGTTAAGCACCGGAATCGGACAGACTCAGTCATTCGTCGGTCTCAACGCGCCTCTAAGCTATTAGATCACATCCTATATTTCTAAAAGTATATAGGCCTGGTTAAGTATTTAAGGCTGTATTTTCAAGCTCGGCAACACACACTTGAAGTCCCAATCGCTTACCTCGTAGATCCATTGAAGTTTATCTTGACACCGTCTTTATACCAACTGAAGGTGATGTCTGCGGAACCAAAAGCCACACAAGTCAGCATGAACTCCGATCCCTCCCATATTTCTGGACGATGGTTCACAACCAGAGACTGCAAAAGGACGTCAAATGATAATTGCATACTAAAGGTTACCAAAAAAAAACTATGTAGGGTGTTTCCCTAACATAAGTAATGTCACTGTAAATGTAAATTGTCAAACTTAAATGCAGAAAATGTCAGTGAATGCTCAACGGGATGAATCTAAATAAAAATGCAAGTTGTCCGATTCAAACCACGTCTAATTGAACACTAAATATAAAATATTACATGAAATGCTTAGAATAATGCAATGCGTCAGTGGCAATGCACTGTCAAATGTAGGTCGCGCCCAAAGTGCAAATACGTTAGCTTACCGGCTAACTTATTGTAATTAATATATTTTAACCCATGTACGTACACCGTACATATTGCCACAAAACAGAAAGAGAATATCTAGATCAAACAATTCCAAATTATGTAAAATAATAAAATAAGAATGTAAAAAATAATGTAAAAAAATTAAGAATACAGGACTCTAATGTAAATATCACTGACCTACGACTACTATAAATAAATGTAACTAAAGTCTATAAATAAATGAAAGTAAAAAGTATAATAAGTAATTGGAGCTTAGTGATGCAGACTTTTATTTTTGGAATTTAAATGTTATGTTATCAATATCTTGAAAAAGTGTAAATATTATATCAGTGGCGTAGTTGACAGCTACCACGGCATGGAAATTGTAGTCGCCTAGGAGAGGGGCGGGCATCTTTATAAACTTTTTCCATTAAGTTTACCCCGCTAAGAATGTAGGTACTAAATTTCGTCGTGGCATGGCATGTTACCACATTCCCGTCTTTTTAATAATAAAATTCCAAATAATACACGCAATAGGGTAAAGGGACTGATGTGCTTTTTATAAAAATAGACCAACTATACGATGTCTTCAAAAACCACCATACGGGGTTTTTACACAACTAAGAACGACACGTCGGTTCATTGAAAGCTTTTGGTTCTGTATTATCTTGGCATACTCATGTAGATATGGTCATAGCTCGCACGAGAAAACTTATATGGATTTTTAAAAACCTTAGACATGTGACAACTATAAAAATGTTAACTGAAATCTATATCTCTCTGGCTCAATCAACAATTACCTACTGCATACCTGTGTGGGGAGGTGCGACAAAAACGAAGTTCCTTGAGCTTGAGCGAGCACAGAGATCTCTTATCAAGGTCATGCATACCAAACCGTACAGATACCCAACAAATGAGTTATACCACCTAAGTGGTCTTCTCACAGTCAGAAAATTATACATAGTAAATACTGTCTTAAAGTTACACAAAGTACTACCCTATAATCCTAACTTTCAGGGAAAAAGACGAAAATATAACGTTGCACGAATGGTTTTTGTTAAAACTGCATATGCCAAAAGACAATTACATTCCAGATTCGCTGCCATATATAATAAAATTAATAACTCAATCAACATCTATCCTATGTCTACTGATAATATCCTATGACTGCAAAAAGGCAACTATTGAATGGTTAAAACCAAAGACCTATGACGACATTGAATTATTGTTACGCACATAGTTTATTTGAGCAAATTTATACGTGCACAAATCCACACAATACACACACGCCTCGCTACACTTCACACACACACGCACCGCTACACAACATACACACACAATCAGCCCCACGCAACGCACTATTATACACTTACTCATCACTCCTCACCCTTCCACACCCACACAAACTCACACTATTATATACTGAGCATTTTTAATTATTATTATTTTTTGTTTTTTTTTTAATCAAGAGTTGTTATCCAGACCAAATTTACTTTCTTTTTTTTCGGGATCGGGGCCTCCTAGCACAGGTATAGCTTTTACTTAAAAGGAGGTCCCTACGTAAGATTTACTGTAAAAGTTTGTATGTTTTCGAAATAAAATCTTTTTTTTTTTTTTTTTGTATTCCAAGTCAAGGCTCTCGGCTGGGCGCTGAGGTATGATATGATCAATTTGATCCTATAAAAATCTCTTTCACAAGTTAAGCGACATTTGATAAAACAGTAAAAAATATAGAATTAAGGTATTCATCACCCTTTGTATTTAATTGTTGGTGAAGTAACTACTTTGCTAAGCGTTTTAGAAAATTAGTTAAGGCGATTAGTAACGACGATGACCTTGCGCATCTGGGCGGGGCTAGGCAGAAAACCCCCGCGCACCCCGCATCATATTTACGTGCACATTTCCTACTCGCTTGCTTCGAGCGCGGACGTCTCGCGACAAACGTAGAATGCGATACCATGTCTAAAAAGTATACTATTCTGTCTAAAAAGTACCTAATATAGAATTACGTGGTATCAAAACTCATACCCTAAACTGAAACATATTAGGTAATTACTTTTATTATGTTGTTTTCGATACTGCATTGCAGGGATTTTTTTTATTTAAAAAAGGGAAAACAAGTATTAATTTATAAAAATGATTAATGCAAAATGGGAACCGGTTTAATCTTTTATTTATAGTTATTATTTAGCATTTAGCGTTTTTGATATAATCCCCATTTATACTTACCAGGACTTAAAAAAAAATCCCGGAAACTCCATCATCTAAATAAAACTCACAGGTCTGACTAAAATAGGTGCATATTATTAAGAATACATATTGTTTAAAAATTTAGCTGACCAAATTTTACGTAATGAACACCTGAGACTAATGAACTTAAAGAATGGAAAAAAGAAATTGTTTTGATTTACCTACTAGAAAAAAAAATTGGGGAAATTTAATCATTCATATGGACTAAATTACAAGTATCAATTATATATTTATTAGGGAAGGAAAATATTTGTTTTGGACTTAGCAAAAATTATACGAAATTTTTTTTTGAGATATTCTTAATTTTTATTGGAGGAATGAACAGGGTGCCTTAGCCTTGCCTTATGCCTTAGAAATAACTTTGACCCTTTTCACTTTTTCGCTGCGATACCCTAATTTCGAGATATAGCGTCTTCGTAGCCCCTCACATCGTGGGCCGATTTATCTCGAAAATGGTACGTCGCAGCGAAAAAGTGCTAGGGGTCAAGTTCTTTCATAATTCTTTCTTTCCTCGGTGGTAGGCCACAACATCGGCTGCCGGCATACGTTACCACCAACCAGACAAAGTCATGCCGCCACCGTGATGTTCCGGCATGATATCTGGTGAAGCCGTTCGGAAGACAGGTCTGAGCAGTTGTGTTGCGGTGTGTGCCGGGTACGATGCGCCAAATGATGTTGTGTCGGGAGTTTGGTCGTGGAGGGTAGCGGGATCCGAAGGACGGTGCTCCGCTGGCCGACCGCAGGTAATTGGGGGCCCAAGTAGTGTGCCAGACACACACAAAAGGCTGCCCAGCCAACTGCAAAAATCCCAGGGTGGCCCCATCGTGCCGGTTGGCGACCGGTCGAGAGGACCCGATGGCGATCCCTGGGGGGCGTCCCCGCAGTCTCCAGATCAATCTCCCTCTGGCCCAGCACCGTTGGTCGCATTGTTGGGTTTAACATTGCATCACCTCACTCAACTGCCGTCTTCCTTCCCATACACTCATTTAAATCTATGAACAGGTCTAATAACAAAAGTAGGTGTGCACAGCGGACTCACGTCCTCTCATTCAAAGTGTACCTCTCTAATATTTGAGGTCTGCACTCCAATCTCACTGCACTACACCACCACCTTGAGACTGAGAAGTCCCATCTGCTTTTCTTGACGGAGACCAGATCAGATGTCCGTCTGATGCGGCATACCTCAGCTACCCAGGATACGCATTGGAGGATCATTTAGAGCACTCTGTGTATGTCCGCAATGACATCTGTTGCCAGCACCTCTGCCACCTCAAAGACCATCACTTCTCGTCCCTATGGCTGTTGGTTGACACCGGTATGGACAAAATTGTTTACACTTGTGTCTACCGATCGTACAGCGGTGATCAGGAGACAACTCGATTATTTGACCACCTCAGTGAGGCTGCTGACAATGCGCTGCACCGGCACCCTGACGCACAGTTCGTCGCTCTGGGGGACTTCAACACCTGCTATCAGGACTGGCTTTTCCCGTACAAGAGGACCGACCACGCTGGGAGAGAGGCGCGAAACTTCGCGCTTTCCATGGGCCTTTCCCAGCTGGTAGAACGAGCGATTAGGGTGCCTGATGTAGTTGGTCATACCGCCAATTGTCTGGACATTTTGCTGACCACTGATCCGAACAGTACATCTGTTCGGATGTTGTTGTAACAGTTTCCTCACCATTGAGAACTGCAGACCACTGTCTGGTGAAGTCTGTATCGTTCTTCTCCCCACTAGATCACGACTCTCGGGTAGGGATGAGATACGCCACTTCTTTGCGTCTTATCCTTGGCAGGAGGTCTGCTTCTCTTCTGACAATCCGTGAGCTGTGCAGACGCTATAACCGATGTGGTGCGTCAAGCTATGGAGTATTTTATCCCCTTCAATGACGTGCCCGTCGGTGGCTCGGCTCGCCCATGGTTCAATGCCGATTTTGTCAAAGGTGAACAGCGTAAGCACACGACATTTCTCACCTGGGTTGACGCTCGTGACCGCGGAGCTCCGGATGAGAGCCTTTAATCGTGCTGCCAAGTCATACAAAAAGGCGCTTAAGAAGGCTCGCTTCGACCGCATTACCCATATTGGCAACAAGTTATCTGCGCTACCATTCGGTAGCAGATCTTTTTGTTCCCTTGCCAAATCGGTCGAGGCGAACTTCTGTCGGCCCACACTCCCTCCGCTGGTACGGCCTGATGGAACACTGGCTCATACGGTGAGAGAGAAAGCAGGTCTCTCTGCATCTCTCTTTGCCCATAATTCGCGTCTTGATACTTGAAGTTCTACTCCACCTAATTTACCTCATTGCGGAACTTCTATGCCTGAAGTTCGCATTAGGAACAAGGAGGTTCTGAGAGTACTGTGTCGTCTGGACGTGAATAAGGCTAGTGGTCCAGATTGTATACCAGCGATTGTTCTTAAAGTATGTGCGCCCGATGTCTCTTGTATTGACGCGCTTGTATCGCTTCTCGTTTATGACTGGTATAGTGACCAAGGCCTGGAAGCTTGCCAAAGTGCAGCCCGTGCCCAAAAAGGGTAGTCGTAGTCGTGCCGATCCTACCAACTATCAGCCCACTTCGATCACCTCCATACTTTGCAAAATTATGGAGCGTGTGTTGAAGTCGCGCCTCTTGACATACCTGGAAGGTAACGATCTCCTCATTGACCGACAGTACGGGTTTCGCCGCAATCGGTTAACTGGGGACTTTCTAGTGTATGCCACTCACTTGTGGGGCGAGGCCCTCGAGAGAAATGGGGAAGCGATTGCTGTCTCCCTTGATATCTCGAAGGCCTTCGATCGGGTATGGCACGCTGGCCTTTTGAGTAAGCTTCTACGGCATTTCCTCTGGCTTGACTGGCTGGGTAAAAGACTTCCTGACTGAGCGGTCCCTCCGAGTTGTTGTCAACGGTTGCTCATCTGAGCCCATGTCGACTAATGCCGGTGTTCCTCAGGGGTCTGTTCTCTCTGCAACTCTGTTCTTGCTGCATATTAACGATCTGCTGATGCCCGGTATCTATGGGCATGCAGATGACAGCACAGTTGTGGAGAGATACCTGCCGGATGCTCGGGCTAGTAGGGAATCAATCCGGTTCGAAAGAGAGGCTATGGTAGAGCGAACGAATGTTGCACTACAGGCAGTCTCCGAATGGCGCAAGGCCAATCTTGAAGCATTCAATGCCGCCAAAACACAGGCGTATCTTTTCACCGCCAAAAGGAGCCCGTTCACCTTGGCTCCTACTTTACAAAATGTATCCTTGGAGTGTACCGACCGCCTTCAGCTTTTGGGAGTTGAGATTTCCTCGAACCTAAACTATGGGCGGTTCATTGAGTCCAAGGCCAAGGTGGCTGCCAGGAAACTTGGCGTTATCGCAAAGGTTCGGCGGTACTTCACACCAGGGCAGCTTCTTATGATATACAAAGCACAGGTCTGTTCGTGTGTAGAGTACTGCAGCCACATTTGGGCTGGTGCTGCTAAGTGTCACCGGGCCACTTTGGATTCAGTGGAGAGGCGTGCGACACTGACTGGCTGATTGGTGACACTGATTTAACTCGAGATGGTCTCCAAAGCCTAGAGCACTGGCGTAAAGTAGCTAGCCTTTCTATGTTCTATAGGATGCATTTTCAGAAGTGAGCGAGGGAATTGCATGATTTAATTCCCCATTTCCGTTCCACCATCGGACGACCCGTCGTACTGCGAGTTTCTACCCTTACGTTGTTAACACCACTACGATCCGGACAAAGCGTTTCGCTTCCTCTTTTATACCGCGTACATCGAGGGACAGGAACAATTTGCCAGCAGCGGTGTTTCCTTCACACTACAATTTGAGTGTCTTCAAGGCTAGAGTGAATAGGCTCTTAATAAACTAGCGCGCTTTACCATCAACGATCGTATCACTTTACCATCAGGCCGGACTGCGGTCAAGCGCTAATTTATAATTAAAAAAAAAAATGACTGAATGATGAATGATGAAGTTACCCTCATGACGAAAAAAGATTTATTGCATAGTGTAGAGGGCTACACTATGCAATAAATCTTTTTTCGAAAATTAATAAATAAATCGTCTAAAATTTACTCAAAAACATCGCATAAAGCGTCCAAGCGCGGCAATAAATACTAAGGGCTAATATTTACACTTACTCACAGAAGTCAAAACTATTTACACTGATCAGAATCTAGAAAATACTAATATTATAAATGGGAAAGTGAGTTTGTTTGTTTGTTCCGCTTTCACGCCTTAATTACTGAACCGATTGCTTTGAAATTTTGTAGACGTAAAGTTAGAAGTCCGGATTAAATGATAGGGTACTTCTTATCCCGGAAAAAATTGATGATCCCGAAGGAAATCTGAAAAGCGCGATAGAACGCTCCACGCGGGCGAAGCCGCGGGCGGAAAGCTTGTATCAAAATAAAACATCATATAAAATCACGTAAAGCGTCCCAGTGCGGCAATAAATGCAAACGTCCAATAATTATACACAAAATCACTAAAAATACTTCGTCGCACTCGAAGTACTTAGTGTTACAGCTTCGACTTCCCGCTCATCTATGAAGCTATACTTAGTTCGAGCTATACATAATTATTTTATATTGATCGTAGTTGCGTCATTATTTAATTTAATTTAAATTTATTATGATTACTTTAAATTACTTGGGAGGACTTTAAAACCTTAGTTTATTCTAAAATCACACTTGGAAATACACTTCCGGTCTTACGGCCATTAATTTATTAATTTTAGAATTATTAATGCAACTTCCGATTACCGCTAACTCTTATTATAAAATCCTACCGAGCATTAGTCTTCCCGCCCATCGGATATTTATTTATTGAATCAAGCATTGTTCAAATAAATAAATATGTCGCAGACAGCGACGGCAGAGCGGTAGGGTCGATAGCATCTTGGTGTGGTGGTACCGGTTCTATTTCGCAGGTGAGTTTTGAATTGAAGCACAACGTGTAGATTTACCCTCCAATCTTGATAATAACAATTTAAATAGGCAAACCGACAGTTTCGGTTCGGAGAAGTGCCTTGGTCCGCGTCTCGATGCAAAGTCACCGTTCGACCGAATCTCACTTTCCAAAGCGACTCTGTCCATGTCCCGCCATCACAAGATGACGTCACAAGCGTTTGCCGCCTACTACATAAATCAAATCAGCAACTTCTATTAAAATTATAACGACGATCTCCGACACGGCCAGCCTGACGATTTGCACGTCCTCGTGCATCTTCATCATCCCAGCGCCAATTCCAGTCACATCTGAAGCTCCTTCAGCCCCGGAGTCCGGGGTCCTCATCACAAGTCCAACTGCCGATTCCGGCCAAACTTCGATATTTTCCATTGCACGTTCTTGTGCATGTCTGTAACAAATTAAAAAAAACACAGAAAACCGACTTTAAAGCATTTTAGAACTCGGCCAACCTGACCGTCCCACGTCACGTTTAATTACAATAACTATTAGAAAACCAAACAAACTTAATCATTTTAACAACTTAAACGCAAAAGCTTCCTTCAAGCCTCATAATTATCAAAATTCAAAAAGAAAACAAAAGGTTCCTCCAAGCCTCATAATTATCAAATCATAATCTTAATTATCAAAAAGAAAACACACCATGGCCCGCTACCACAGTAGCTAGTGACAACTCATAGTTGACACCCATATCGTCATCACCTCTTGTGATACGACCAACTCTAAGAGTCCGCGACTCCCAGGTCAACACATGACCGTACAACTCATAGTCTCCTTTGAGATCCTGGTCCCCACCACACCACCATCTGCCCATCGCACCCTGAACAACTCCTCACTGAGTTTCAGTTACGACACCACAGACTAGCGCGTGCAGTGCGACCATATCTACTAGAGTCCCCGCCACACCACTAACTGCCCATCGCGCCCTGCACAACCCCTCACTGGGTTTCAGTCACGACACCACAGACTAGTGCGTGCAGTGCGACCATATCTACTAGAGTCCCCGCCACACCACTAGCTGCTCATCGCCCCCTGAACAACTCCTCACTGAGTTGCAGTTACGACTACAGACTAGTGCGTGCAGTGCGACACTATAGCCATGATACGTGTTCTATTTGCTGGCGGAGGCACCCTCCTCACCATCTTCTACATATTAAAATCTAACTCAGCAGACACATTACTTGGAGAAATCTTTCGTATGCGATCGTGGGGTACTTATAAGTTCCGTTTCCAATCAACGATTTCAATAGGTAACGATCGTCATCATTGCCATCAAACCACTCACCAACATTAAATTTCATTACTTTAGCTCATTTCTATCAATTTTAGATTTCTTTGTAAATAGCACTCACTTCTATGTTCGTTACCGCTTGTTCTCTTGAGAAGATTTAATAGTCTAGCCACACATATTAAAGAAGCTCAAGTGAGCTCGTAACTATAGACCACAGTGAACTTTAGTTTTGAAATAATCAAAGACAAACCAAACATTATAATCGTGAAATCCTGTTTTACAATTTCTCGGATAGTACAAGAAATAAAATTTTCAAATAACTCTAATCACGTCGCAAAGAAATGGTTCAATACACAACGCTGGCACTACCAATACTAGGTGTGGGTCGCCACGCCCTTTCCAAGAAACGCAACACAACCAGCCACCTGGTCGGCGTCACCCGTCACAAAACGAGTTATTCCTGCAGCTAGTTATTGTCATTCAGTTACTGTGATAGTCCACCAACTATACAGTTACTCATGAAACGAAACTAAATTAAATCACTGTCTTGAGTGTGTAGCTATACAGTTAATTCAATAAATTATGCCGGTGTGATGCATGATACGGCTACGCCACAACGTGTGTATGAAATAACGCATTTACTAGAACTTTAGCTATTCAGTTACTCATCGCGTCACCGGTTATTGTAACTGGTTACGTGAAATAACAACCATGTCTAACCCATACCCTGTACCATCGCGTGTGGACGTACACCAATGAAATTACAGATAGCTTGACAAGAGAACATTCAGCACCGAAATCAAAATAAAAATAGTACGACTCACCGGATTATGGCAATTTCCCGCAAACACCTGCCACGTGCTCTCATAAAACCCAATTACGTTACCACAAACGTTTTGGGTATTTTGAAACCTTCTCATCGCCTGCAGAGTAGATGCTTTCTTGAAATCTTCTCATCGCCTGCAGAGTAGAGGCTCAAGTCTTGAAACCTTGGGCATTCCGCAAAACGCACGCAGCTCCGACCGCGCCGCACGCAGCTCCAACAGCGCCACACGCCATTGATGTGATTCACCACGCAGCTAGCAGCGCGCTCCGCAAGCGTACCTTGCGCGCTTCGCAAGCGCACCTTGCGCGCTCCGCAAGCACACCTTGCATGCTTCGCAAGCGCACCTTGTATGCTCCGCAAGCGCACCTCGCTCGCCAAGCAATAGCCGGCACAGTCGCACGCCAAGCATCAGCCAGCACTGTCGCGCGCCAAGCATCAGCTAGCACTGTCCAGCGCCGCGTCCAGCCGCACGTGCACGCCTGCAGCGGACTCCTGCAGCGGACTCCTGCAGCGGACTCCTGCAGCGGACTCCTGCAGCGGACTCCTGCAGCGGACTCCTGCAGCGGACTCCTGCAGCGGACTCCTGCAGCGGACTCCTGCAGCGGACTCCTGCAGCGGACTCCTGCAGCGGACTCCTGCAGCGGACTCCTGCAGCGGACTCCTGCAGCGGACTCCTCCTGCAGCGGACTCCTGCAGCGGACTCCTGCAGCGGACTCCTGCAGCGGACTCCTGCAGCGGACTCCTGCAGCGGACTCCTGCAGCGGACTCCTGCAGCGGACTCCTGCAGCGGACTCCTGCAGCGGACTCCTGCAGCGGACTCCTGCAGCGGACTCCTGCAGCGGACTCCTGCAGCGGACTCCTGCAGCGGACTCCTGCAGCGCGCTCCTGCAGCGGGCTCCTGCAGCGGGCTCCTGCAGCGCGCTTCTGCAGCGGGCTCCTGCAGCGCGCTTCTGCAGCGCGCTCCTGCAGCGCGCTCCTGCAGCGGACTGCTGCAGCGCGCTCCTTCAGCGGACTGCTGCAGCGCGCTCTTTCAGCGGACTCTTGCAGCACTCTCCTGCAGCGCACTTCTGCAGCGGACCATCACGCGGAGCGATCTCTGCGCCAGCAGTTGAGCGCACTTCGTAACTTGACGTTCACTTCCAGCCTCACTGCCAGTACATCCAGCATTTACAGAAGCTCATACAAAGGCAATGAACAACTACCGCACAAGTAATCACACAAGTACCCACACACAAGTACTATAAAAATATTGGCAAAAAGTGACTGTTATTCTGTTCCTTGATTTATAACGAGAATGTGAGCTTTGTAGTTCTTTATCCCCCTTCTGATGTCGCAGACAGCGACGGCAGAGCGGTAGGGTCGATAGCATCTTGGTGTGGTGGTACCGGTTCTATTTCGCAGGTGAGTTTTGAATTGAAGCACAACGTGTAGATTTACCCTCCAATCTTGATAATAACAATTTAAATAGGCAAACCGACAGTTTCGGTTCGGAGAAGTGCCTTGGTCCGCGTCTCGATGCAAAGTCACCGTTCGACCGAATCTCACTTTCCAAAGCGACTCTGTCCATGTCCCGCCATCACAAGATGACGTCACAAGCGTTTGCCGCCTACTACATAAATCAAATCAGCAACTTCTATTAAAATTATAACGACGATCTCCGACAAATATAAATAACTTTCGATATTTTAGGTTAATCCAAATATCTGTACACAATTATTGATAATTACTAGCGTTACTATTAACTTTTTCTTAATTTTATTCAATACCTGATAATTTCCGTTTCTGTTGTTTACTATTGTTGTGATTATTCGTTAGTGTTTTGACTCAATGGTGTATAAAATCTACTGATGTCTATACTGTTGATCATTAATTAAACAGACTTGTACTGGATCATACTACGTTGTTATTATTTTCCCCGCTTCTGAAGCATGTCTTTATATTAGTATCCAAGGGTGCGCGGAGCAAAAAGTGACACAGCCTCCTCTCACGAGCGCTGGCGCGAGACTGCCGGCCACCCGCGCCCCGGCGCCCGCGTCCCGCATAGAGCCCCTCTGAACCTCGTAAGGCGGAAACTCGTACGAACACTCATTTTTATTACTTTTCTTATTAAATATTTCATCAATTTTAAAATAAAACTATGATTATATAGTTCTTACAGGTACACGTTACTGCGAGTAAGAATATTTTAAAAAGTCTAAGCGCTTTAAGAGAAATATCGATTTAAAAGTTAAAAAACGCCGTGTAGAAATAAATTTTTTTTGACGCAAATATAGGCCGTATAGAAAATATTAAACACTAAATTTGTTGTGCTTGAATCTATGATTATAATATATTTTTTTCAAAATTTTTGATCAAGGCATTCTGGAGGAATAAACTTTGAAAGATGAGCGTTTTTGGCCGCTCGAGGGTATCTATCACCTTAAATCTTCAACTTTTACTCCATGACACAGACACGTGGCCGTTGTTTCATAATATTACTTTTACTTAACATCTTCTAAATAATTTTTCATTCAAGAGTAGCCTGCATTCGTAAAACCAGGCCATCAATTAATTTTTCGGGTTAGCAAGAAAGCATTCAGATCATTTAGTTACAGTTTTGATTTGCTTCGCTCGAAGGCGAACGCCTCTCCCTGGCAACCATGGTGCGAGCCACGGTTGAAAGCGAAAGTGCATGGGAGGCTACCGCCTCCTTCTGCGAGACCGTCCTCTTGCATTAGGAGGCAGCGGAGAGGGAGCGGGAAGAGGATGCTCTTGCCGCTCTCCTCCGGCGTAGACGGGTGGGGCGAAGAAGGCGGGGTACGAACCCCCGTCTCCTTTAGCCCCCGAGTGTGACCAGCGTGTGCGGGTAGCTCCCGCACGCGCATTGCACTGGTCTCCACGTCTGAGGATTACTCCGGTACCCGGGTAATCCTCCCTTGGTGCGGAAACCGGTCTAAATAAGGCCGGTAAGCCCTCAGAGTGGCACGGAGTTAGGCCTTCGGACTGATCCCGTGTCGCTCTCAACGCAGGGCTCGATGGGAACCGAGTCGTTTTAGTGGGTATTCCCGGCTCCGGCTGGGCGATCCCCATACACGCCCGTCGCCTAGCTAGCGGCGGGTAAGGTGCGTAATGCATTTCCACTCCTAAAAAAAATAAAGTTACAGTTTTGATAAGTATAATATTGCTTCTTACGTACAGATGACACAATTACTCACATATGTTTGATTAATTAGACAGGTTTGCAGTTGCTTAATTAATGAAACACACACTATTAGCGAAATTTGTCTCGCTAACAGTAGCTGCATAATTAACGACTTACCATGGTGCATGTTAACACATACATTATGGTTGATCGTCTGTGATCAAAGGATTTCCGTGTGCGGTTTTCTCAAAATTTAAGGAAACCGCACTACTTTACATAACTCAAACCAAACATTAAATTTCTCTAAACCCATATATACAAATATATAACATATTTGTCCATACGTAATATAATGCTCGGGTTAGAGAAATTGTTTAAAAATATTTTTAGATAGTGTTTCCCATGTCTTTTAAAACGATTATTACTTTCAGGAGACTCACCTTGTTTCGGGACTCGAATTCGAGACATAATTTTCAATAAAATGAAAGGAACACTTAGGAATACCTAAACTAAGATTTCCTCAATTCCCTGAAGCACTCATGACTGCTCCTAACTTGATTTCGCTGCGTGCAAGATTGATGGTGACGTTATGGTCGTAAGTCTTGGAAATGGGTTAAGACAGGATGTATTTCGTCAGACGAGGCCCGGACAGACCGGGCCAGCACGAGAGGGTGGGGCCGTGGAAGAATTTAGACTCCCGCGGCTCCACGCGCGCTCGTGTAAGAAGAGATACCGGGGTGGTTTTAGTCAGTAAAAGTCAGACAGACCCTGTCCCCCACACCAGGGCGGCGGTCATCCTATGAGGATTTTCACCCCGAAAAAAAAAGGATGTATTTCGTCACGTTGAAGATGTTACAGAAGGACGCCCCGAGAGTGATTGTTTACGACGACAGATTAATGAAATATAAGTGGGTACTCACGTGCAAGCTAAGTGCCGGCTGCATCTTGATGTGCTGCGAGTCAGTGCGCAGGTGCATGTGGGGTGTGCGCATGCGCGCCAGTACCGAACGTAGTGCACCCGCCTCGTGCTGCATGACCCACACGCGCACCCACACCCCGCGAGCGGCACCCATGGATACCGCACTAACACATACATAAACCTTACATACAGCCGCCACGAGATATACGACAATCGTATCTAGTGAACCAAATTTACCTTACGTTTACAATTTCTATTTCATCTTCTAATGTAATGTTTGACGCCTTTAAATAGCTTGTTAACTGAAAAAGATAAAAAGTTATTTTAAACAAATGTTCTCTCCGGAAATCTACAATTAATCGATGGACCTATATAACAGTACCTGTTTAATGACTTCTTGAGATATGTTGACACCTGCTTGATCTACTACCTCCACTCTTATTTCAAATCGTGCTGATGCTATAAACATACAAACGTTTAAAAAATATTGTCGCCGGTTCCTAGCATTAGCAATTAATGAGAACACTTACAGGAGTCTGCATCCTTCGGGTTACAGTCACAAACTTTTCCGTCCTTACAAACCTCAGAACATTCTTCTATACCGCACTCTGCAACAACCACAAATAATGATAATGTGCAAGATATTATTACAAGTTGTAAAACTGGATGCACAGCTTTTGATGATGGACAGCTTTAATTTAATTTTGTTTAAGAAAGACCTCATTTTGTGGGAGACAGTGCAGTTTCTACAAAAAGAAAAGGTCAGTAAATAATGTCTCACCGGGTTGTGCTAACTGTGTATCGCACAGGTCTCCCGTGTAGCCCGGCGCACAGATACAGCTGACGGCGGCCGGGCCCACCTGTCTGTCGATACATACAATTTCTACAATATGTTTGGATTATATTTTACATCTAAAAGTTGATATACATTTATGAATTCGATTTAAAATTTATTTATCTGTAAACAAGTTTTTGTACATATTTTTAAGTTCTATACATTCTACCTTAACATAATGGTGTACGAATATTGAAATGTTGTTCTTGTATAACTAAGTAAAATTAAGTGTTAATATTTGTTATTTACATTAAGTCCAAAATGAGTGGTGGTTATTACTTTGAAATCAATGTGAAAATTAAGTTATGTCATCTTGGATTTTTAAAATACATAGGTACAGATGACAAAAGAAAAGACAGAAGTTTTGTTAATGTTTATTTTCTGGTAAGAAGAGCCTCTAGCAGAAATTAAATATAAACGAAACTTTTGTCCACATTGACAAATGTGCCAGAAATCTCAAAACGCGTTTTTATCCCAAAATAAAAAAATACCGACGACGTTAAGCCTTACGTACAGATGTGGCTCAGTCTCCGGAAACAAAAAGGGAATGCTGTACCTACTTTAAAAAATTGTGTTTCCTATACACTTTCCTGTGTACTTCAAAAACTTAAATATTTGATTATTGCACGAATTCGAGGAAACTGTTCCACGAAAACAAAAACTGGTGAACCTTATTTGTAAAATGCGAGAAAACATGAAACGATGGCAAACAGAGGATCGTGAGTTCACTCACCTGCAGGTGCCACCGTTCTTACAAATGTTAGAGTTCTTCTGGCACAGCGGACCCTCGCCACAGTCCGCTCCT
Source organism: Sesamia nonagrioides (assembly GCA_017933935.1). Taxonomy (NCBI): domain Eukaryota; kingdom Metazoa; phylum Arthropoda; class Insecta; order Lepidoptera; family Noctuidae; genus Sesamia; species Sesamia nonagrioides. The sequence goes on along the minus strand of JADWQK010001527.1, from coordinate 253,359 downwards.
GAGTAACCCTCGAAACACGAACAGTAAAACTCCCTGCGATGCGGAAAATATTGGGTAGTAAGCAATACATTTTGTACATAATGCCTTGGGAATATCCGCAACCAGTGTTTGTGGAGTACATCATAATTTTTTACCAGTGTGTGTCGCTTACTATATTATGTCAGGAAGTGTTATGTTTTCTTACTTAGTTGTGTTGTAGCTTATTATGGACCCTTTAAATATAATTGCATCGTTAATTTCTTTTCTGTAGTGTATATTACTTATTGTAACTCACTGATAATCTCGTCTGGCGTAGCAATGCCCTAGTAGTCTACACTCGATGGCGCTGCATGAAGTGGGTCCCGGTGACTGCGTTGCTCGTCGCACCTGATACGTCATGTTGAACCCGTACACGGACAGCAGACCTAATGCTCTGAGCTGTGTACCTTCAAGTCTGTTCAGGTTTAGCTCCACCACCAGCACGGGACTCTGAACCTGGAAAAACATCACAACTTTACCAGCTGAAATAGTGATACTGAGCCTTTTTTTTATGATGGGTAATCATAAAATATCCTCTCTCGCTCTGGGTGGTGCAGAAAAGCGTGGCAGACTTTTTCTGACAAAAACCCACCAGTGATCCTTCACTTGCCTGTGCGCCAGGGGCCACGGTATGTCTTTCGAGCAACCCGCGACCCTGGCAGGTATAATCGAGCTTTCAGATGTAATTTCATAAATACAGAATATTATTTTTGAGAATAATCTAAGAAGAGAGTATCTCAAAGAGAATAATCTGAGAATATTTGCAAAAATACATATATTTCCGAGACGGTTAGGTAAGAAACCTAAACCTAGTCTCGACTCTCAGAAATATAGTTTGTATCCTCAGCCAAAAATTCTACAATTTTGACAGAACATAATATTTCCAACTGAAATATGTACTAATCTATAAAGCTGAAGTTTGTTTGTTTGTTTGAACGCGCTAGTCTCAGGAACCACTGGTCCGATTTGAACAATTCTTTTTGCGTTGTATAGCCCATTAACCCAGGAAGGCTTTAGGTTATATAACATCATGCTGTAGCCAATAGGAGCGGAGCATATAAAAAAACACCGAAACCTACGCGGGTGAAACCGCGCGGTGCAGCTAGTGTAATATATTTCGATCTTATTAGGGACACAATTAAATTGTATAATGAGTCTGTTTTTTTTTTTCAAAATCAACTGGCATTCTGACTGGAAATATTGATTTTTCTAAAACCGAATTACGCAGTTCTGAGCCAATTCATTAAACAATACTCGTCTAAACAGTTATAAAATAAAGTACACAAATCAGATTAATAAGTTAGTTATAAGAATTTAAATAACTTTACAGATACACTCACTCGTATAATATGTATTAAGTAATTAATCAATTAATTAATATATGTATTATTAATAATGTTATTACTAGATATGGTGGTCTGTGTAAAAATTCAACGAAAAACTAAATGTAAAGATTACACTTTTCTTGTTTAATTAAAGTACCGTACACACTTTCGAATATTAATAATGAATTTGCGGGTAGAATTATTGTAAACAGAATTCGCTCGTCAATTATATACATCTGTAAGTTACAATCCTTATCCGAGAAGCAATTTGAATTAAGATAATAATTGATTTATTCCACTTTGTAATAAGTTTTTAAAAGGAGTCTCGTCTCGCCTCATCCGTTGAATTAATCATTCTATCGCAGAAATAGAAACTTACTTAAATTAAGTTATTTCTGGATTCAGAATTACTCTTTCTGTGCTTTATCTTTTACGTTGAGATTTAATTCTTATAAGGGAAAAACATCAAAATAAATGCCTACCTAACCTAATAATGATTACCTATTATTTTATAAAATCTCGTGCTTGTTTATTTTTTAAACGCTTGAGAATAAGGCTTTGTATTGTAACGCACGCTTCAAAAAAACAGTTTGTGCAGAATAAACTATTTTTCATTCTTTTTTATGTTCAATGAGATTGCCAAATGTACATACATATTTTATCTAATAGAATAAATTAAATAAATAGGCTATAGAGTGAATAGGCTCTTAATAAACTAGCGCGCTTTACCTTCAATGATCGCATCACTGCTTACCATCAGGCGGGATTGCGGTCAAGCGCTAGTTTATAAATATATATATATATATATATATATATATATATATATATAAATATTGTTCTTTTACAAGAGTAAAAGTTTGTACTAAAAGCTGTCCGGGTTTTAGGTATACAGTACCTATTTTAGTCATACTTCATTTTATTAGCACTAACTTTTGGAATGGTAATTAGATGTTGTTACTACTCTTTGGAGATAATTCTAGGGAGAACTGTTTTATTTATACAGGTGAGCTCAGATTATCTGGAAGCGGTACAATAAAGGACATGGTGCGGTAGTCTATAGCGTGTCAATAATATACGCAGTGACGTTTACAATAGATGATTTATTATGTACTCACAAACCTATGTCAATATAAAACATGTCGCCAGTACTTTATTTCTACATAGTTTTGTTACCATATTAACACCTCCACTTAACAAAACTAAAAACACTTTGAAATAGTACACCAAGCTTTTTTCTTAAATATTTATTCTTTAAAGACCCTAGACTTTTTGTAAAAATATCTGCTGGCATTTCGCTTGTTTCTAAATAATCAACATTGATAAATTTATTTGCAACTGCCTCTCTCACAAAATGATATCTTACGTCTATATATTTGGATCTTCTATGGTATACTGGATTCAAAATAAGCTTTTGTGCTCTTTGACAATCATTATACAGAGTAATCGTCTCTGAATTACCTAGAATTTCAAACAATAAATTCTTTAAATAGATAGCCTCTTTGCTGGCTTCCGACATGGATATATATTCAGCTTCCGTTGATGATAGTGCTACATTTCTTTGTTTCCTACATTCAAAAGAAACAACAGTACCAGATAACTTGAAACAATAACCAGAAAAAGATTTCCTATCCTTTGCATCTGAAGCCCAATCCGCATCAGCATATCCTTTTATATAGGAATCATCCTTAGTAAAAACAAGACCATAATTTTTAGTACCATTTAAATACTTTAAAATTCTTTTGAAATACTTCCAGTGAGTATCGTCATATGAATTATTAAATTGACTTAAATAACATACACTGTAAGCTATATCTGGTCTGGTTAAGACAGCTAAATACATTAAGCTACCAACCAACTGTTTATATGGAAATTTCTTTTCACAAAAACTATTGGATTCTTTCAATCGCAAATTGATTTCCATAGGAGTTTCTGCACTTTTACAATGTGTCATGTTAAATCTTTTCAACAAGCTCTCTACATATTGTTCTTGGTCAACAGTTATGACATTTTCATGCATATTAACTCTTAAGCCTAAACATTGCTTAATTTGACCCAAATCTTTAATTTGAAATTGGCTACTCAAGTCTTGTATTAACTGACTAGTCGCCATTTTACAATGTTAAAAGATAAAAAAATCATCAACAAATAGAGCTATTATTACTTTGACATTTCCTTTAAACTTTGTAAATAAACAAGGTTCATACTTAGATTTCATATAGCCTAATGATTTACCAAGTAATCATTTACTCTCTGGTACCAAGCACGTGAAGACTGTTTGAGACCATAGATGGCGCGTTTAAGCTTCAATACTTTGTTGTCATTACCTTTACAATCCTTAAAAAATACAGGTTTTTGCATGTACACAGACTCATTCAAAAAACCATTTAAAAAGGCTGTAGTAACATCAAGATGGCGTATATCTAAATCTAGTTTGACTGCTAAAGAAAATAACAATCTTAAAGTAGTATAACGAAGCACAGGTGAAAAAGTTTCATGAGAGTCTATACCAGCTTTCTGTGAAAAACCTTTTGCTACTAGGCGAGCACGATAACGCACGTTACCAACACTGTCATATTTTTTTTTAAATACCCACTTGCTTTGCACTATTGTAGAGTCACTAGGTTTATCCACAAGCTCCCAAGCATCATTCTTCTTAAACGATTCTAATTCCTGTTCCATTCTTGCTTTCCAAAAATTACTTTCAGGCCCATTTAAAGCGTCCTCGAGTGTAATATTCATTATATTTTGGTCATCTAATTCTGTAACACATAAATGATTATAAGTAAGTCTATCGGGTATTTTTCTCACTCGCTTGTCTGGAACATTTTGATTCAAGTCTAATAATGAAACTTCTGGTTCTGATGCTGTTTCAGAAAAACTATCATATGAGTCACTTGCTGAAGAAGCTTCTGGAATATATGTAATGTCATTATTTTGACATTGAAAGTCTATACTATCTGTATTTTTACTTTCCTCTTCTTCGCTCTGTTCCTCCACTGAAACCTTGCACTCAATAGGAATATCCACTGTACTTTTTATATTTTCCATTATAATAACATTTCTGCTAATCGTGACAGAGTTATTTTCTGGATTATAAACCCTATATCCCTTCACATTGTCTGCATAACCAACCAAGATAAGTTCCTTTGCCTTCATATCCCATTTTAAGCGTTTTTCTTTTGGTATGTGCATCATAACTTTACTACCAAAAATACGCACATTACTTAAGTCCGGTTTTTTTTCTGTCCAGACTTCATAAGGAGTCATATCTTTTAATGCAGTGACAACTGACCGATTCCTGAGATATACAGATGTATTTATGGCTTCTGCCCAAAACTTTTTAGTTAAATCAGCATCGAAAACTAAACATCTTGCCTTTGCAACTAATGATCTATTCATCCTTTCACATACACCTTGCTGCGGTGTGTAGGTGCTTTTCTGATGAATTATCCCTTGTTGTTTGAGATATCTTTCAAAGTCTTGACTGCAGAACTCACTACCATTGTCTGTTCTAAGAATTTTAATTTTCTTATCAGTCTGTTTTTCAACCATTGACTGAAAATCTTTAAAAAACTTAAACACTTCAGACTTTGTTTTCATGAAGTACGCAAAGGCCATTCTACTGTAGTCATCCACAAATAATACATAGTACCTGGATCCTCCAATGGACACATTTTTCATCGGGCCACAAACATCTGAGTGTATCAGTTCTAAAATATTCTGGGTTTTAGTTAAGCTTACCTGAAAAGGTAGTCTAACTTGCTTTCCCTTACAACAAACATCACACTTAGATTTGTCTATAACCGCTTTATCTGTGTACGAAATACCTTCTGCAGCTCCGTTCTCTCCGTTCTGGGACACGTGTTTTGTTTGCAACAATTATCTCCTTGGTTTCACAATCATATGATGGATTCACAACATAATCTTTTTTTCCTGTCACGTGTTTACATGCCCCGCTATCTATGTACCAACTTTCGCAGTTGAACTTTCCACTCAAGAAAATAGCATTAAAGGCTTTGGACTGTTTTCTTTTGCTGTTTACTGAATGCGGACACTGGTTTAGATAATGACCGGTTTCTTTACATCTTTATCATTTAATTACTTTGGCAGCTTTAGACGTTGACGTTCCCTCCGTCGATTGTTTCTGGTCAAATTTATTTTTGCCCCATTTCTTATGATGTGTGTTCTTTTGAACAGCAAAAGCATTCTCCGAACTGGAACTAGTACCAACATCTGTACACATATCCATCAACTTTGTTTTTATGACGTCGGCACTTATATCAATACCCGAATGTTTTATAGCCATCAGCATAGGAGCATATTTCTCCGGTAATCCTGCTAACATTAATGCTCCAACCCATTCATCCGTAATATTGAAACCTGTCCCTTGTAGTCTTTGACTTGTTTCTACAATTTCCGTTACATATTGAGTCATCGATTCACAATTGTCAAGTCGTATGTTTATGAGTTTCCGCAACAATCCAATTTCTCTTGTGTAGCCGGTATCATCGAACATATTCTTTCACTTGATCCATAAATCAAAGGTTGTTGCCGCATGCTTGATATGTACATAAAGTGATGGGTCAATCGTCAACACCAACTTCGCTTTAGCTTTGGCATCTTCATTGACTTGGCTTGTCGTAGCTGAAACCGGTAACTTCTCAGCGATAGCGGTCGCCATGTTCTCCAACACCAACACATTTTGTATTGCAAAACACCAATCCTCATAGTTTTCACGACCCTTTAACTTTAGAATATTAGCGATATAGTTCGTCGTCATTTTTCACGAAACCAAACAGTACTACGCGTTCTTGATCTATTATATACAATTTTTATAATTACGCAGGCCCATAACCTGTTAATAATATACGCAGTGACGTTTACAATAGATGATTTATTATGTACTCACAAACCTATGTCAATATAAAACATGTCGCCAGTACTTTATTTCTACATAGTTTTGTTACCATATTAACATAGCGCGGGTTTGAATTTGAATCCTATAATATTATGTATTTATGTAAATGCGAAATATTGTGAGTATTTAAGGATGAATGTTGGTTTCTCCTTCAACCAAAAACTACTGCACGGATTTATATGGAGATGGAAATTTAAGAAGATGTTTTAAATTAAGTGACTGATGTTTTATGAATGTGTGTCCCAGAGAAGTTTGCGTTTAGATACAAATTAAGTACTTGCTCATGTTATAAGAAGGAACAATTTATTACTGGCTCTTTCTACAGCTCAAAGAACTGCAACAACATGTGCATATTTTTGACATAGATGTTGCTAGACTACATCTTCCTACTGCTGCGCAATAATCTCTTCCCATAAACTCCAGCTCTTTTGATCCAGGTCTAATGTAAACCACTAGTTTTAACAGCTCATGCCGCCGTAAAAAAACTCGTTAAGCTGAAATTGGACCGGGCTGGCATCGACTGCCACGTACCCAATAAGCGGTTAGTCGAAATTATCATTATTTAGAGTTTTGACATAGCCAGAAAGCGTAGCTGTAACCCTTTCTGTCCTTGGAGATGTATTTACAACAAAAGTACACAAGTATTGTGCTATATTTTTCATTTAACATTTTTTTAAATGTTATAAATAACATGTAAAAGTTGATGGTAAAGCGTACTGGTTTGTTAGGAGCCTATTCAGAGTAACCTTGAGGAAACTTAAATTGTCATTAGAAGGGAAGACCACCGCAGGTAAAGTGTTCCAGTCCATCGATATGAAAGACGAGACGAAATGCTTCATTCGGATTGTAGCGGTGTCAACAATGTAAGGGCGGATACTCGCTGTATGACTGGGCGTCCGATGATATAACGGTGATATCGGAATCAAGTCACGACATTCCCGCGCACACTATCCAAAATGCACCTTATCGAATGCAAAGCTGCTAGGTGGAATTTTATAGCATCAGCTCATTATGTAGCTACACAAAAGATCGGACCTATATTTTATAAAACATTAGAAGCTGTCCCGGCGTGAAGTAACCCATGACCTTTGCAAGAATGCCAATAATCACAGTCAAAGGTTTAATATTTGGTTCTATATCTTCCCATTAATCCTTCTGGTAGTACAACGACTGCTACAGGCCATTTCAGACTGATTAAGACTCTTTTATTCTAAGCACACGCTGTGGACTGTAGGTACTGTAAGAATATTACTTTAACTATCGTAGTTATTTATGTGAGCGGGAAGAGAAGTCAGCCACAGTATGCAAGTTACATTTCTATGTCAGCAGTTAGACGCGCGCCGAACACTGAAAAATATTTAGTTTTTCTAAGCAAAGGCTTCGAAGAGATGGGAAATTGGGGGAAGAGCTTACTTATAAGAAAGTTACGCTATTAGACGGTGGCCTCCCTGAGCAACTTACAAGGACATGTTTCTTTTGACCCAGAATCTTAGAAACACGGACGCGAAGGAACTCTATTCTACTTTTCTAATTGCTTTTCATAACATTTTTTTTAAGATGACTTATTATACGAATGATTATATTATGCTAAGTAGATATCAAGCACAACGAGATGCGCTTAAATGTTAGAAACTTGTAATGTTCCAGTGTCAGGATTATAATATTTTTCTGGAGCTTTTTTATATATTTTGTTTCACCAACAATTGTTTACACTGGGTGTTGGACACAAGATAACATGTATATATCAATAGCGGAAAAGTTCCTTATAGGTAAGGCGGCCAACTTTGTAAAAATTCAATGCGGGACATTCTTGTGGATAGAGTAAGGTAGGCGGCCCACACTAACCATAAGGAGAGGAAGAAGGATATTTCGGTGGGTCATTTAAATTAGAAACAAACAACATACAAAAAGTAGTGAAGTACTGAATCAACATTTATTTTTAACCCCCGATGCAAAAAGAGGGGTGTTATAAGTTTCACGTGTCTGTCTGTTGTGTGTGGCGATGCGTGATAACGCATCGGCGCGGCCGCGGCACGCACGCGGCGGTGTGTGATCTGATAACGCATTCATAAGCGAAAATACTCGTTCTGTAGGAGCATTTGTCCCTGGCAAACAAAGAAGGTACTGGACGATAGTCAGGCAAATCTGAAATGGTATTATCTTTAAAAATTTGAAACACCTCTAGCCATCTTTGTTCTGTACTAAGTATATTTCATCTCCTCCCATCTCTTTAGGACATCATTGATCACGTAATTTGACAAGTAACTTAGTTCGTCGAATAGACAATCTTCTTTTTAAAAATTAATGAATTTTGAAGTGGATCGATTGGAAACGTACCTATCTACTTACATAATTACAAAAAAATTAGGAATGCGGGACAAGTGGGACGCGTTAGGCAATTTGCGGGACTATTTTATTAAATATTGCAATGCGGGATTATAACTGTTAATACGGGATGGTCCAGCAGAATGCGGGACGATTGGCCGGTTTACTTATAGGTGAAATACGAAAGCATACAAAAATGGAGCTGTACAAGAATTTAACTTAAAATTAAAACTTATACTAAGTAAATAAGTCATATACACTAGTTATTATTATGTATTTTTAGGTTTTATAAAAATAGATTTGTACATTTTTATGATGGACTGTAGGTAAATCAAGCTGCTTTTAGCTAAAGATTTACACATTAACTTGTATCTTGCCAGCTATAGTTGTTAAGTCTCAGTGAGCGACGGTCGACTTGCTCGAGGCGGCCGGAGATCAAAGTGACGACACTCGCCACGGAATAGCTTTTATAACTACATGTTTTTAGCTTTGAGGTAACCGTAAATGCTAGTTTATATGCCCTTGAGTTCACTGCAAAGGAACGATAAAGAGAGTGTTTATGACAGTCAACTTTCTTTGTTAGGCAAGGTAGGTAAGTCCAAGAGCAACCAACACCCTAAGAATCTCAAATAATTTATCACACATAGTTCTCAATCAGCGAAAGAACTTTAATAATAGGGATACTCTCGAGGCTAAGTAGATATTCAAAAAATATTGAAAGGATGAGCATTTGTGTACCAAAACCAAGTTAAAGTAAACAGGACAACGTCAGTCCGGTTATCTAGTAATTATATAGGAAATGTATATTTCAACTTTGCTACGCTACGCCTACGCGGTTGCTACGTGAGCTACGCTGGCGTAGCACGAACATTGGACATACATATGTATTACTAGCTTTCCGCCTGCGGCTTCGCCCGCGTGGAGTTCGGTTATATCGCGCATTTTAGATTTCCCTCGGGAACATCAATTTTTTTCGGGATAAAAGGTAGCCTATATTCTTTCTCAGGGCCTAAAGATTGTCTGTGCCAAATTTCATCAAAATCGCTTGAGAGGTTTAAGCGGGAAAGCGTAACAGACAGACAGACAGACAGACAGACAGACAGACAGACAGACCGACAGACAGACAGACAGAGTTACTTTCGCATTTATATTACTAGCTTTCCGACCGCGGCTTCGCCCGCGTTGAGTTTGGTTATATCGCGCTTTTTAGATTTCCCTCGGGAATATCAATTTTTTCCGGGATAAAAGGTAGCCTATGTTCTTTCTCAGGATCTAAAGATTGTTTGTGCCAAATTTCATCAAAATCGGTTGAGAGGTTTAAGCGGGAAAGCGTAACAGACAGACAGACAGACAGACAGACAGACCGACAGACAGACAGACAGAGTTACTTTCGCATTTATAATATTAGTATGGATTAGTATGGATGTCAAGAGTGATTCAATATATTGAAAGAAGTTCACTGATTTTGTACAATATAATATACAAATCTTTGTTAAAAATATAAAACTTGAAAAAAGCAACTAGATATTTTAAAACTGCAAGCATTTTTTTGTTCCATCGTAGTTCGGTCGAGTGCTGAGTCGTTCTATAATTCCCAGAGTATAGATTGTTTAAGTATCTGGATACAACTCTCAAGTCTCAAGACGTGCATTAGCCAACAACAAGTTTATTTAAGCAAAATTGTATATTAGTGTTTTTAAAACTCTCTTGATTCTTGGAATATTGAGTGTTTTCTTTGTGTAGGTAATATTATTTTTAATATTAACTACGCGACCTTTTTTCAATTATGTTACAGTCAGCTTCCAATTTATCTAGACACAGCTGAATACCAGTTTTATTCATAAAAAAAATTAGGTGTAAAATATACAAAAAAGAAAAAAGAAAATGTAATTCGGTTACAATTAATAATTTAAATTTATATTCTTTTAGCGACCTTATGAAACTAAGTAGAGATTAAATTATTTTACTGTTTTATAATCTTCTTTGCTATAGCAAAGAAGATTATAAAACAGTTATAATGTTCTATAGAACATTTCATCAAGTGAAACTGATTACATTTTCAAATGATTTTTAAAAAGTATTAGTTATATACATTAAATCAAAAAAGTTAAATTTAACTTTTTTGATTTAATGTTTTATTTTACTTTTGGTACTTCGGTAAATTTACTATATATCATCATTCTACATAAACAACTATTATTATTCTAAATAAATCGTAAGCCGGTATTTCAGAAGGCAGCTCCATTGCATAACGTAAAATGAACTTGTGAACATCGTGCATATTATGCACCACACTGCGGGTGAACAAAAAGTTAACCATTAGGTATTGTTTAAAATATTCAACATCCCGCACTTTACATAACGTTCATAATAATTACACGTCTGTGTGCTTTAGAGAGAAATTGGGCAATGTAGCTAGTGAGACTATGAACATGCCTTATCAACATACTGTAGCTATGGAAACGTGTTAATTTTAATAATTTCGTACTTATCTTTTTTAATCCTAGACATTTGCAGATTATTTTTTTTTTAATATTATAAAGTGACGCTTGTCCCTTATCCAAAGAAGGCCAGCCCGCGCCGCAATTGAGCCAGTAAATATAAATTCCCGACTACAACCTCTGAGTTTGATTCGGCCGTTTTTTCTCAGAGCTAGTACTAGGAAACGCCGCGGTTATCAAACCGAAGTAACAATAAAAAAAATCGATACAGTGGTCCTTTGCTGTTCTCTCCAGCAACGCCCTAAGCCGAGGTTCGTACCCCACTAGGGGTGCCCTTACGTGTTGTCGCTTAGTTTTTAGATGCCCCTGGCCGGAAGCTTTAAATTCATTTAAAGCAGCCACAGGATAGTCCGGTTAAGTAGTGACTTCTCAAGGTCAACTACGAGAAGCCATAATAAAAAAAAAAGTTGCTTGTCCGCAATCCCGCCTGATGGTACATAAGCATTGATACAATCGTTAATTCTAAGGCGTGCTAGTTTATAAAGAGCTTATTTACCCTAGCCTTGAAGACACTTAAATGTAATCAGATTAAAAGACTTATAAAAAAAAACATTATAACGTAGTCTGTCGATGTCATATAAAAAACAAACCATTTGAAAGCTGGTATAGGGTAATTATTATTAAGGGTATTTATTTATTATTATTTAGGGTATTACATGCCAAGCAAATGATTCATAATAAGTTATGCAAGAATAAACTTGAAAGCTGACATCATTCTGACAAGGAAAATATGACATGAGAAGTGAAGACATGAAAATCCTAATAAAATGTTACATTCAAAGTAACGAGGGTAGACGTTGAGGTAAATAAAAAAGACATTATTCATTTAAATGTAAAATATACGACGCAAGGAACGTGATTACGAAGCCATAGATTGTTAATATTATGATTCAATGAGCTGCACTGCATCGAGCCGCAGTTTCAACGGGAATATCCTAGGTATTATTCCTGGTTATAAACTATTTATGTGCCGAATTTCATCCCAATCCGTTGAGTAGTTATTGCTTGAAAGAGTAACATGCATCCATATAAATATTAAGAGATTTCAAGATGTACTTTCTAAGTATATCTTGGACACCAATGACTGATTACAAGGTTAAGGAAAACATTTTGAGGAAACCTGGACTTTGAAATCGCTAACCCGCATTGAACAAGCGTGGTGATAACGTGCAATCCTTCTCTGTATGAGAGGAGACCTGTGCCCAGGAGTGGGACAATAAAAAGGTTGATGATGATAGAAACATTCACATTTATAATATTAGTGTGATTACCCAGAGGCGAGATTATCATCATCAGATTTTATTGTAGCTATATATTTTTTACAACTCAGTTGACGACAGTATGATCTAAAAAAACAAAATAATGTAAAATACTTCTATCGTACTAATAATTACTATAAATGCGTAACTTTGAGTGGATGTTTCCTTTTAAATTTTTACTTAGTATAAACTATTGCTTGACTGTAATCCCGCTACATGGTAAGCAGTGATGCAATCGTTAATGGTAAAGCGCGCTAGTTTATTAAGAGCTTATACACTCTAGCCTTGAAGACATTTAAATTGTAGTCAGAGAGGAACACCGCCGCTGGCAAATTGAATGTAGTTGAATGTTTGTTACGCTTTCATGCAAAAACTACTAAAAGTGTTCAGATGAAATTCCACACAGATAGTTTATAACCAGGAATAACAAACACATAGGCTACTTCTTATTCCGATGTTCTTACCGAGTCGAAACTTACGCTGGTGAAATTGCGGAGCGCAGCTAGTGAGACAGTAATGTAGAAAAGTTACGACTTTTATAAGAGTGGGAATAATCTTTGCTCTTTAGAACGTGGGTTTGTGCCTTTGTGGGTAGTAAAAGTGTAACGTAACGAAATTATCTAACAAAGTAAAGATGTCATTCTGTATTTCCATAATAAACTTAACGCATTTAGTAGTAATAATTTTAACTGTAGATATTCCTTTGAAAGCGTGGTGATTACGCTCAATCCTTCTCTGTATGAGAGGAGACCTGTACCCAGCAGTGGGACGATTAAAAGGTTGATGATGATGATGATGATTCCTTAGAATGAAGGAAGTTTATAACTAGGTAGTAATAGGTTTAACAATTTGAATTTTAAACAATGACAGGAATTGAAAACAACGTTGCGACGACGACGGTCTGTACTTTAATTTTGTAGCCACAACTCATCATATCACACACCTCGATTTGACGAATTATTAAAGAAACATGATAACAGCTAGTCCAGAGGTTCTCGTGGCTAAAGTAATAATAGCCGCACACGTCGATTGCTCTGGTTGAGCTACGCATGCTTCGGTTGTTCTGTAGATGGGTGACCGTATTTACATACCGAGATCCCTCTGTGTCTCGGAATGAACGTCATGCTGTTGGTCCCGGCTATTATTTGTGGACCTTTGACAGTACCCTTTACCCCTTGGTAAGTCTGCCTACCAGTCCTACCAAGGGGTATTGTATTACCCAGTACCTGGGTTGTGGAGGTCAGATGGGCAGTCGCTCCATATAAAATACTGGTATTCCCAATATATGAGGCTAGGCAGTTGATAATGGAAGCGACTAGTCCAGCGAAACGTTTGTCCTGCGTTCTACAAACCAGGCCACATAGGTAAGTGATAATTCAAATAATCCCATCGGGGTTATTATGGCAATCTTCTCGATTGCTTCGTGTCTTACGCTCAATTTCAATGAAATCTAAATTATATCACAAGCGAATACAGTTTTACTTTCCAAATAGTTTTAATTACGATATTTTCTTGAAAGAGATTGCTATTTTCATTGAGTAATAGTTTCCGGTATGATAAGCATCGAGGAAGCGAGGATTTAAGTCGGATCACTTAACGTTATCAATAGATACGCCAACTTGGAATAAGACTGAGCATTTCATAATGTTAATTAGAAACTCATTACGAACAATACAAAATTAAACAATCAACACAAAAGAGCATGTTGAAATTAATCAATCACCCACAAAAGAGCATGTTGAAATTCCCCAGAAATTAACACACAAACTTCTCCAAGGGAATTCTAAATTATGCTTCTTCTTTTAGTTTAATAAGCTTGTCTTATAAAGATACGTCGAATGCTGATTAGTAGATATAATATGCGTCTTTGGATGCTCTACTTCCATAATTATGTAAATTAATGAAATAACTTACATAATTATGGAACTAGAGCATCCGATCCGTTTCAAGAAGTTTGATTAATTCAGAATTTCATGTTTCTAATTACCTAGTCTGCTATTATTAGTCCTCAGAATTGTTGGGTTGAAATAGATCTCGATCTTAGTAACTATAACAGCTGTAGCAGGGATTTCGATTTTCCTCAATTAGTTAAAAGCAATACAAGCCGCTTAAAAAAGTTGTTGCATTACAAGTTCTAGTGTTTATTGTCACAAAACCAGAATAAATTTGAACCAGTCCAAATGAAAATGTGAGTAAAATATCATCTTTTACTCATTATATTTTCATATCAACCGGTTACAAAATCGTGATCTACGCATTCCGTACGTCTAACTAAATAAACTTTGTGTAAAAAAACATAAATCTTCCTGGCCGTCGGGTAAAAATAGTGTTGGTTTTTTTTTTGGTAGCCCGAAATATAATTTTCGAAGAAGACATCGATCCGATTCATCATCATTTTCCTGCCTTTACACCAATACATTTGTGGTCGGCGCAACATGTATTTTTCTTCCATACTTCTCTATTAGTCTTGATATCGATAGTTATTTCCTTTCTAACCATATCATCAATCACACTGTCTATCTTATTTTATTCTTTGGTCCTACTTTTTTACCCATCGTCGATACTCAAAACTTTTCTTACGACATATCCCCTTATCACACCCATATCATGACAACCGATTTCCACACAACTTATCAGAGTTCCTAAATTTGATTCATCAATAAAGTGAAAATAAACTTGAAAATTATCTTTTTTCCTATTCCGCCTACAATTGCAGTCAGTGTGCACTCTACAATTTACTGCTTTCCAGCTAAATATAAAACACGCTCGGGGAATTGTAATTTCGAGCAACTGAGTATTTTAAATTAGGTATATCTTTTATATAAGTTTTGAAGTATAACGAAAGCTGTCGTGTAACGACAAGAAAAGACTTTAGAGGGAGACAGTATTTATTAAGTATACAGAAAAGACAAGATGGAAGTATAAAAATGAGTAATGTAGATGAATGATTGATGGGTGATGGTGAAGGGCGGCCCCTGGTGGACCGGCGGCAGTTACGGAGAAGCGGCCCTGGCGGACCGGCGACAGCAACAGACGAGCGGCCCTGGTGGACCGGCGACAGCAACGGACGAGCGGCCCTGGTGGACCGGCGGCAGCTGCAGAGGAGCGGCCCTGGTGGACCGGCGGCAGCTACGGAGGAGCGGCCCTGGTGGACCGGCGGCAGCTGCAGAGGAGCGGCCCTGGTGGACCGGCGGCAGCTGCAGAGGAGCGGCCCTGGTGGACCGGCGTCAGCTACAGAAGAACGGCCCTGGTAGACCGGCGGCAGCTACAGAAGAACGGCCCTGGTAGACCGGCGGCAGCTACAGAAGAGGGACTGCCCCGGCGTCACAAGGCCGGCAGCAGTCGAAGGCTCCGGCGGCAAAGGGCCAGGCAGCTCCAGGCGCACCAGTTATATAGAGACCGGCACAGCAGGAAAAACCCTAGAAGGGCTCTCGAGGCAACGTTTACTGGAGACCTACTTTTAAGAGGCTTGTTTGGAAGCCAGAGCTCGACTGACCACTGCTCTGCGATGATTTCTAAAGAAACCTCGCAGAACGGTTGGAGGTCGAAATTTAAAATATTCGAAAATATGGACGAGGAACGGTAAACAATTTTACCATAAAAGAGTTCGAATAACAATTATGAAATAAAAATAGCAGACCAACAAGAATTTTGATGAGAAGGTTGTCATAGATACATCATCAACAATGTAGTAAAAAAATGTCAAAATAATGAAAATGTTCTGTAACAATGTAAATATAAATGGTATTAAATTAAAAAGTGCAGTGTTTGATAGGAAAAAGTGATACAGTCCTGCATAGGTACGGCTTCCTACGCTAAGGGGTCAATAAGTCGCCGAAACTTAGGCGTAAAATTGAGGACTGAGTCTGTAAACAGAAAAATGAGTCCTGGTGTAGTGGAATATGATCAAAACAGAGCCTCATAATAATGGAAAGCATATTATGGACCGTGGAAATGAATGATACATATATAAGTATGAATATGAGTATAAATAATAAGTGTAAGTATATCTGAATATGTACATAACATTACATTTTCCCCTTGGACGAGACATATTTAAGTGTAAGTTAGAAAAATATAGTTAAGTATGTAAAAGTATACCTTGTTTTCCTGTTAGGAAAAAAAAAGAAAATTAAGTTAGGTGTAGTAAGTATATATGAGTGAATGAGTTATGTGTGTGTTAAGAGAAAATGAAAGGGATAGAATAGCCAAAATATTTAACCAAAGAGCTGAGAATGTACGACACTAGACGAAGTGTTTCTTTTGAATTTAGGAAATTAAGGGGGTGCAGGAAATTTCAGTTGGGCGCCAAACTGTCGTGTAACGACAAGAAAAAGACTTTAGAGGGAGACAGTATTTATTAAGTATACAGAAAAGACAAGATGGAAGTATAAAAATGAATAATGTAGATGAATGATTGATGGGTGATGGTGAAGGGCGGCCCCTGGTGGACCGGCGGCAGTTACGGGGGAGCGGCCCTGGCGGACCGGCGACAGCAACAGACGAGCGGCCCTGGCGGACCGGCGACAGCAACAGACGAGCGGCCCTGGCGGACCGGCGACAGCAACAGACGAGCGGCCCTGGTGGACCGGCGACAGCAGCGGACGAGCGGCCCTGGTGGACCGGCGACAGCAACGGACGAGCGGCCCTGGTGGACCGGCGACAGCAACGGACGAGCGGCCCTGGTGGACCGGCGGCAGCTGCAGAGGAGCGGCCCTGGTGGACCTGCGGCAGCTACGGAGGAGCGGCCCTGGTGGACCGGCGTCAGCTACAGAAGAACGGCCCTGGTGGACCGGCGGCAGCTACACGAAGAACGGCCCTGGTGGACCGGCGGCAGCTACAGAGGAGCGGCCCTGGTAGACCGGCGGCAGCTACAGAGGAGCGGGGCGGCCGAGAGGGCCGACAACAGCAGCGGAGGGTCAGAAGCTGCGGCAAAAAGCGGCTCCCGCGGCAGAGGTCCGGCTACAGCAGCGGCGCCGCCATCAGAGGCGGTGGCGCCGCCCACAGAGACAGTACCAGGCAGCAGAATGCAGGACCGGCCCCTGCAACGGAGAGCCGGCAGCAGCACGATGGAGCGGCTCCGTCAATTTTATCGGAGGAGGGTCCCCTCTCCGCGAGGGAGAGGGTAACCCTAGGAGGGCTCTGCAGAGATAAAGCACTCTATAAATAAACTAATACCACGTATGTAAGCACCAGGCCGCGACTCAAGCTGCACTAAAAAAACTGAACTCAAAAACTGTCAACGTTCTGCGAGGGCTTCCTAAGAAACCTCGCAGAACAGCATTCCACAAAATTTTGAATATTTGAATATTTAAAAGTAATATAAAATACCGTAAAGGAGTTCGGCATAACAAATCCGATAGAAAGATAGCGGGCAGTTAAGAATTTAGAAGAAAAAGGTTGTCATAGAGACATAATCAACAGCGTTGTCAAAAACTGTCATAACAATGAAAATATTATTGTAAATATGTAAATATAAGTTTAATATTAAATTATAGCGTTGTGTTGTGTAGGAAAAATGAATACGATACAGCACAGGTACAACTTCTAACGCCTAGTTATCGCCAAGTCGCCGAAACTTAGGCTTGAAGTTGAGGACCGTGTCTGTAAGCAGAATAATGAGTCTTGGTGTAGTAAAATATTATCAAAACAGAGCCTCATAATAATGGAATGCATATTATGGACCGTGGAAATGAATGATACATATATAAGTATGAATATGAGTATAAATAATAAGTGTAAGTATATCTGAATATGTACATAACATTACATTGTCATATAACGACAAGAAAAGACTTTAGAGGGAGACAGTATTTATTAAGTATACAGAAAAGACAAGATGGAAGTATAAAAATGAATAATGTAGATGAATGATTGATGGGTGATGGTGAAGGGCGGCCCCTGGTGGACCGGCGGCAGTTACGGAGGAGCGGCCCTGGCGGACCGGCGACAGCAACAGACGAGCGGCCCTGGCGGACCGGCGACAGCAACAGACGAGCGGCCCTGGTGGACCGGCGACAGCAACGGACGAGCGGCCCTGGTGGACCGGCGACAGCAACGGACGAGCGGCCCTGGTGGACCGGCGACAGACGAACGGACGAGCGGCCCTGGTGGACCGGCGGCAGCTGCAGAGAAGCGGCCCTGGTGGACCGGCGGCAGCTACGGAGGAGCGGCCCTGGTGGACCGGCGTCAGCTACAGAAGAACGGCCCAGGTGGACCGGCGGCAGCTACACGAAGAACGGCCCTGGTGGACCGGCGGCAGCTACAGAGGAGCGGCCCTGGTAGACCGGCGGCAGCTACAGAGGAGCGGCCCTGGTGGACCGGCGGCAGCTACAGAAGAACGGCCCTGGTGGACCGGCGGCAGCTACAGAAGAACGGCCCTGGTGGACCGGCGGCAGCTACAGAAGAGGGACTGCCCCGGCGTCACAAGGCCGGCAGCAGTCGAAGGCTCCGGCGGCAAAGGGCCAGGCAGCTCCAGGCGCACCAGTTATATAGAGACTGGCACAGCAGGAAACACCCTAGAAGGGCTCTCGAGGCAGCGTTTACTGGAGCCCTACTTTTAAGAGGCTTGTTTGGAAGCCAGAGCTCGACTGACCACTGCTCTGCGATGATTCCTAAAGAAACCTCGCAGAACGGTTGGAGGTCGAAATTTAAAATATTCGAAAATATGGACGAGGAACGGTAAATAATTTTACCTTAAAAGAGTTCGAATAACAATTATGAAATAAAAATAGCAGACCAACAAGAATTTTGATGAGAAGGTTGTCATAGATACATCATCAACAATGTTGTCAAAAAATGTCAAAATAATGAAAATGTTCTGTAACATTTGGAAAATGTAATGTTATGTACATATTCAGATATACTTACACTTATTATTTATACTCATATTCATACTTATATATGTATCATTCATTTCCACTGTCCATAATATGCTTTCCATTATTATGAGGCTCTGTTTTGATCATATTCCACTACACCAGGACTCATTTTTCTGTTTACAGACTCAGTCCTCAACTTTACGCCTAAGTTTCAGCGACTTATTGACCCCTTAGCGTAGGAAGCCGTACCTATGCAGGACTGTATCACTTTTTCCTATCAAACACTGCACTTTTTAATTTAATACCATTTATATTTACATTGTTACGGAACATTTTCATTATTTTGACATTTTTTGACAACATTGTTGATGATGTATCTATGACAACCTTCTCATCAAAATTCTTGTTGGTCTGCTATTTTTATTTCATAATTGTTATTCGAACTCTTTTATGGTAAAATTAATTACCGTTCCTCGTCCATATTTTCGAATATTTTAAATTTCGACCTCCAACCGTTCTGCGAGGTTTCTTTAGGAATCATCGCAGAGCAGTGGTGAGTCGAGCTCTGGCTTCCAAACAAGCCTCTTAAAAGTAGGTCTCCAGTAAACGCTGCCTCGAGAGCCCTTCTAGGGTGTTTCCTGCTGTGCCAGTCTCTATATAACTGGTGCGCCTGGAGCTGCCTGCCCCTTTGCCGCCGGAGCCCTCGACTGCTGCCGGCCTTGTGACGCCGGGGCAGGCCGTTCTTCTGTAGCTGCCGCCGGTCTACCAGGGCCGTTCTTCTGTAGCTGACGCCGGTCCACCAGGGCCGCTCCTCCGTAGCTGCCGCCGGTCCACCAGGGCCGCTCCTCTGCAGCTGCTGCCGGTCCACCAGGGCCGCTCCTCTGCAGCTGCCGCCGGTCCACCAGGGCCGCTCGTCCGTTGCTGTCGCCGGTCCACCAGGGCCGCTCGTCCGTTGCTGTCGCCGGTCCACCAGGGCCGCTCGTCCGTTGCTGTCGCCGGTCCACCAGGGCCGCTCGTCCGTTGCTGTCGCCGGTCCACCAGGGCCGCTCGTCTGTTGCTGTCGCCGGTCCGCCAGGGCCGCTCGTCTGTTGCTGTCGCCGGTCCGCCAGGGCCGCTTCTCCGTAACTGCCGCCGGTCCACCAGGGGCCGCCCTTCACCATCACCCATCAATCATTCATCTACATTATTCATTTTTATACTTCCATCTTGTCTTTTCTGTATACTTAATAAATACTGTCTCCCTCTAAAGTCTTTTCTTGTCGTTATATGACAGTTTGGCGTTATATTTTTACTTGTACCTCACCTCATCACTTCATTTATTCATCATTTTTATACTTTTATTTTTATTTGCTATTTGTTATATTATTAAATTGTTTGTGTCCCTCTTCCCTCTCTCTTTTACTGTCTAATACGACAAAGCTACAATCTCAAACACATTCATGTGTTAGAATTTGTTCCTATAGTTAATAATAAAAAAAACATTTAATTCAGGTAAACCAAAACTATTCATACAATAACCTGAATAACTGACACTGTCCGTTAACTTTTGTGTTATATACTGTACAGATAGCAAAATGCCTGCTACAGCAATGTCTGATATACGCCTGTATATCAGACATTGCTGTAGCAGGCATTTTTCCTTTTTTCATTTTTTCAATCCTCCCGACAGTCATTGACAGAACCGTATTGAAGTTGTCCCGCACCTTGCGCACCAAGGAAGCAAAACGGCGGATGGACGTATTATCCGATCAATATTGATGTCAACTAAATTAAGACTTCATAATTGGTTTTTAAAATTAAAAGTAAAGCACTGTTGTATTGATAATGATCTTTATAATTAAAACATACCGTAAGAAAAACAACAAGTATAGGTACAGTCAATACGTATCTGGTCCTTCGAACAGGTTATTTCTCCAAAGAAGCTGAAGCAACCCGTAAAGGGTTGATAAAGTAATATTATAACTTATGATCAAAATGTCCGACAATATCAGAAAACACATCACGTAGTGCAATTTCTCAAACTCGTCAGTTTACCGGTATCAACTGTTACTAGTGTCAGTAAGCTTTTAGCGAGCGCCGCGTGAGGGCACTATACATCATAGCATGTCAAATTTAAGAAAACGTGGGATTCCTGTATACATTACGCGGGTCATCGTACTGTTAAACCTTCTGGTGATTTATGTGAAGGGATATGAAGTAAGGTCTAGTCACGTATAAGTATCATCAACACAGCTGAATATACATACCTACCTATACTTGATTGATATACTTAATAATATTTATTAATTGATCTGTCATTGATTCGGAGATAATACCGTGTCATGGGATAATATCCTCGAAACATAATTCCACGATGCGAGATACACGATAGCGAGGGCAAAGAATAATTTGCCCTTGCTTTTGGTTAAGTCGATTAAGTTTAGCTTCAAAGCGAGACAGGCAGTTGCGCTTGTGTTATTTCTGCGCCACTCCTAAGTGCGACAAGCATGTTTACAAAACCAGCCAATTAGCATTGCACTAGTGATATAGGTAAATGCTTGTATTACGGAAGATAATATACAGGTGTTCAAACAACATTATTTAGTGAATTCAGTGGCTGCATTCTGTTACAGTGTCTCGCTTCAAATAGTCTGACGCTTGTTATTCTGTGTGTATGTATGAGGGAACTCATACCAACTCATACTCTCAGCCCAGGATGACAAAAACAACTGGACAGCAGGTGTAAAAACTGCTCATAAGTACACAAATCTATTTAGGGATATATGTATACCTAAAATAAACCCAGAAAAAAAATTGTGTTAACATCTATTTGTTTACCTAAAAAAAATAAACTTACAACAATGTAGTATCCAGCTTTTTAAAACGCTACGTACTGGATGTCATGTATCGTTGAATAGAGTGCCACTAGCCAATAATGCTGCTTGTTTCATTGGAATGTGTGCTTTAAGTATGAACAATAAAGTTCATTTTATAATAGGGGTGCTGGTGAAGTGAATCTGTTAGGTCAGCGCAATAATAGATGGCCCCTATGACATCTATTGAAAGGGTAGGCCGCACTGTCGATGAACGTTATCGAACAGTCATTAATAACGTCCTTGGCAGTATTTGTTGGCCAATATGTGTCATAAGATCGTTGTTATTGTAGTTTAACATGTGTCTGTCATGTGTCTAAAGTCTTTGACCAGTGTGTGTTGCCAGTGATGACTTACGGAACTGAAACGTGGTCGCTCACAATGGGTCTCATACGAAGGCTCAGAGTCACACAAAGGGCAATGGAAAGAGCTATGCTAGGAGTTTCTCTGCGTGATCGAATCAGAAATGAGGAGATCCGCAGAAGAACCAAAGTCACCGACATAGCTCTGCGAGTCGCTAAACTTAAGTGGCAGTGGGCAGGGCACATTGCTCGTAGAACCGATGGTCGATGGGGCAGCAAGGTTCTGGAGTGGCGGCCACGTACTGGAAGACGCAGCGTAGGGAGACCCCCAACAAGGTGGACCGATGACCTGGTGAAGGTCGCGGGAAGCCGATGGATGCGGGCAGCACAAGACCGGTCATCGTGGAAAGCCTTGGGGGAGGCCTTTGTCCAGCAGTGGACATCTATAGGCTGAGGAAGAACATGTGTCTGTGTAATAAGTTTGACATGTCGCTCCTTTCATTTCTTTCACAAAACTTATTATAATACTACGAGATTGTAATGGCCGTTCTGTAGGGTTTATAACATTTATTGCAGACTCTATTTTAGTCATCAAATTTATGTTGAAATAATCGAATGACCTCTAATTTAAATATATCAATGATGGGGGTTAACCTTCATTAAAATACTAACAAGAACTTTCTTGTAAAACAAAATGGAGTATAATAAAGTTCTCAGTGAATTTGTCGGCAATGGAGACCAAACCAAAGTGAATCAATTCAAGTGTTCAAATAGAATCGGTTATGTTCAAGTGAACTCATCGATAAATCTTGCCTTGAAACGAACGCCTTACTTACCGACACTTGGCACAGAAACGTCGACGCTAAACCTCTTTAAAAGTGTCGTCTACTGCTTTAATATTTGTCATGACGAGGTAAAGTTCGTGTTGCCATGAGAATAAACATTCTGGAATAATTGCCAGATATTATTTTTTAATGTTTGAACTTTTTTAATAGTTTTCGTTAGTGCTGTACAATTTTTCACTTCAATATTTTCAGATTATGGTTTGATTCGACTAAGCTATTGCTGAGATCTTCGGTTTCGGTGGCAGTTTAGTAATAATAATCTGTGTAATATTTTGATCAAACCAATGGATTTTTAACCGACTTAAAAAGGAGGAGGTTACTCAATTCGACCGTATACAATATGTAGAGAAAACCCTGTCCGACCCATAAGGATAATAAAGGTTAGGCAATCATATGACCACAAGACCGGTCATCGTGGAAAGCCTTGGGGGAGGCCTTTGTCCAGCAGTGGACATCTATAGGTTGAGGAAGGAAGGAATCACATGACCAAATAAAATTTGAAATTTTGCATAATCATCATAGTAACAATACTAATAAATATTGAAACTATCTTTTTTTTCCGCGAATTTACGCTAACTTCCCCAAAATTTAGTATTTTTTTAAAAAAGGCCGCCTAAAATGGTGTTGTCAACCATTTAAGGCGGTATAATTGTCGGCTTTCCTTTTATTATTTTGTTAGATTCTTTGTTTCTTTGGCGGCGTCGCGCGTGAGCTTTGTCGGCGACGTCAAAGAAATAATTAGTGATGCACTAATTTTTGCGTAATAACGTTTTTTTATCGCTATTAATCGAAACTTGTATCTGGTTGAATGATTTGTTAAAAACACAGATTACTCAATGGTAAATGTACTTTTGTTTGTTTATCGATTAATTACTAATAACATTATTATAACACAAGTATTAGTAAACAGAAATGAGAAGGACTTATGAAACACAATTTTAGTAAAGTTCAAAGTATCATCGATATTGAGACAGAAACTGAAATTCTAAACAATTCCATGCGATGTTGAATCGAGAATGAGAATGAGAAACTACAATACTAAATCGATAACAAAAATAGAAGAGTAAATTGTTTCGATCAAAAATCAATATTTTGATTACTTACACATGAGTATAGGCAGAGATCTGGCCCAAAACATCGCATCTGGCTCTGACTTGTCTGGTAAACTCCTTAATAAAACGCCATCGCTATCAAGCTCAATGGTTCTTCTAGATACCGATCCACACGAAGTTTTTACTACGCTAATGAGCTTACGATCTGACAGTGCACCCGGATGGGACAATATACCAACTGGTTTTTTGAAACTAGCTAAAAATGAAATTGTACCAATTATCACGCATCTAGCCAATTTATGCTTTCAAAAAGGTGTTTTTCCAGCCCCATTAAAAAAATCCATTATAACACCTGTGTATAAGAGTGGTGATAGAGACGATGTCAACAATTATAGGCCTATTTCCGTTTTACCTGCAATTTCTAAAATTATAGAAAAACTGTTAAATACCCGTCTCCTGCAGTATTTAAATAAATTTGATATTCTGTCACCTTCCCAATTTGGATTTAGACAAAAAAAAGTCAACTGAAGATGCTGTAATAGCATTAACTTCTTTAGTAACCGAACAACTTGACCAAGGAAACAAATGTATGGCTGCCTTTCTGGATCTAAAAAAAGCTTTTGACACCGTCTCTACTTCCATTATTCTACAAAAACTTGAAGCAATTGGAATTCGTGGAATACCACTTGCACTTTTTAAGGATTATCTTACCGGTAGAATGCAAAAAGTGAAACTTAATAAAACTGTCAGTGAGGATGTGGATGTGTCATACGGCGTACCCCAAGGAAGTGTACTAGGACCCACACTTTTTTTAATTTACATTAATGACCTCTGCAACATGAAGATTCATAATGCTAAAGTATTCTCATACGCCGATGATACAACTGTCGTCTTCTCAGGTAAAACATGGGATGAAGTTAAAAACTGTGCAGAAGAAGGTTTAGCTCTTATTACAACTTGGTTAAAAAAAAAACCTTCTCACTTTGAACACTAGCAAAACCAACTACATTTGTTTTAATATTTATAATCAATTTCAACCAGAAAAAGAATTTAATTTAAGAATCCATATGTGTGAGACTACTACAGAAACTTGCACCAATTGCCCTATTATCCAACAAGTAAACCAAACAAAGTATCTAGGAGTTATCATTGACCAGCGTCTTTCATGGCATCCTCAACTAGAACAGGTCATAACCAGAGTACGCAAACTGATCTGGATATTCAGGGAGTTGAGATGTGTTGTACCAGGGAGAATAAATCAAAATAAAAATAATGACAATCAAAGAAATTTATTAAATGAAATTTATGTATCGTTGGTCCAGTCTGTTTTGATATATTGCATATCTATATGGGGAGGAGCAGTGAAATCTAGATTTCTTGAATTAGAACGTGCCCAGAGAGCGATAATTAAAGTAATGTACTTCAAAAAAAGAATATTTTCTACCAAGAAGCTTTACGAATTATGTAATCTACTATCAGTAAGAAAATTATACATTCTACATATTATGCTCAAAACGCACAAAGAGACACCATACGATGCTAAAATACTAAAAAAAAGAAATAAATACTGCATACTAAAGGTTCCCAAAACTAATACCGAATTTGCTAGCAGGCAATTCAAAAAACGCTCATCCTTTTTATATAATAAGATTAATAAAGTCATATATGTCTATGATAAAAAATTATTACAATGCAAAAAAGAATTAACAATCTGGCTACATAATTTAAGTTACGATGCTACAGAGGGACTTTTGCAACCAGTGACCTAATAGTGTAATTAAATTGAACAGAAACATTTCTTTTATTTATTCACGCACGCAAATACTCACTCACTTTCTCTCTCTCTCTCTCTCTCACACACACACACACACACACACACACACCTTCCACACGCACGCACTCATATAATTACTAGCATTTTGTTATTTACTGTTATTTTTCTCGTTTCCATTTTTGTTGCTTTCATATTTACAATTAACGGAGCCTTCAACTACAGGCATCTCTATGCCTAAATGGAGACTCCTTGACATGTAATGTAAGACAATTTTATATGAAATAAACTTATTATTATTATTATTATTACACATCCCTATTTACTCAAAGGATGCCACGAGGCCAGCCGCGTAGGTACAATTTTATAAAATAAAAATCATTTTTACTTTAAATTATCAGTTGCGCGTAAACATCGCTCTCGTGAAGACTATTCGTGTATTATGTGATCATGTCGCTTCCTAATGTAGAGTAATGTAACATGCTGAGTTGTGAGTCGGGTGTGAGTGAGGTGATTGTGGTCAATGGGGTTCCAGACGGTGCGTCACCATATTTTTGCTGACATGTACGTGAGTACCTCCATTATCAGTTCGGCGAGCAGTGAATTGGTAAGGGTGGACCAACTGTGGCCAGCGCGTATTTGACACCACTTGATTTTTGTTCGTGTGCATGTCCGTGCTAACACCGTGCGACGGTGCCAGCTGAGCCTGTATCGTTCTTAGTGAACGAAATATGGAACTACATCTTCGCCACAGCCATTATGCTCATCGAATGAAATCAGAAATCGAATGAATTCGGAGAGTCAGACGACATCCCTACTTAAAAAAAAAATTCTTTTCACGAGCTGCCTAAGTAGGTATCATTGTTTCTTTCGAGTCGCGATAAACATGGATAAACTACCTATACCTACATGCTTGAGGTCAACTGAGGTTATGACCTGTGCCTGTGTTGCCATGAAATTACCTATTTATTTTATTTATGTTATTTATTTTTTAGGGGGGATTTTTTTTTTAAGTTTAGCCAGGTTTTGTAGGAATTAGTAGAATCAGTTATCGATACCTAACAATACCTTCACGGGTCGGACAGGGTTTTCTTAACATATTGTATATGCTTTTTCATATGTTTGTTCTCGCATAACTTCGTCGTTTATGAACCGATTTTGATAATTCTTTTTCTGTTGGAAAGAAGACGATCCCAAGGTGGTCCCATGATAAGGATATCAGGATTTGATGGTGGAAGACCAGAGAAAACAAGGGGAGCTTTCAAAAATTGCAGGGGCGACTAGTGCAATTCTTAGCATTTTCATTAAATATTTCAAAGTACTACAATTTAATAAAGGTCTGAAATAGATCTGATGATGGAGCCGGGAGACAGTCGAAGGAACTCCTCAACAATTCACAGCAGCTACGTTGTGTTTGGGCTCGATTAATTTGTATTGATAAGAACATTACACCTAGATGGGTTGTGACTATCATAAGAGCTCTGAGATGAAGACAAAGGTCAGTTCCGGGAACTCCTCAACGGTTTACATTAGTTACTTTGTGGTTGGACTTCATTCATTTACATTGATGAGACCTTTGCACACATTGGGTTAAAATAATGGTCTGCAGTAAATTTGATGATGAAGACCACAGGCAGTTGAGGGAATACTTACGGGTAAAAATTAAAGTTAACTAAATTACGTCGTTTCCCAACTATATTTGCGTCAGCTTCCAGTCTGACCGGATGCAACTGAATACATAGTACTTTTAACAACTAAAAAGTGTAAAATAAAAACTTTTTTACAAAAAAACAACCGACTTCCAAAAACAACTACAAAGTGAAAATAACTAATTTCGGAAGTCGGTGTCAAAAAACGATTATACAAAACCAAAGACACCGACTTCCGAAATTAGTTATTTTTCACTTTGTAGTGGTTTTTGGAAGTCGGTTGTTTTTTTTTGTAAAAAAGGTTTTTTGAATGTTGTTGAAATCTAAATCATAATCCATAATATTTAAAAATAAACTAGTTAACAGTATACTATACAACTAAATATTTTTTTTTAATACGTGCAAATAGCAACATACATTTTATTTCTATATATGAGAGATTACATTCTCTCGGTGGTAGGCAACAACATCAGCCGCCGGCACAAGTTACCACCCACCAGACAAAGTCTTGCCGCCAAGCGATTCGTCGTGTTCTGGCATGATGTCTGGTGAAGCCGTACTGTGGACGGGTCTGAGCAGTTGTGTTGCGATGTGTGCCGGGTACGATGTGCCTAATGATGTTGTGTCGGGAGTTTGGGCGTGGAGGGTCTCCAGATCATCCTCTTGCGCAGCATCGTTGGTCGTGTTGTTGGGTTAAACATTGCATCACCTCGCTCAACTGCCGTCTTCCTTCCTATTCACTCAGTTTTTTTGAGTGAATAGGCTTAATAAGCTAGTGCGCTTTACCATCAACGATTGCATCACTGCTTACCATCAGGCGGGATTGCAGTCAATCACTTGTTTATACCCATTAAAAAAAATTTATATAAAAAAAAACTAATAATAATAATTAATCTAAATATTTTGCCTATGTATTTATTTGAGTAATTTTGTGTATGAACATATATTACTGTCATGTTTTGCCTCCACAAACCATCATCAAACTTGAACATTACGCATAAACTAAATCACTTGTCACAAGATCGCTGGAATGTTCCCTTAACCCTAACATTTAGGATGGTTTATGTTAATTGCCTATTCGGGGCACCCGGCCATTCGGGAACATGTCCAAAACTACGGAAGGATATCGTCGTTGAGCCTTTGTCAATGGATTTTTTGGCTAATGTCTTCCTACACAAAGTTTTTTCTGCTGCCAAAATCTATATGAGAAATAAACCTACAATATAACTATACTCTACACATTTTTGAACTCGCCTGGATTTTTAAAAAGTAGTTGGTTTACACCCGCTAAAATTATCAATAGGTGTCGCCGCCGCCGTATCAGACTACGCTGTAGCGGACTAAGCCGTACCGGACTACGCTGTAGTGGACTAAGCCGTACCGGACTACGCCATAGCGGACTATCATGGTACACTAAGCTTCTTTTTATACTTATGGAATTGCTGGCGTTAGATCTTCCTCAAGTGCCATTCATTCAGGTGCTATTGAAGCTCGTGCCCAATATGAATCTTGTAAGAAATTGTACACTTTTGTTATTTATTATTTATCTTTTCTACTTTGTTGGCTGTTCAAGTAAACAAAACGTTTTTTATAGTTAAGTGTATTTTAAATTGCGTATAAAGAAGATGCCTTTATTTACTATTGCTACAGGCATCGAGTTTCAGTATAGAATTCGTTTGATATGTGTTTATAATAGAATTTTCCTTGCACTATTTGGCGGAAACGTTCCGAGAGAATAAAACAGCTCACAAAAGCCCTCCTAGGGTAAGATGTCTAAATAAGATCGCTATAGGAAAGAGATTGATTTTATTTTCAACCGTGGTTCTTTATTTCAATGCACAATTGCAGACATACAAACATGCTGTACCAAATTGTGTATAAACATCTTTGTGAGCGAACATATCGGCTTTTTATCGGAAAGTCGTAGTGGCCTAGTGGATAAATCACCAGCCTTTCAAGTATGAGTGTGCCGGTTCGATTTCAGGCCAGGCAAGTACCAACGTATTTTTTCTAAGTTATACCTATGTACCTTCTAAGTATATCTTGGACAGCAATGACTGATTATAAGGTGAAAGAAAACATCTTGAGGCAACCTGGACTTTAAATGTCTGAAATCGCCAACCCGCATTGAGCAAGCGTGGTGTTTATGCTCAATCCTTCTCTGTATGAGAGGAGACCTGTGCCTAGGAGTGGGAGGATGAAAAAATGTTGATGATGATGATGATATCGGCTTTTAATCCTTTTAAAACAGATTTTTGATAAATACAATATTTATAAAAGAAATGAGTATGTACTGTAACAACTACGGCCCGCACCCTCCACCTGACGCAGGTCCTCACCGAACACGGCTGTTTCGGGAGGTTCCTGTTCCGTATAAGGCGGGAGGAAACGCCGGGGTGTCATTCCTCACACATATACAGTGGAGGTCAGCCCGGCTTGGGTAGAGCACCGCCGTGTCCTCGTGGCGGCGATCGGCGGCGATCTCTGGCGTCCGACTCTGGAACAGGCAATGGTCAGGAGCGAGAGTGCATGGCAGGCCGTCACCTCCTTATGCAAAGGAGTGATTCTGGCAAAGGGGGTCGGAGCGCGTGAGGAAGTGGGAATCCTAGTGCCCTCACGCCTCTAGCCGCCGCAGGAAACGCCCTGGTAGGGAGATAACATCAAAGTCTCGGCCACCGTAAGCGCGGGCTTGCGGGCGCTGAGTAGTGAGCAGTTCACCGCCCGGTAAGGAACAGGCCCGGGTCAACGGCGCGTTGTATTCCACGCGCGCCTCATAGAGGTGTCAATACAAGGTGACAGTGTCCACAAGACTGTTGTCTCCTAGGTCAGGGTTGCGGGTTGGTTAAACAAGAAACCGTGGCCCTGGCCGTCGCACAGGCAAGTGAAGAAACACGGGTGGGTTATAGTCAGTAAAATTTTGACACGCCCTTCCGCTCCGCTCAGAGCGGGAGATGTCATTTGATGATTTCCCACCCAGAACAAAAAAAAGGCAGCAAAAATAGATAGACCGAAGCAAAAATATGTAAGTTGATGGTGTATATCTAGTGTATTTTATAGGAATAATTATTGAACATACGTGATAAGCCGTAGTTTGTATTTATTCCACACGGTGCTACGGTTCGTGAAGAGCTTGCTTTAGTACGGACAGCATGAGTATGTCTATGTCCCTTTTGTTACAAAATGTAACAATGTAAGGGGTTAACCACACCAAAGCTATGTGTACCATTCCCATTTATTTTATAGACTACGATTCGACATAAATCTTTCACATTGACAACCTTTGGCGAACATTTTGCTTAATTTGCGAGCGGTTTGCCGCGGTTAGTTGATCAAATTTATGCCAATAATTCGGCTCTGACCTACATTCATTGCATAGCTACTATATTAACTGATCGAAGTTGTCGTCTTGATGTAGAAAACGGTATATGGGATTCATGTATATTTATTCCAACTTATGCTAAAAAAATTACATGTATGACAGCTCACTCTAAGCACACTTTTAGCCCACCTCTCCATGGTAAGATTTTTATAGATTTAATCGGTTGGTCAGGTTAGGTTACACAAAAAAAAAAAATGATAAAGTAAGGTTTGTCCTTCTTTTCAGGCAAAACAGAGCGATGAATTGAAGTGATTTTTGTGTGGAGCATTCCGCAATTTTCAAGATAGGAAGCTAAAAATTAGCATACAGACTAACAAAAAAATTGCGCACCTTTTCTTTTGGAAATCCGCCACCATCTCCTTAAAAATATCGTCTACACTAGCGTTTTAAATTAATATTCTGTTTAAGGTTCTCTTCTGTGTTCTAAATCAAGGGACCAACCTAGTTGCGGGCAAAAGCTAGTCATAAATATTTTTCAAAATTTGTTTGTAAGGCAACGTTTTCTTTTTTTTTTTTAATTGAAAAGAAAGAAAGATTCGTAAACATAGGTATGGTAGGATACTAGCATATCGTGTATGCGAGCCTCACGTAGCCCACACAAGAGAATGTCAGAATGTCAGGGGAGAGTAGCTAGGGAGAGTGTTTGTCACAATATACGTCAGTTCGAGCTGAATGCCTTTAATGATGCCTTTTTTCACGACATGCGTTAATACATATAACAATTAGGTCGGTTTTGCAATCCGACTTAACAACGACACAAAAATGCTTAATATTAAATTATTTAAACAATGACTTGCACTTCGTGTATTAACTTTTGTCATTGTTAAGCAGTAGGTATTTTTAGTACTTTAGTGCATTTTGGGAAAAAAACAATTGTATCCTCTTCAAGCATATTAGATTTTCACACACCTTACACCTTGAAATATTCTGAACGTAAAACCTATTTTGTAGGTACCTTTTTATTCTTATTTGTAAACTGAATAATGATATACATGTAATATGTATAGCTTTTAGCGTATTGTAACTTCCTTTGAAGTAGACAAAACCTTTTGACATGTAAATGTATAATGTTTGTTTATCTTCTGTACAGAGAGAGAATAACGTAGAGTGTAGGCGATTCTTTGTCTTTGAATCTAATTATATTTCTTTTTCTTACCTGTGAACGCACTAGAAAGTGGTAAAGGGCGGGCGGTTTAAGGGACTTTAGTAATTTTGACTTTGGAGAAGTTAAGATTCTCAGCCTAATTTCTTAAATGACTTTTATATATAAAGTAGTAGGTACTGAGGTAACAGATAGACCAAATATACTTTTACAAACTAGGGACATTCCCTTACATTTGAGGGCTTAATATGAAACTGCATTTAAAATGTCACTTCCGTAAAGGTCTGCCTTCTATGATAAAACTACAGTGAAAAAAAAATATACTTGTAGTAAAAAATGCACTTATGATAAAAAAAAACTACCGTAAATAATAAGACTATAACTTCAAAGAGCTTGGTAATTAATGGCCGTCTACTTACTCGAGCGTTGATAAAGGATGACTGTCGCCAAGAATTACCTACCTCTATCACGAGTGAGGGTGTGAGAGTGTGTATATGGGTGTGTAGTGTTAAATAAATTACAAATCATTTCGGCACCTGCTGTTGCCAAAGTGAAGAGCCCTTAAGATTATTACTGTTTAATTTAATATTTGAGTTTCCAAAGATAGTTTAATGGAATGGAGGAAACCAAATTAGTTTTTGTACTCACATTGATTAAAACGAACAAATTCCGACAATACTTCCAAACATCGTCTGCTTGTGATTGCATCCTCTATTGCATTGAAAAACTTCACTCATTCGAACTGAAAAGCTTTCAAAGTCATTTGGTTAATCCATATCCATACTAATATTATAAATGCGAAAGTAACTCTGTCTGTCTGTCTGTTACGCTTTCCCGCTTAAACCTCTCAACCGATTTTAATGAACTTTGACACAGATAATCTTTAGACCCTGAGAAAGGACCTACCTAGGCTACATTTTATTGAAAAGTTTGATTATCCCGAGGGAACTCTAAAAAGCGCGTTATAGCCGAAATCCACGCGGGTGAAGCCGCGGACGGAAAGCTAGTTGCATAATAAAACATTCTTGGCAGACGTGACACAGGATAACCCTGATTTTTAATAGATTTTTTAAGACACTTTTATTTATAGTTTTCCTATTTTGTGATCGGTTATACCGTGCGTGATTAAAAACATGGTGACCAAAAATACGTCAATTTGTATCAGATACGGACTAATTTGACAAGACTAAACTAATATTTTTGTCGTCTTCCCTTTTCTTAATGAAATAGAAAGAAAAACATTCACAAAATTTAATTTATTTATTTTGTGAATAAGAAAATCAGCGCCAGTGACTTCTTTTTTCGGTACAAGACACGAGCAGCAAGTTTATTAATGATTTTGATGAGTCGTGCTGGGAAGATGAAAAGGATTAATAACATTACGTTCTGTCTGGACAAAATCTCAAGCAAAGCTAGTTTATTTTTTGTAATAAGTAGACAAACCGGGACCATGCACGAATTAAAGCAATAAAGATCTAAACTTAGTTGCAGCAATGGCTCCCTCTTGAATAAATTTCGCATTTTTTCCGGACGCGTCCTCGACTCTGACACTTCAGGGCAATGAAAGTGAAACGTTGGAATAAATTATTGTAGCACCTACAGCAGGCAAGTGATGACGTCTTAATCCTACCTCACTCATTCATACCTCACGAGATGAAGTATTGGAACCAGAGGAGCTTTAAACTTACAATTTGAATATACTTTTAATTTGATTGGAAATTCAACATGACCCGAGGAAAAGCATTTGTCGGCACGGTTGGCGCAATGGTTAAGCAATTGACTGCTGCCCTGAGTGTCCCGGGTTCGATTCCCGCACGGAACAAATAGTTGTTCATGGTTTGAATATTTGTGTATGTGAGTTTATATGTTTGTAAACGCACCCACGATACAGGAGAAATTCCGGGTGCGGGACAACGTTTTCTAATTTTTTTTAAAAAACTACCATCTATCCATCCATTTAATCCAATCCAAAATACAATCCAAAAATCCAAACGCGTTCGTTTTTTAATCCATTTGTTCCATTTTAATTGCCAATAATCACATTTTACACAATGAAGAGACTTACAGAAGTAGATAATGCCTAATTAAGGTAGGTACCTAGTTACCCAATTAGATGAGCTCACTATCCAAACAAGCTACAGTTATATTTTAATTACTAGTTTCTAATCAGTAAATAAACAGTTTCATTATAAGACTAGATACGGCATTTGTTATAAAAGACTTGCTCCTGAGTGTGACATCTAAATAATAAAATCTGAGTTAGTTGGCAGCTCGACCTACATTGTTAGAAAAATAAGAAAGTATTTACCTAGAATTTAGAACCGAAAAGGTTTTATAAATTCAAGCTTGCCTTTTGTCTTTTAGCTAATTCACTTTTCTGGAGGCTTCTTTAAAATATGTATAGTCTTTTTACGAAGAAGGTTTGTATGGTTTATTTAGCAGTTACTGGCGATTTTAAGAGTTGCTGGCGATTTTAACAGAATCTTTTGATTACAGTCAGTTTTTTATAAAAGAATAAATTCCCCTGGGTGATTTGAACTGGAGTTAATCATTTCCTTAAACTCGGGTAAAAAAAAAAACCTAAAATTTTTGTAGCAACTTCTATCACAATGACATAATATTTATGCGATAAAATTAGAATAGCGTCCCCTGTTTACTATATATAACGACGCGTGACTGGTTAATTTTGGGATATTGTGATCTGTTTTGTATCAGTTCCATTGTCCGTAAATTACTCTACTATTTTTTGAAGACGATTAATCGGTCGGTATCCAGATAAATATACAGATATACAAAAAGGCCGGCCCTTCGCGCTTCTTAAAATTTGGTACTGCAAATACTTGATTATTAATTTTTTTCACAAGTCCAACGTATTATGATATTAACTTCGGATTGGAAGTCAGCAAGATCATCGGAGCTTATCCACTGATCTTGCTGACTTCCAATCCGAAGTTCATATCATTAAAGAAACAGACTTTTCTGGAATTCTAAAAGGTCGGATAGAGCTCAGAAAATGCGGATCCTTATGCCTTAATATCGCAGAAATAATATCACTTAATTGGAGGAGTGGGAATATTCAGTGTCAATTCAGAGATCTGAATTTCATGTGTCGCTGGATATAAGTCCATTAAGTAGTGAAATCTAATTCATACTAATATTATAAATGCGAAAGTAATTCTGTCTGTCTGTCTGCTACGCTTTCCCGCTTAAACCTCTCAACCGATTTTGATGAAATTTGGCACAGACAATCTTTACACCCTGAGAAAGAACATAGGCTATATTTATCCCGAAAAAAAAAAGATGTTCCCGAGAAAAATCTAAAAAGCGCGATATAACCGAACTCCACGTGGGCGAAGCCGCGGGCGGAAAGCTAGTTTGAAATACATCCTCTTTCTTTAACTTTATTTTATTTATTAGTTAACTTTTTAATAGAAGAAAAAATATGAATAAGTTAAATAAAATAGAAAAGTTTAAGTAACTTAAGAGCGTTAATTATTTAGCAAAGTAATTTACCTTTTCAGGCATTTTTAGTACCAATATTATACTGATTACTTTGCCATGCTATCCGGAAGGATAATGCTCTGAGTAATGAAACATTCAAAATCTAGTGGCAGTTATCTTAGCTTCAATCGTCAAAACTTTGTTAAAACGTACACATTTAATCTGAGACGAGAATGCGAACTTAAAATGACGAGAATCGCCGCTCGAATAGCCTTGATTAGGTTACTTTCATTTGTAACATGTGCAAAACCTCAGTTTCTTGACCACTATTCAAATCTGTCAATCGGATCGACAATGGCGAGCTGTCCGGTCAATTGTTCTTTAAATAAATCGTGATTGTGGCTTTCATGACGAGGGTACATGTTATATCGACGGATGGACATCCGTGGTTCGTTAAAAGATAGAATAAAACTGTTAACATTCCGGCATGATGTCTGGTGAAGCCATACGGAGGACGGGTCTGAGCAGTAGTGTTGCAATGAGTACTGGTTACGATGCGCCAAATGTTGTTGTGTCGGGAGTTTGGTCATGGAGTGTCTCCAGATCCATCTTCCTCTGGCGTAACATCATTGGTCGTGCTGTTGGGTTTAACATTAAATCACCTCGCTCAATTGTTTTCCTTCCTATTCACTCAGTTTTTTTTTTGTGTGAATAGTCTCTTAATAAACTAGCGCGCTTTACCATCAACGATTGCATCACTGCTTACCAACAGGACGGAATGCGGTCAAGCATTAGTTTATAATTATTAAAAAAAAATCCTACACCATAAAGTTCAGTTTACGATACAACTTCAAACTTTTTTATTACCTTTTCAATAGTGCTTATTACTATACTTAAAATAAAGTTGATATTTCTTTAACTGGAATTAACTTCAACTTGAAACATACAGACTAGCCGAACGGTCATGGCCTTCTGGGACACAGTCAGGCGTCGGGTTGGTCGTTGCCTCCTAGATCCCACCCAAACCGGTGCCCAGTAAAAGGCCATGGATTGCACGAACCCCGCGTAGAGCTTTCGCATGATTCCGTTTGGTTCCCTTAGATTAGGGAGGAGCCGCCTCAGGGCAGACCCGGACCGTTCCAGTCTAGGAGCCAAACGTCGGAAATGCTCTTCGAAGTTCCACCGGCTGTCGAGGACGAATCCCAGGTACTTCATTGTCGACCCGACGCCGATGTGAACCCCTCCTACCGTTAAGTGGGAACCTGGCGGTGGCGCGTCCCGAGGACCATGAAAGCATATGACGTCGGACTTGTGCAGGGCAAGCTCTTTGAAAGAGTCATGCGTCGGATGGACAACAGTTAAGTAAAATGACGAAATCCACGAAAAAGGAAGAATAAAAACCATTTTAAGTTCTTTTTTAACACCCTTGCTCGTAAAGCTGATATAATTCCACCGGTTTTAAATATGTAAAGCAGGCCATAACAAACGCGTGTGTTATCAAAGCAAATAGTTAAGTTATAGTCCATACAAATTCCATAACAGCATTATTTTCCATTTCAAGTAATTATGGAACTGATCGCCGCCGCACGGCTCGAGCTGCGCGCTGTTCCTTATTTGAAATGGCAAATAATAATACTAATGGCGGGAAAGCAACAGTGTGCATTTACAGATTGAGTTTATTTAAAATGAACAAATTTTGTTCATTTTAAATAAACTCAATCTGTTGTAATTGGAATTCTCATACCGACAGTGTATGTAAACGATTGGGTAGGTCGTCGTATGCGCTATTTCAATTATCAAAAAAGGTTAACATTGAGACATTGCTCACAGCCTACTACGGTCAGATAGCTTCTGTTTTACGATACGGAATTATGTTCTGGGGGCAGTCAGTTAATAGGGAGGTTGTATTTAGGATGCAGAAACGCTGTGTGAGGTCTATGTGTGGTTTAAAAACTACAGACAGCTGTATTCCACACTTTAAGAAACTAAAAATATTGACACTGCCAGCAATGTACATACTGGAAACGGCATTATTTGTTAAGAAGAACCTGCATTTATTCGCCAGTTTATCTAAAGTCAGAAAAAATCCATTACGTACCCAATATTTTCATAAACTATGCAATGTAAAATGTAAGACAGCTCTAATGCGTAAAAGTTTTCTTGGCAACGCTCCAAAAATTTATAACAAAATACCTAATGACATTACTTATTGAAAAATGTTATTACACGTTAGACGAATTCTTGAATGATGGCTCAATGTAAAGAATATTATATAATAATATTGTATATACCTAATTATTATACTTTTGAATTATAATATTGATGATGTATTTTTTTTTGTCATTTTAATTATTATGACCTAAGTTTTTTTTTTTTTACATTTATGTAATAAGAAATAATTCCTCATTTGGTTCTGACATTTTAATTTAAATAGTAATTATGCATGATTTTATATTGATGATTTTGATTATTTTGACTTAGATTTTTTTTTTTACATTAAATTAATGAGAAATTGTTCCTCATCTGGGCCTGTCACTTTAATTGAAAGAGTAATTGTGCATAATTTCTAAAAGTATATTCTTTATGATGAGCCACATGGACACTATATTTTTGTACGCCTACTGGCATAACACAGCGCGTTATTCTATGTAAGATCTGTAAATATTTACCTGTGTTAACAAATAAATGATTTGATTTGATTTGATTTGTAAATAAACTCAGTCTTTAAAAATACTTTTTTTCTGTTTCCTCGCAAG
The DNA here is from genome assembly GCA_017933935.1 of Sesamia nonagrioides. Classification (NCBI taxonomy): domain Eukaryota; kingdom Metazoa; phylum Arthropoda; class Insecta; order Lepidoptera; family Noctuidae; genus Sesamia; species Sesamia nonagrioides. Next base: position 215,043 of record JADWQK010001527.1, on the reverse strand, counting down.
TGTGTTAAAAAACGTCGTACGATATACGTGCGTATTATACATGCTCGGCTCAATTACACCCTCGCCTTCGGCTCGGGCTGAAATTCCGCCTCGCATGTTATAACCATCATTACGCACTAATATCGTAATGTACTATTAAAGGGCTGGTTTGATGGTTTATTTAGAAGTTAGAAGTTTTTGAAGACCCAAATAAACAATCTGATATCTCTAAAAATATATGTCAAAACTATTAACACCATTTACAACAGACGAAGATGATCCACCTACCCTTTTTCTTTTTAGACGGAGATAAATTTTCATAATATGTTATCCAAAAGAGGCTGACCATGTCGTGGCTCTCCATTTGTTTCCATTCCTCGCTGGCAGCTGGTAAAACGAACATTATTCAGTCCGCGTATTTGTACTTTGTGTGTATCATCGTTTTTTATAGACAAACTTCTGTTTGTGTTTGTAATACAATAAAAAAAAAAGTTTATTTGCACCTTAAAGTAAAGAAACACACAAAACAATTGTTTTACAATAAAAATAGACCTAAGGTAAGTAAAGTTGTATTTTAGAGTTGCAACCAATACCTAAGCTAAGATAACTAAATATCTTGTAATTATAGGTATCAGCGCCCACCTTCGGAAACAATTGTAGCCAAATGATCAAAATAACATATAAACTATGTACTTTACTCAATTGAATAATTTTCATTGCCTAGATGAGTTTAAGTTATAATTATTTGGATTTTAGATACAAGGCAATAATTAATATTACTGTTTAGGTGCAAAACTAGAAACCATCAAAACAAAATTAAGATTAAAAAAACAAGACGTGTGTCATGTTTGTGCATGAGTGATATGTGTGTGTGTGTGTGTGCGCGCGAGTGTTTGTGTTTTTGTGAGGGTGTATGTGTGTTTTGTGAGGGTTTAAGATGTTTGTGGTGGGTAGCATGTGTGTGTGTGCCCGAAAAAAATAGGATATAAGATATTCACTTAGAGCAAGTATAAACAAGGGGTCCTGCCATACCCACTGTAATTTGATAACATTAATCGATCAGTTTAAAATAATAAGCGTGTCTTTTCTTGCTGTCTCCTCTCCTTAGAAAACGACTAATTGGAACCGTGCACCCAGCCACAGACACATCACCACTACCCATGTTGGTTTATGTTTTGTATATTTCGTAGTACATTAATATTTCTTATGCTACCAATGTTATCCACGGTATTCTTTATAACATTGCGTAATTTGATAACACTGTGACTAACAGCCAAGTGTTTGAATTATTTTAAAACGTTCTAACGGTTCAGCCTCTCAGAAACATGGCCTAACGGGTTGACCCTAATCAGCAATAAAATTTTTACAAGCCTGGAGTTATTTAGGTACAATCACAACAACAATATTAGTTATAATACTTTTGTAACTTGGTGAGAGAATATGCATATGTAACTTACCCTCTTCGAAATGAAAAGATTTATGAATGTAGAAAGTAGTCAACCCGATCATCCTTTATCACAGAAGAGCCCTTTAGAGATAAGTTTATATATATTAGGGAAGGTATTGAAATAATTCATAGTAGGTACTGGGATCCAACTAAAACCGCTTTATGAGTTAAAACCTGTACGAAGTTTTTATCATACAAGCAATCTTTATGTCAATAATAAAGAAGTCCTGATGAATAGATCACTTTTATTAATCAAAACGTCTATATTAATTGTATATTGAGTTCAAACACAATTGTTTAGAACTGTCACAGTTAAGATTCAAAGGGAATAAATAACACGTATGTTCCTATGAGTCTATAATTGTAGTATATAGTCGAATCTTACTAGCCTGTTCGACTTTCCCATATCAGGTTTGAGGAGACCGCAAACACAGATAAGTCGATATAGATTGAATCCCTAACACACAAAACTTGTACAGACCTGTACAGTATTGAGCTGATAAACGAACTTAAAAACCATTCAACCAAAGTAATCCTAGTAGGCTGTAGGTAGGTACCTACCTACAGCTTCATCTGATCCTCTCCGTCAGATGAAGTTACGATACCCGCAAGCTATTAATTATAATAAAAAACAATAAATACATATTTAAGTCATGGATAGACAAAGCAACAGAAGGGAACGAACTAGTGAACGTTTTCTAAATGTAGAGTAAATACATAATATATTACATCTTTTTTGTACAATTCAATGGCACAATCATCTTCCGTTATAAATTACAAAACAAGGCTTGGATAGAAAGGACACGGTGGAGCATACGGTGGAGGTCTGCCCGGCTTGGGTAGAGCACCACCGTGTCCTCGTGGCGGCAAACGATGGCAATTGAAATGACCCTGGTCCAGGACATGGTCCGTAGCGAGAGTGCATGGCAGGCCGTCACCTAATTCTACGAAGCAGTGATGCTAGCAAAGGAGGAGGCGGAGCGTGTGAGGCAGCGGGAATTCCAACGCCCTCACGCCTCTAGCCGCCGCAGGAGACGCTCTGATCGGGAGACAACATCAAACTCCCGGCCACCGTAGACGCGGCAAACCCGAATTCCAAAGTTGGAAGCGACAAGCTATGTGATTTTTAACTTAACACACTTTCCCGAAAATATTATGTCAGTTTACTAACTGACTGAATATTGTCGCACCATGACGACAATATTATTTACTTACGACAATATTATGTACTTACGAAAATATTATGTCATTACTACAATATCATGTACTTGATACGACAGTATTATTTTTTATTGCAAAATGAATACATAATTTTTTCTGGTTGATGGTTGAACCCTTATCTGACTTCATATGCGAGGCACTAAACTTACTTTTTCAAAGGTTAAATGTTTACTATTTAGCAGTGGCGAAGGGTGAAATTTTGACAAAGGGAAGCCGGTCCAAAAAAATAAACACTTAAACACTTACCTACTGCAGGATATCTTGGAGGGGGTCTTCAGATAAGAATAGTATTAAAAGCCCCACCTTCACCATACAAAAAAGGACTGATGATTTGATAACAGTGTCTTTCAAGTATGATAGAAGCGGCAGCAAAAGAAAAAAAAAGCCTTTTGCGACGTGCATCTCCATACCACACATGCATGCTTGTTAGTAAGTACTAAGTACCTATTGTTAGGGAATAAGAGTCAAGAAAAAATAAAATAAAAAATTACAAAAATAATAGTGTTAAAAACCGAACCACACAAACACCGATCCAAAACCAACAAAAATATTAAGCAAAAATAAAGCAAATTATACACAATCACAACGTTATTTATATTGTAATGCAATGCGTCTGTTTTTTTTAACAAAATGAGCTAAAATGATGGTATAAAAATTCGGATTACTTTTCATTTTATTAAGCAAATTTTTTTTAATTGACATGATAGCCAAATCGGACAATCTCTGCTCTTTTTGGCAGTTTCGCACATATGTGTGAATGCGTTTTAAAGCAGAAAATGACCGCTCAGCTGAAGCTACTGAAATGGGGAGGGTCAGAATTAAACTGCAAAGAGTCGAAACTTGAGAAAATGCGTCTTTCAAAGACGTATTCTGGAGCTGTAAAAAAAGCTCATAGGTGTCCAATTTATTTAACGACGCTGACGTAAGACTTTAAGTTCATTCAGCAGGTAGTCAGTTGAGCAGCACTCTATATGAATTAAAGCCATAATAACAAACAAAATACACAGTATTTAACCAAATCTGCGATTAAATTACGTTACAGAATCAGTCACAGTTTAAATACCACAAATATTAAAATATAACAAACAAAAAACACGAAAAACGAACACATGTCACATACTAACAATAATTTATTTTCAACCAAACGAAATGGAACACGAAAATATGCCAAAATAAAAAGAATATGACTTGCGAAGGATTTCATTATAACGTTTCTTTGTCTCATTCTAATAGAGGAGAGGAGAGAACTGCAACCCGGTCGGCATCAGCCTATCTTTTCTCAAAAATTACGGACGGTTAGCGATCATTAGAAAGAGATGTCTGACACGCTCTGTCTCTTTTCGCCTCATAGTAAAACGTTGGCCGAGATAAGCTGTAATTCGTCGAGTTACCTTTAATGTAATTTAGGTACGAAAAATTTAAGCGCTGATTAATTTACGACTATAAAATGAAATGTGATACTTAGGCTATTGCTAAGAATTACTATTGCTATTGTAAATTGCGCAGGCATTTGATTAATAATACTTTGTTAATGAAATAGAATGTAAATACTTTTGTATGAATATGGAACTGATTTTTGAAAGGTAACCCGGTGGGAATCGGCTTGTATGGACCCTTCGCCACTGATTTAGATAGGGTTCTCCGGACCTTTTCAGAAATACAATTTATTTGAATAGGTGTTTGATATAGGTAGTAAATTGGAATACTCTAACCTACATATTTTTCAGCCAAAACAATGAAGAAATACATAAAGTTAATCTACAGACTAAAAATGTTTAGCCGTTCAAGCAAATACATTTATAACAGAGGACAAAAAGAAAATAATAGTTTGCAAATACAAACAAACATTTTCCGATTACCCCTCGCTGACATAATATTTATTCAAAAGACTTTGGAAAAATGTTCAATAAAGTTTCTGAAATTCCTCTGTTACTGGTGGCACCATGTGTAGATAGCAGGTTTGCATAATTGCTTAACTTCTTTATCTTATTAGTTGGGAGAACCACTGGTGACCGAAGTGAAGTAGAAATTATGAATAAGAAATTTTGTTTTATTGCACTACCTGGTTTGATTACTTAATTAATTTTGTTCCCAACTTTTATATTTTCTATGATCTTGTAGGGAGTTTGTTCCGCCACTTCTGCTTCCAAGAGAATGCAGTAGGGAGAGGCGAAGGACGAGCATTTTGGGGGACTGACTTATGTAATGTTGACGTTAAAAAAGTGCTTGTTCTCAGCCTAATTTAAATAAATGACTTTTGATCTTGGTTTCGTAATTTTTTCACTTTTTGTTACAAGTGAAAACGTGACGTTAGAACCTCATGGTACTTCATTATCCCCCTCGCAGAGCTGAATGTTCCCTCAAATACCGAGATTGCTATGTCAAGAAGAATGGACTTGTAATTTCAAGAGATCTTCGTATTATTATTGTACTACAGAGTGAGTACCTTAAATTGCGAAACATCATTCCTACATAAGATATACGTTTTGTATATTTAACACTGAAATAATAGAAGACAGGTCGCTTATACTTCTATTGTATGTACATAAGTATACAAGCGCCATCACAATAATTATGACGAAGCTGGTAAGTGAAAAAGGGTTTAGAATGATGATGGTAAAATGGAGGCAGATTGTAGAAGAGGTGCGTGGAAATAATTGATCTAACTGTATTAAAAGACTGTTAGCTCATCTACATATTATACTTGTGGTTTAATTGAATAATAGTAAATTTATCACTATTACCGCGTCGTGCAGACAGGAGTGATACGTATCCACGGTTGGTTCATTATGTAATTATCGGCACGGGCTATGTCCACGATGAAGTCATTAAAATTGTTTTTCGATAACAAAAATTGATAATAAAATGAATAGGTATGTAGAACCTAATATAATCTTTTTATGTAAAAAAGGTGGTTCTGAATATATATATACATTTTAAGTACACATAGTTGAAATAGTATAGTTTAGCGTGCTACGTACTGTTATACGAGAACCCGAGAAACAGTTTTTAAAAAAAACACTTTGTTGGTTACACGGAAGTAGTAATTTATTAAGGGCTTTAGCCTTGACACAATTCGGGTTTGAACTTGAATAAAAAATGAACTGGCAGACACGCGACAGAATGTGATGTAGCCGGCTTAACGGTTGCGCTCGGACTGCTCCACAGGACCGCGGGACGCAAGGTTAGCCTAAAGATGATGATAATGCATTTTATACAGAAATCTATATAATCAATATATTACTGTTAATTAAGGGTTTTCCCTAACATTGGGAAACCATAACAGCCCCCCGATTTAGAGTAAACTACGCCTTTAAAAGTGGAGTTTACGTTTAATCTAATGAGATGCATGTTAGCCGATTCGAAGGGAAGGTCCCATACTAATACTTGAGGGGTTAACGTCTAATTCATGATCATTATTTTCAGGGTCTTTATTTTCTCTGAATTTCATTATTCTTTTGGTTATGCCAGTTCTATACAGTTTATAAATAACAAAAGACATTACAGAAATTGTAATTACAGTCATAATACCCGAATAGTACTTTTGATACAAAACAATATGAGGTGTCTCAACTATATTGTTAAGACTTTTCAATATCTCTGGGTTATCATAAGCTAAAGAATCTAAGTTTATATTCTTAAGATTAACTACAGGTAAGTTCGTAACAATATTATTAAAGGCTTCAATATTACAACAAGAATCATTTAAAATATTATAATTAGAGATAATAGGTTTCATTACGATTTCACGAGTTTCTTGTGGCATTAACCTGGTGTCTTTACAATAGGCAATACATTCAGAAGGTAAGTACAATATACCATTACCACTAAATTCTATTTCTATAGATTGGGGGTTATTACATTCAATACTTATTCTAGTTCTTTCTGACATTACAAATAACCATCTGTTATGGCGTAGTGGTTGCCAAATGCTAACGTGACCATGAATAAACTTAGTTTCACAAATCGAAGGGATTGAAGTAAGTACTTTTGTAATGATTTCTGTCTCACAAGAAGGTGTCGCAGAAGAGGAATACAAGATTGACGTTTCGCAAAGGTGACGATCATTATTAACTATTTTGCAATAATCAAGATTATCTAATTTACAGTACATCGACCTGTCTCTGCTTATACCAATATACTTTGAAGATGGAATAATAGTCGAATATGATTTTGGATTATTTTTATCATGAGGAACCAGTGAAGGTAAGTTATGATATACATTTAATTGTATAGGATTAATGAGAGGTATTTTTACTACAAAAACTACTTTTCCTTTATTGAAGTAACTAGATATCTCTGATATATTTAGAATAGTATGTATATTATCTAGGTTTAGAGGAACCGGAAGTTGCTTAGATTCGGGTAAGAATCTGTAATTATCAACCAATTCGGTGTAGAGTTCTTTAGGTGTTAGGATAGTGGGATATAAGACATTAGATTTGCTAAACATAACGGAGTTAATTATATCTTCGACCTTGAAGGACAGGGCTAGAAGGCTAGTTTCTATCATGGAAGTTACTTCTAGCATACGGGACCTAATACCTAATTCTCTTGAAACGTAAGTTAGATTTAGAATATCTTGAGACATTTCCTCGATTGCATTTTCCAGATGTTTTTCATTTAGTTTGATTATAGACAGAGTTTCGTTAAAACATTTAAGGGTAGAGGTGGTGACTAATATATTTTCCTTCATTAAAATAGCTAGTTTCTTTTGATCTGTTTCCACCTCCTTAATAGCATTATCATATCGTATGGCATCGTCCTCATCCATTGTGCCAAATAATTTTTTGGATATAGTACCTACAAATCCTATTAGTGCTGACCTTTTCGACTGGCGCGACGTTAGGTGAAAAATCGCCTCATTGTCATGGGCTATATCTTTAAAACGGGTGTTCAATGGTTCAAAGAGATTTGTACATTCTAAATAATCAAAGACCTTACCATTATCACATACTCGTTTGGCTTTCTCGAGAATAAAACGAAGGTTTAGAATGTGCGGATTAATAAAAGATATATCATATGGAATTACTATGCTGAGGTGACTATCAACTAAACTTAGAGAACCTACAGGGTCGAAGTAGATGCCAGGACTGTTCGTCAAGGGCGTAATGAACTCTTGACCCAGCCCAGAATTACTGCAATAGAATAAAATTAAAATTATAATACACTTAAAACTAGTTCTTAACATATACATAACTAGGGTTACTATGTACTTAACTACGTTTCAGATCTAGGGGCTAATTTGACTTCATCGTAATGGTGCGTCACATGACGTCTATTTATAAGCAAGGTCAAGGTGCTTCTACCATTGACTTTTACAACCTTATACGGTCCTTTCCAAATCGGTGAGAGAGCTTTACGCAGGCGTACATGATTTTTGAGATACACGTAATCTCCAACCTTTTCAATGGCTTTTTCACGCGAAAGTTTCAGACGATGATGTAGAGACTTAAGATATTCCGGATACGTAAGGTCTGGTTGCAATTCGTAGACAGAATCCGGGATAAAAGGCTTTTGACCAAAGAGGAGCTCGTATGGTGTGAAATTAGTAGTCGAGTGGGTAGAGGTATTATATGCCAACATAGCTGTATAGACATACTTATGCCAATCAGAATGATTTTCATTGACATAAGATTTAAGGCATTCTTTAAGTGTAGAGTGACTGCGTTCAAGTGCACCTTGAGTTTGAGGATGGTATGGGGAAGACCATATTTGTTTTATTTTTAGAAAACTACAGGTTCTTTTAAAAAGTTCTGCAGTAAAGTTTGTGCCTTGGTCAGTTAAGATAGTTTTCGGGATACCGAAAACAGAAATAAAGTGTACTAGACACTCACATGTTTCTTCCGCAGTCGCATTAGCGATAGGGTAAGCGAGGGAGTATTTAGTGAGGTCGTCTTGTAATGTAACAATGAATTTAAGCTTTGTGAGGCCAGCTTCCGGAAGAGGGCCCACAAGGTCAAGACTAAGTCGTTCAAATGGTTTGGTGGAAGTAGTAGTTATTTGCATTGGTGATCTATTAATTTGTCTTAGGGCCTTATTACTTTGGCATTGGGAACAATCCCTTACGTAAGTTTCGATATCTGTTCGCATGTTTTTCCAGAAATATCTTTCTTTAACTCGATTAAACATTCGCGTTGACCCTAGATGTCCAGCAATAGGAATATCATGGTTTTCGCGAAGTATTTTGGGTATCTCTGAAGGTGTAGGGTAAATTATTGTATTGTGGTAAATATGAACTAGTGTTTGGGTATCGTTAAAGATGTAGCAGAACATGTTGTATATTTTTGCCCAGATGTGTTTGTCGAAAGGATTTTTAAAATCAGTGATGGCTAAATTTAAGTCAGCATCGCTAGACTCGCGTAATATATCGGATCGAAGATTTAGTAAACTTTTATAGATTTCGTCATATGAACTGCTATCAAAATGGTATACTTTAGTGAACAGAAAATATATTGATTTTCCTTTATGATCTATTGAAATAAAGGAATAAAGAGATCTTTCCTTTTCTAAGAAGTCTTTAGAGTTTTCGAGGCTACTTAGTATTTCTTCTATGTAAGGATTGGATGCATCGAGGTCGATGGAAGTAGGTATGACAAGGATGTCACAGTTACTTTTTAGGATGCTTTCATTGTGTTCTATGATTTTAGCGTTACTATTAAAGTTTTTATCGTTCATTGCTTTTAAGAATTTGCTGTAATTGTCGTCACGAAGAGGATTTGTCGTGGTATTCGGGGATTTGTTAGATGTAGATGGCGTAGAAAGATAATCGATTCCTGGCAGTGAATCATCATTTTCTAAGAGCTCTACCGACGGTAGTTTATTGTCAAGGTTTAGGGCATCAGGAGGTAGTTGGATATCGAGATCCTCGAGAGTTAGAGGGCTAAATCGAGATGAGGGGTCCTCTGTGTTTTGATTAGAAGTAGACGGGACAGGATCACTTTCTGATGTTTGAATTGGGTTTACAGGATATCGCGATAAGGCGTCAGCAGCGGCATTTAGTTTTCCTTTTTGATACTCAATTTCATATTCATATTCCATTAATTTCAAGCGCCATCTTTGTAATTTACTACTAGGATCCTTGTGATTAAATAACCACTTTAATGGCCTATGATCTGTAATGATTAGGAATTTTCGCCCATAGAGATAAGGGCGAAAGGTTTTACAACCGAACAGGATGGCGACGAGTTCTTTTTCAGTGGTACTATAGTTACATTCGCTCTTGTTGAGGGTTCGAGAGGCATAGGCTATTGGTTTATCTTTACCGACTGAGCCTTGACTGAGAACTGCACCAATGGCATAATTAGAGGCGTCACAAGTTAAGATGAAAGGGGCAGAAAAGTCCGGATAAATAAGAACAGGAGCAGAGGTAAGTTTATGTTTGAGTTCATCGAAAGCGACTTGTTGTTGGTTTTCCCATAGGAAAGGGACGTCCTTTTTTAACAGTTGCGTTAGAGGTTTTGCAATTTTCGCGAAGTTATCAATGAAACGACGATAATAAGACACAAGTCCGAGGAAGGACTTAATGTCCTTGGGAGATTTGGGAGTAGGAAATTGAGTTACCGATCTTATCTTATCAGGGTTAGGTTTTACACCGTCCTTAGTTATTAAATGGCCGAGATATGCGACTTCACGTCGGAGAAACTCGCATTTATCGGGTTGAAGTTTTAGATTGTAATCTCTAAGCCTTTGGAATATTGACGCAAGGTTTTCGATGTGAGAATTCAAGTCATGACTATATATAACTATGTCATCTAGGTACACAAAGCACCTTATGCCTTGAAGGCCTGTGAGAGCTGTATTCATTAAACGTTGGAAGGTAGCGGGTGCGTTTTTTAAGCCGAATGGCATTCTTGTGAACTGGTAATGTCCCTGAGGTACACTAAATGCCGTTTTAGAAGCATCTTCTTCATTAATTAAAATTTGATGAAATCCAGATGCAAGGTCAAGGGTAGAGAAGTATTTACTCTGACCCAGCTGATCTAGGATTTCGGATATCTGCGGAATAGGGTAGCTGTCACCAATGGTGATATCATTCAGTTTTCGGTAATCGATAACTATGCGCCATTTTTGCTGACCGGATGCATCAATCTTTTTTGGTACAACCCATATTGGCGAGGACCATGGAGACTCTGAGTGTTTTATGATTCCTTGTTCCAGCATTTGGTCAATTTGTCTTTTAACTTCTTGTTTGTGTACCTCTGGGAACCGATAAGATTTTGTGTTTATTGGATTTTGATCGCTTGTTTTTATATTATGTTTAAGTGCATTTGTATGAGATAGTCTATCACCAGGGATAAAGAATATGTCTGAGTATTCAGAGCAAACATCATGAAGAGTATTTGCTTCTTCAGGATTAAGGTGAGATATTCTAAGAAGGTTTAATACTTCCTGGGTTCGGAGGTAAGAGTCTACGTTTTCAATATGACTAACTGCACGCGTGTCTACTGGATTAATAAGTTCGCTTAAGGAACTTAAAGGAGTAAGTGTGATATCTAAATTAGACTTCAAGGTAATAGGGGTTTCAGAGGTATTGATCACTGATAAATTGATTCTTTTATTTTCCTTGACTGCAACTAAGCAATTAGCGATCAACAAGTCTTCGTGATAACACTGGTCTAGTACGAGCCCTTCTTTCACCTCTGGGTTGGACACGGAGCATTCTATGATAGTTTCAGACCTGGGAGGAATTGTGTAAATTGGTTCATTGAAATGTAACTTTATTTCATTTTCACCTATTTTCAAGATTTCACGAGTGTAGTCAATTGTACAGCCAAAGGCGAGTAGCATATCAGTGCCGAGTATACCGTCATAAGGTAAGTATATTCGGGGTATTATATGGAATTTATGTATAACAGTAATTTCATCGTCTATTTTTAATTTAAGCGGAAAGTGGCCCATTGTGGGTGTAGGTTGATTAGTGGGGTCGATACCTTTCAATAGGATTACTTCTGTTGAGATATCGACTGGTATTTGTATGGAAGATTTTTTCAGTACACTCACAGTGGCACCAGAGTCTACGAGGAGAGATATGGTAGTATTCGACACTGAGGAATGGACAAGGATATGAGGTAAGCGTTTCCTAAATGAACCAATATTAATTTCAAAAATTTTTGTTTCAGGTATTGGGTGAGGAGCAGTTGAGTTCGAGGCGATATTAGTGGATACAGAGGGTGCAGAGGATACAGTGCAATGAGTTTGCGGGTCCCTGTCATTAGGGGATACAGAGGATACAGAGGATACAGTGGTGTTGCGATTAATTCGCAAGTCCCTATTTTTAGGGGATACAGAGGATACAGAGGATACAGTGGTGTTGCGATTAATTCGCAAGTCCCTATTTTTAGGGGATACAGAGGATACAGAGGATACAGTGGTGTTGCGATTAATTCGCGAGTCCCTATTTTTAGGGGATACAGAGGATACAGAGGATACAGTGGTGTTGCGATTAATTCGCAAGTCCCTATTTTTAGGGGATACAGAGGATACAGAGGATACAGTGGTGTTGCGATTAATTCGCAAGTCCCTATTTTTAGGGGATACAGAGGATACAGAGGATACAGTGGTGTTGCGATTAATTCGCAAGTCCCTATTTTTAGGGGATACAGAGGATATAGCATTGGTACCTTTGTTACGGCGATATTTTAAAATTTGATGTTTGGGTCTCACGAGGTACCACCGTGAGCCCTTTACTCGTTTAAATCGTCCACTTCGACATTTTCACCTTCGTTACTATTCATCGCGTGAATTTGAGCTTGATTATTTTGGTAACGCTTTGGAAATGGTCTTTGATTATTTAAATCCCTGAAGCGATTATTGAATTCCCGTTTCTTACATTCCTCAATAGTGTGGCCCGTGTTTTTGCAATAGCGGCACACTGGAGGGCCAGATGTTGATGGTTTATTATTATTAAATTCATTTGGATAACTTTGCTGTGTATGATTTCGGTTTTGTTGGAAGCGGCGTTGAGGCCAGCGTCCGTGATTAAGTGAATGGCTGTTAGTTGTTGACGGATTTCGTTTGGAAATAGTATGTAAAATCTTCTCTTCGGACACAGCGAAGCCAATGGCTTCATTTAAAGTTTCAGGGTCACGGCATCTGACTACGGTAGACAATCGAGAATTCAAGCCACTAATAAATGAATATAATGCTAAGTCTTGCATTGCGGCGACACGGCCAGCCAATTCGCCTTTCTTTTTAGTGGGTATTGATATATTAATTTCAGTTAATAGTTTGGCTAGACACGTCTCTACTCGAAGTGCGAACTGGTTAACCGTCTCGCTATTAGACTGACAGCAGTCCTGAAGATCCGAGAGTAGTGCAGCGTAGTGTTTTTTCTCGCCAAATTGATCTTTGAGAAAATCTTCCAGTTGCTGCCAGTTTTCGAACTCTTTAATTGAGCACGCACTCTCAGCACGGCCTTCTAATTGGCTTAAAATATATTTTAAAACTATGTCTTGCTGATGTGATGACGTAAGGCCGATTGCATTTCTGCAATTATTTAAAAATGCGCCCAATTTCTCCCGGTTACCATCGAATTTATTTATGAATTTGCTGATGAAATTTATATCTAATTCCTTAGACATGACGACAGGCTCGTCTTTGGGCATTATCGTAGACAAAACAAAGATAAGGCAGAGTGCAAGTGCGCTATTGAAATGGAATGCGGCACTATTCTCGGAACAGTATGATAAGGGCTTAATACACTGGAATTATTTTATCTCCTAAATACACACATCAAAAGTGTCTAGGGATCAACATATATTTTTGCAATAACTTTTCTCCTGATTGATATTAATTAAAATTTTCTTTAAGGATTCATCAAATAAAGTGTTTTCGTTTGTCACAGTAACGATAAACCAAGTCACCTTTGCATTAATAAAGAAATTTGCCATTTTCCTAATAAAGGGATATTTGACATTTGAACCACTAACACAAAAGTTCGAAAAAAAGACTGAAATAACAGTTTTCTCTAAAATTTTATTGGGTAACTTAAACAATTAATAATCCGTGTTTCTACCGCGAACACTAACAACACAAGAACATCGGTTTGGCATACTCAAAATGAGTTCATCCAAATCACGCTGTGGAATGGCCGCCCATGTTCGTTGCAACAACAAAAAAAGGTCTTCTTGCGACTGGATACCCTCCATATTCGGCAGAGCTCTTCTCTGTAGCATATCCCATGCATGCTCAATCGGGTTCAAGTCTGGCGACTGAGCAGGCCAGGGCAGGACATTGATGTTAGCTGCGGCGAGAGTCTGTCTTACAACTCTTGCGGTGTGCGGTCGTGCATTATCATGCATTAACTGAAATAAGGGATCGATTTGCACTTGTAGAGGAACGATGACGTCTGATACAATCGTTTCAGCATAAATTTGAGCGTTGAGGTTGCCTCTGATCCAAATCAACTCAGTTCTTCCGCCGATCCAAATACCCGCCCATACCATGATGGTTCCACCACTATAAGGATGGACTTCCTGGCAGGATTTTAATCGCTGTTGGCGTCCAGGGGTTCTCCAGTGTCGTATACGTCTTGTATCCGGTCTCATACCAAAACGAGACTCATCAGAAAAGCACACGAAACGCCATTGTTCTTCTGCCCAATTTCTGTGTTCAAGAGCCCATTGATATCGAATCCTACGATTGTGCATTGCTATAGGTGGTACCCGTAGCGGTCTTCGGGAATGAAGGTTCACTTCATGCAAGCGGTTTCTGACTGTTTGGTCGCTAATTAAGTTCCCTGAAGAGTGATGAAGCCTCACGGCTAACATCATGGCGGTTATTGTTGGAGCTCTTCGAGTTAAGATTTGAATGTATCGGTCTTGTCTCCGTGTGGTGCAGCGATACCATCCTCCATGGCGCTTAGCCACGGTACCAGTGCTTCGGTAACGTGTCCAAAGTCGACTGATAACACTCTGACTTGTATTCAGAGCTAAAGCCACAGTACGTTGCCGGGAACCAGCTTCTATCATTCCCACGGCTCTGAGCATTTCTTCCCTGCTTAAATGACGTCGCCGCTCCATAATAACGTTGGTTTTAATCAGTAGTAGGGAAACAGTAGCACTAATAATGTCTTCAATGCGTTGTATGTTTTTATAGGGAAAATATTGACAGCTGATTTTCATCTTTTACTCGAATTTGATTCACAGTTCCTGATTCAAATTATGAAATACACCAAAAAGGATCCATATAAATTTATAGAATCATAAATTTATTACAAAGCCACATCTCAATCTCAAGAAATCCGCATAAAAATGCTTGATCCCTAGACACTTTTGATGTGTGTATTATTAAAAGTACTTATATAGAGTTCAATTATAAGTTTCAATTTAGTTTAGAATTACGATGAAATTTGTAAACGAGTATGATCACCAGCACTAATTTTGCAACACGGAATACTGTATTTTTTTTTAATGTAGAATAGATGTACTCACAGGAGCAATGCAACTGTGACGGCGACACGAATCATTTCGGAGCTCGGAGAACTCACTCGAGGTGAGTGGTTGGAATTCGGAGTATGCCCGATTGACAGGCACGTGACGATCTGGTTCAACCAGCAGGATACAGCGATGTTGAATGAAAGGAAACAGCGATTTGGAAATTAAGATTTCGGCACTTTTCACGGTCACGGTCACAACACAAAAGTTCACTGAACTGAGGCGTTCCGAGGATTTCCTTTTACTAAAATCCCTTAAGCTGCCACCAATGTTATACGAGAACCCGAGAAACAGTTTTTAAAAAAAACACTTTGTTGGTTACACGGAAGTAGTAATTTATTAAGGGCTTTAGCCTTGACACAATTCGGGTTTGAACTTGAATAAAAAATGAACTGGCAGACACGCGACAGAATGTGATGTAGCCGGCTTAACGGTTGCGCTCGGACTGGCTCCACAGGACCGCGGGACGCAAGGTTAGCCTAAAGATGATGATAATGCATTTTATACAGAAATCTATATAATCAATATATTACTGTTAATTAAGGGTTTTCCCTAACATTGGGAAACCATAACAGTACGCTCAATCCTGCTCTGTATGAGAGGAGACCACTGCCCAGCAGTGGGTCGATAAAAAGGTTGATGATGATGATGACGATAGTTTAAATGCCTAACATCGGATATAAAATGACTAACGTTCAGATAATATTGTGCCGTTAATCTGGTATAAATTACGAGTATTTAGTAGTCTTACTGTTGTTCTGCATCGTTCATAATAACACAGTTCCCATCAAACTTAATTACCTAGTACTCAACGTATATTATAATGAACCGAGTTAATTTGTGTGCGGTTGATGGGCAATGGAGTGCCATGTACAGGAACATTATTTTGTGAAGTAGCTACTAACTTTCATATCTCTTTAGTTTATGAAAATAAGATTTTTTTTGACAGGCTTCAGCCTATAGCAGCCCACTGTTGGACATAGGACTTTTCTATTCCACGCCATTGAACTCGATTTTCGGTTACTTTCATCCAGTTACTACCATAGCCATCGTACGAAGATCGTCGCTCCACCTAGCCTGAGGGCGTCCCATCTTAAGTTTCACGGTTTCCACTCAAGAACACATCTACGTGAACGGTCATAAGTTTTACAGCTAATATAGCAGGCCCATTACCACTTCAGTTCATTTGTTCTGTGAGCTATGTCAAGAACTTTGGTTCTCATCACATTCATTGGCTATTATTATTTATTTAATTAATAAATCGAATCAGACAAGCCCTTCAATTATCTCAAATGAACTTTCCTCAAAGTTATTCAACTAAAATTAATTTAATGACGGATATTTAGTTTTTTTATTGCTACTACGTACACGATGAAGCTGAAGCATGTAAACATTGGACATTCAATTGGCAGTGAGTCTGTAATAGCAGCATAAAAATGTTGATGGTATCGTATTGCTACTCATTTAGTTTTAACAGTATTCGATTAAATAGCCGTACGGAGGACGGGTCTGAGCAGTTGTGTTGCGATGTGTGCCGGGTACGATGTGCTTAATGTTATTGTGTCGGGAGTTTGGTCATGGAGCGTCTCCAGATCAATCACCCTCTGGGCCAGCATCGTTGGTAGTGTTGTTGGGTTAAACATTGCATCACCTCGCTCAACTGCCGTCTTCCTTCCTATTCACTCAGTTTTTTTTGAGTGAATAGGCTTAATAAGCTAGTGCGCTTTACCATCAACGATTGCATCACTGCTTACCATCAGGCGGGATTGCAGTCAAGCACTATTTATAACTAATAAAAAAAATAAAATAATAATTAGGTATTTATTAAATATATTTATTATTTAAATGAGTCGTAATTAGTTTCCATAAACATATTGTAGGAATAATTAAAAGATCACGTCGTGGTTGTATGGTTATTAGAAAGAATAACACGTTGTCATACCTATTTGTGGATATACTCTCAAACAATGGATTGGCAGAACAGCGTACTTTGGTATAAGATTAAACGATTAACGAACGAATGTATCAAACATTCGTTCGTTAATCGTTTAATCTTAATTAAATCGTTCTGTTTTTATCTGAAGGCCAATTTTGGTGATTTACAAAGTTCAAAATCGAGTTGCAGTCTCATCTCGACGACAAACAAATGTCAAAAACTTGACCCCCTGATACACATATCAGAGGGGAAATACTTGTAATTTTAACAAAGTTCACAGTCAGCCTTTATTCTGGTTTAAACCGCCTAAATGGTTATTAAATTATGCACCTAACCATTACAGAAATGCAGTTTTTATATAATTATTCACTTTTTTTACTAAGAACTTTTATTTAACCTCAATAAAGTTCGAAATACAAATACTGACTAAAGTGTTAAGTTTGCAACTAAACATTATGTAGATTTCATGTCTGCAGTCTGTGAAAAATATTTCTATTTCCCCTATATTTTGTCAAGTTATTGACCTTTGTATGTCGCTGATATGAAATTGCTATTACATTTTATGTTTTTATTTACGAGAATTGGTGCTTTGGTGTGTTATGTGTCTTTTCATCTCTGTATATTTGTTTTTCTATGACTACTAATAGGTACCCTATCTGGATGTTCAACGTGTTTATCTAATCTATGCTACTGAAAAATTAAATACGGTATACCTTCCCGTATTTAGTTTATCTTCACTACAACGACAATCATTATCGCCGTATTCCATTCAATATTATTTTCAATCAAAATATAAATGATTTCCAATTACTATAATCTAGTGCGGTGAAACGATTCTTTTTTCAGGAATAATCGCCAGTAATCTCACTAATTCTAGTAAGATTCCTGTGTTCCCGTAAAATGTCGTGTGCACAAATTGTCCCCATCGTCCTGTAACGTTCGGCTCACAGTTAAATAGAATGATTTAAAAAAGTGACAGTGAGTTAGTAAGATTGAGTTTGCCGTCCCCACTTTCATGCACCAACAGCTTCCCTTACGGTCTGTAACTCACCAGTCAACAGATGAAGGCCGCGACCGCGCTCGACCCCTGTCACACCCACGCTACAATAGAAAAACTAAAACGGATACAATCTGGAGGAAAAATTT
Source organism: Sesamia nonagrioides (assembly GCA_017933935.1). Lineage (NCBI taxonomy): Eukaryota > Metazoa > Arthropoda > Insecta > Lepidoptera > Noctuidae > Sesamia > Sesamia nonagrioides. The sequence goes on along the minus strand of JADWQK010001527.1, from coordinate 196,877 downwards.
TGAATTTCAGGGTCAAAATAATTTGTACGATATTGCGTAAAAGTTGATTTAAAAGGGTTGTTGTTTAAATAAAAAATAAAACGCTTCAGTGAAAGTATAACTTAAGAGAATTTGGCTATATTCATTCTGTGTTTAATTTCATGGAATATGATGATAAAGTTATAAAAATATGTTAAAAATGAGTGCATTTTATAGGCTTCCATTTATTGTGTAGTTATTATACACAACAAATTGAATCGAACTCAAGGCCAAAAAATAACATTCCGAGGTATTTCGCATTACTGCAAGTGCTCTATATCTAACTAAACATAGCATGATTAGCCTCTAATGTTCCAACTCCTGGGACACAGGCCTCCTCTCGGTGAGAGATATTGGACTGTAGTCTACCACAGTGGCCCAGTACGGGTTGGTATATATTATAATTAATATGTCTTAGGACTCGTTCTAGGACATGCCGGTTTCCTTACGATGTTTTCCTTCATCGTTTTGAGAGCAGTGGTGATGAAATAATTTACACAAAGTAAATCATCGTGACGGGGTTCGAACCTACGACTTGCCCACTAGGCAACCGCTGCTCAATCTACCCCAATATTTAAAAATTTCCCAAAAATTGGGCAGCGGAAGTTATGAATGCTCGCGACCTGCCTACATATTGACGTCATTCATGTAGTAACTCGGAGGTGAACATTGGAACCATCGCAATTTAAAAGCTGAAGCTTTTACCCTGGAATCTATAGTTTTGTCCAGTACCATAGAAGTAAGTGCTTTCGCATCACATACTGCCTCGATTCAGTTTGTTCCATTTAGCTGGCGCAAGCCATCTGACTTCAAAGTTCCGTATATACACGATCTTGGTAATCGCATGGCAATTAGCCTACAAAACCTGCGTGCTTATTGAAATAACTAAATTTCACGTGCTCATCTAGATTCTACTAACTAAAGCTATTTAATAACTAATGCATTTTTAATCATGATTTTTGTTCAAAACTTTGTTCAAAATGGTGATTTGTTTGTCTCTCCTTCCTCTTAGTTTTACATCCAAAGGTCAGGCGACCACGACGGCTGCGGTCTTGTCGCTAAGAGCGATCATTTACAAGCGTAAATGATCGTTCTTAGCGACAAGACCGCCCATTGTGTCAATCTGTGTAAAATCTTCATAATTATATGTAATGTGTATAGTATACATAATAAAGATAGATAGAACAGAGTACTGTTCTATGGTATCTATTACACAAAGATGCGCAATTTTATTTGAGTTAGTTTTCAAACTCTAATCCTCAGCTACCAACAATAAACTGACAGACTAGTCCACACGGTAATTTCTCTCGTATTGTATTGTTCTCATACAAGCACGCTTGTTACAAACGATTCAGATGATGTAACAGAATATTTTCGTACGGAAGCAATTATGTAGTCAAGCGGTTGGTTTTAACTAATATCTTTATGCTTTTAGGATCAACAAATGCTTTTGCTTCGGGTTGGAAGATGGAAACCCTATCGTAAAGCTAGGTTTTGAGCTTAAAGACTAGATAAACATAGTTTATTTAAAACTAAGGTATACCTAATTAGTTTTAAAGAAGACTATATATCCATAGGAAATAAGTATGTAATAGGTAAAAAAAGATAATTAGGATTAGAAATGATGACTATTTGATATATTATAGATATATTAAAGTAGTCATTATGTAATGTACTAAAATAATGATAAGTTATATATTATGAAATGTTTAAGGTTATATAAAAGGAACTCTAAAAAATTATAATTCAAAAAAGAAAGAAAAATGTATAAATATATATACAATATGTAAAGAAAACCCTGTCCGACCCATAAGGATATTAAAGGTTAGGTAAACACTTGACCAAATATAATATAAAATTTTACATAATCATCATAGTAACAGTACTAATGAATTTTGAAATAATCTTTTTTTCCTGGGTATTGATTCCAATTTCCCCGAAATTTGGTTATTTAAAAAAAAGTGACAATACCGGTATTATTATGAGCGAATAGCGATGCGACCACGTCACAGGTGCCGCGTGCCCTGCCCCCCGCCGCCCGTGGAAGGGTTATTACCGCACATGTATTAAGTTACCTCTTTTTGGGAAATAATATTTATTTTTTTAGGGGGATTTTTTTTTAAGTTTAGCCCGTCTTTGTGGGTATTACTAGAATCAGTTATCGATACCTAACAATACCTTCACGGATCGGACAGGGTTTTCTTTACATATTGTATATATATATATATATATATATATATATATATAAGTTAATTTTTAAGATAGGTTAAGTAGAAATTTATTTAAAGACTTATTAGGTTAGTTATTAATGTAAAATATATAATACAGCAGTTAGTTATATTGTGGCGACTCATAATGGAAATTCTTCACCATTGCATGACACAAACAAAAAAAAAAGAAGATATATATACTAAATTAGAAGGCGCGGGCTTACAGGCGGCGAAACCGTGGCTCTGGCGCACAGGCAAGTGAAGGAACATGGGTGAGTTTTAGTCAGTGAAAGTCTGACACGCCCTTTCGCTCCGCGCAGAGTGGGAGAGGTCATTTGATGATTTCCCTTCCATACCAAAAAAAAAACGAACAATCCAAAGCCATCATTTCATAAAGTTGATTTCCGAGAATTTTGGTTCAGACTATCCATAGTAAAGATTTTCTTCCAGAAATAGGGGATAATACAGAAGCATATATTTATTTTAATAAAATGAAACATACCTGAAGCCACTTGATCCTGGTGATATTCTCGTCGGTGACGGTGAGCGCTCTCCTCTCGCCCAACTTGTAAGACTCGTCATAGTACATGTACTCAGTGAACGTCAACCCACTGGTAGTGTACTGCTGAGTAAAGTATATCGATATAGTCCCATTCACTATGTCGTGTTCTATTATCCATTTACACTTTATCGGGACGGGGAAAGGGTTGGGGAAGTTTGGCGTCGTTATCGTGCCCACGGGAGCTTTCAAATGTCCGCCGCAGGTTTGTGGTCTCTGATGTTGCATGGCACGCTGCTGCGCGTGCGCGTGCTCTGCGGCTATGCTCAAGAGAGTGATGCTGAGTAGGTGCTGCAGAATGAGCCTAGAACAAGACAAACAAATTAATATAAATTCTAATTATGTTTTTTGAATAGGTCTGCGTTATTCAATTGGCACTTCTTGATAAAAATTCCGCTTCAATTGTGATGTAAATAGTACAATGTAGAGTACCTACATTATTTCTCACTCCTTTCCCTTAATATTTCATTCAAAGATTGCCTGTAAAAGATCGCTCTTAGAGATAAGATCGCCCATTGTGTCACCCTTTGTAAATTATGTATATTTATGTTCTGTAATCTCTATGGTGTATATAATAAGGAGTATTCTATTCTCATTTATTTCCTACACAAAACGTCATTTTATACTGTCTTTACTTCACATAGTCTTACATTAGGATGGATATAAATAAAGACAATAGTTTTAAAAGGAGGTTTTGGTTATAATAGGGATGTATTCAAGGTATGAAAATCAAAAAAATAATTAGTCCGTCTTATAGATAATAAAAAAAAATTAGACGCGTATTTTTTATTTTGTCGAAATTACCAAAAACTACTGAGATATAGCGTATCAAAGTTACGGAGTGGGGGCTAATTACATCACGCCGTGGTATATTTTGCACCACGGCGTGACGTCATGCGACATTTCAAATCAATATATCTTCCTAAGTATTTAAATGAAAGAAAAAATAAAAAATACGTGTTCAATATTTTTTATAAATCTATCTGATGGACATTAAATTATTTTTTAGGATACAAGCCAATTATAAAATTCACGTTTGCCTCTATGTACACATTTTTACCAATTAACCTGTATGTTTGTATAAGTTATTGATATAACAACTTTATCTATTTTCGCAAAAACATTGAGTAATATTTGATAATATATTATTTAAATATTACAGTGGCCTAGTTGTATTGATCGCGACTTATAAGATGTAGGTCGTAGGTTCGACTCCCATCAGGCGCTTTACTTTGTGTAAATTGTTTCATCACCACTGCTCTCAAAACCGTGAAGGAAAACGACGTGAGGAAACCGGCATGTCCTAGAACCAAAACTTCAAAGAAATGTGACATCTACCAAGCCCAAGGCTACGAGCCAAGTGCGGGTGCACTTGGCTCGTATGGTAGATTACGGCCCATAATATCTTACTGAGCCGAGAAAGAGAAGGCCTAATCCAATAAATGGGAACATTATAGGCTGATTATGTTAAATGATATTAGATCCGTGGAGCAATAATAGGTTAAATGAAAATGTATCACTGTATAAGTTTGGTGAGACTTTCCTTACCTTCGTAACCTTATTATATCGTGGTCAATGTGTATATAATGATGGTTTCTTTTTTGATAAATTGTCTCTTATGTTACTATAAGAGTTTTGGAAGTCACTAAATTGTATCACGATGGCGTTAGTTTTTCCTACTACTAGTTTGTTATAGGAATGTTTTTTGAAAAACCTTATATTGGCCAAACAATTAAAAAAAACTACGGTTTTTTGTACCCAAAATATCAATTATACTTATAAGCATTTTTTTGCACAATCTCTCAGAGACGTCCATGATAAATTGCAGCCTTGATTTAACTGACGTGCTACAGTGTATGTGTAATCTTTTCAACTACCGTGATGGACGAATTCAATTTCAATTTCAAAAATAACAGAACTATATTTCTATGTTACGTAACATGAATTTTGACCGTATCCGTAGCGTGAACTAAAACTATAATATGTAGGCTAGGTACGCTCTTGCCTTTGTCGTGAACATGCACAGTTTCTCTTTATTATTTCGTCTCCGAAAGCATACAAAGCTTATACCACAGGTACCCGAAGGAGAAAACTGAGCACATTTTTCTTAGCGACGGTATCCGAAGGAGAAAACTAAGTTTGTTCAAAGGATGGAACTAAAAAGACTGTTTGGATGATAGAACTTATTTTCATTGGAAGCATCCGTAGTTAAAGAACTTTTATTTTAAATAAATTAAAAATTATATTTTTTTTTTTCTTGTTGGAATGAGAAATTATCAAATGACTTCTCCCGCTCTGGGCGGAGCGGAAGGGCGTCTCAGAGTTTTACTGACTAAAACCCATCCGTGTTTCTTCACTTGCCTGTGCGATGGCCAGAGCCACGGTTTCTTTTTTTTAACCAACCCGTAACCCTGAGCCAGGAGGCATCGGTCTTCGTGGACCCTGTCACGATGTGCTGAGATCTCTTTGAGACGCGCGTGAAACACAACGCGCCGTCGACTCGGGCCTGGTTCTTACCGGGAGGGGAGCTGCCCACTGCTCACCGCCCGCAGGCCCGCGCCTACGGTGGCTGGGAGTTCGATGTCGACTCCCGACCAGGGTGTCTTCTGCGGCGGCGAAAATACGCGAAGGGAAAAAACGAATTCTTACTTCAGTTCCAGACTCAACTTTTGAGTCAGTATTTGTATTTCGAACTTTATAGTGGTTAGGTCAAAGTTCTTAATACAAGAGTGACAAATAAGCTGTCATTTTTATAGAAAGAATTGCATTTCGATAATGGTTAGGTGCATAATTCAATAAAAATTTAGATGGTTTAAATAAGATCTAAATAAAATTCATGTTTTGTAATAAGGGGACAGAGTTTGTTAATTATAGTGCTTGATACTTCTAAATGATTTCTACTTACTAATACTGCTATACCTACTTAGAATGTTAATAAGCTTTGTCTTGATAGAAACAATTTCTTCCGTTATTTCGGTTAATATCTTTGACAACGAATAACAATTCTTAAAGAAGAATTGTTCTCACTGTGACTAAGATCCCAATTGTACGCAAGCTTTGAAGATAAACGTTTACCGCAGAAACTTATTTCGGGTCGCAATAAATAAGGTGTCTTCGTAAAAGTTGCACGCGATACGTGTGAAAAAGCTGTAACCGAGGTGAGAGGGCAATACTTTAGGAGAATGAATGACAACGAATAAAGTGCGTTCGTAGTCATCTGGTCATGAATACTAAAATTTAATGATGTATTATGTTTTGAGGTTCAGGTAAAGTAAATTATTTCTGTCGTACAAAGACAGAAAGAAATGTGTGGAAAATAGAGAGGAAGGCTTTGGATAAAGTAACGTTCACATTATTGATAAGCACCGCTTTACTTCGTATGGTTTCATCTCATACATATCACGAACACGCACATAATAATAATTTTTTTAATAATAAAGTTTATTTCCTTTGCTAAACCATTAAACCCGGTAAAATTAACGTTGCTATTAGACCTTATGTATCTTTATAATCCTGCTAATAATATAAACGCGAAAATGTGTCAGGATGTATGAAACCTTGCAGTAATGTAGGCATTTATCTTGGCATTCCCCCGGAAACGGGAACCACCGCTTGCTGTAAACTGAACGAACGCGGACGAAGTCGCGGGCAACAGCTAGTAATTTATAAAATCAACCCATACGCAATGCGAAATAAACAGTTTTCTATTTGCTCACAGTAAATAATATTGAGGCAAGTCTACAACAAAAAAATGTTATTTAACTTATGCAATTCAAATAAAGTGAGGTTTTTTGACCATAACGATGTAATTTTAGTAGATAGTAATCATAAGCATAGCATCAAAGAATCAAAATCAAAATATGTTTATGTTGCATAAACCCACCAGCACCCTAATTGCCTATCACACTGTTATTATCAGAATCATTTTGAAGCATACTGGTATTCAATTGCTCCCTATGTTCGGAAATGTGTCTGCTCAACAACGTAAATAACGCAATGAATTTTGTTGAACTGTAAAAATGAAACCCACTGCTACTGATGCATGGAGAAGAGCTGGCAGAAAACCCCACGGTGACGATCTTTTAAAAAAATATTATTAATTGGATTTTACAATGTTTTCAAATCACGTGTGTATGAGAGGATATCGTAAGCACGTTAACAATTTACTAATGTACTTGAGAAATAAAGCATAAACGCAGCAACAAGCGTCGACAATCTTTCATCACAAAGTTTTTCAATATTGTATTTGTAGATACAATATTTAGACAATGCTTTGCTGTTCATGTGTACATTATAGTAAACCGGAACACCTTTCGTCTCTGTTCGTATCTCTTGAGAGTTGAGATGTAAAGTGATCCATTTCTGTTTCCAGCTGGCATTTCTAGCGGTTTTGAACGAAACGTTTGCACTTTAACATATTTGCATACATGAAACTAGTAACTAGTAGCAAATATATTAAAGTGCACGTTAGGAATACATATTGTATCCTTATACACGCTGTTGAACCTTGAGAAGCAGTGAGGAGAATTTATCATTCTATCGACCTATATCCGCCGATGAGGGAATTCAATTCTATCCATCTGGAAAAACGCGCCTGGTGTGGTCACGTTTTATTCAAATATATTTTTTTTTAAGAAAGATGTTGCCCCACACTAGGAATTCCTGTATCGTGGGTACGTTTACAAATATATAACACTTGTGAAAAGCCCGTTGTTATAATACTATGTTGGAAAATTATAGTCACATTATAATGACTGACAGTACGCCATGACCATGGAATCTGCTCCATGGTCATGACCAACCGCCTTATTAACACATAATTTCAACATGGTTATTGCGTAACACATTAAAAGAAAAAGAAAAAAAAAAAGAAAAAAAAAACTTTTTTACAAAAAAACAACCGACTTCCAAAAATCACTACAAAGTGAAAAATAACTAATTTCGGAAGTCGGTTGTAATGTATGTTATAAGTAGGTCTAGGTAGTGTTATAAAATGTGTTTACATTGTACCCTCAACATTACGTGTGTATCGATCGCTGTCTTCTTAATAAACGATTCGCCAGTCGACCATATACAGCATTCAATGAAGTCGTGTTATTTCCCCAAACCCCCTATATACAATATTTGGCGACGAGTTGGACCATAGCGTGTTATACTGCGTGTAATACAAGATGCCTTTGGGAAAATTGGAAGTTTTTGACGTCGAAACTGATAATTGGACTTTATACATTGAGCGGTTGGAGCAGTACTTTATAGTGAATGATGTTAAAGTGGATTTAAAAGTGCCAACATTGATAACGGCCATGGGAAGTGCGTGTTACGAATTATTAGTCACATTATGTACGCCGAAGAAGCCTTCTACATTAAAGTTTGATGAGATTGTCACAATACTGCAAAGTCATCTTCAACCGAAACCAAATGTACTGGCCGAGAGATTTAAATTCAGGCAAAGAAAACAGTGGAAAGGGGAGAATATCGCAACTTATGTAGCTGAACTGAAAAAGTTGACGAAGTTCTGTGATTTTGGGGAAGCTCTGGATAATAATCTCAGGGATCAATTTGTCTGCGGTATAGAAAATGACGTCATTCGGCAACGCTTGCTGTCACAATCGTTTGATATATGGTTTGTCATCAAGTCCAGGGATATTTCAAAGAAAGATAGAACAAATATTTGAAGGTATGCCTAGGGTAGGAGTTTTTCTTGATGATGTCATTTTGACAGGCCGGGACGAGGCAGAACATATGGATACTTTGTTTAAAGTTTTTGATAGATTACAGCGGTACGGGTTAAAGTTAAGAAAGAGAAATGTACGTTTTTTGCGGATGAGGTATCTTATTTAGGGTACATAATTAGTAAAGATGGAGTAAAGACATGCCCAGGTAAAGTAGAAGCTATAAAACAGGTACCTATACCGTCCAATGTATCTGAACTTAGATCGTTCTTGGGTATGGTTATGTACTACGCCAAGTTTGTTAGGAATATTAGTATGAGGCTAACCCCCCTTTACGAGTTACTAAGGAAAGATAGTAAGTTTGTTTGGACAAAAGATTGTACGGAAGTTTTCAACAGCATTAAAGATCTGTTGTCTTCTAGTGAGGTGCTCGCGCATTATGATCCGCGTAACGCTGACGACGGATACGAGTGCGCAGGGGGTGGGAGCGGTCATAGCTCATGTGTGGCCCGATGGAACCGAGCGTCCGATTGTTAACGCATCGCGGGTTTTAAACGCATCGGAAGCAAACTACTCGCAGATTCAAAGGGAGGCGCTTGCTATTATTTTTGGAGTAAGGAAGTTCCATCAGTACTTATATGGGCGAGAATTTGTTCTCAAGACGGACCACAAACCACTTGTTTCTATTTTTGGGGATAAAACGGGCATCCCAACGATGGCAGCAAGTAGGCTACAAAGGTGGGCGGTAATCCTCTCTGGTTATCAGTATCAAATTCAATACGTACCTACCGATAAGAATGGTGCAGATGCGTTATCTAGGCTGCCAGTGGGTACAAGGAACAAAGAACAGAACGAGGTCACGTATATAAATTTCGTACAGGATTTTTTACCGATAACCAGTGAAGATGTCAGTAAACTGGGGAATACGGATAGTGTTTTGAGAAAAGTAATGATATATATAAGGTCGGGTTGGCCTAGCTCTTGTCCCGATGCGGAGCTGCAAGCTTATTTTGTTAGAAGGAATGAGTTGTACGTCGAATCGGGATGTGTAATGTGGGGCTATAGAGTTGTGATACCAACGGAATTGCGAAGTTTTATATTAAAAGAGTTACATATCAGTCATATGGGCATTGTTAAAATGAAATCAATGGCTCGTAGTTACGTTTGGTGGCCTGGTATCGATGCAGACATTGAACGCGTATGCCGTATAGCCGTGGAGTAGGTTACACGTGGATTTCCTAGGCCCTTTTCAGGGTAAGACGTTTTTTATCATAGTGGATTCGTCGACTAAATGGATCGAAGCTTTTGAAATGAAAAGAACGACCGGAAAGGAAGTTCTTAAGGTATTAAGGGATGTATTAGCTCGGTTTGGATTACCAAAAGAGATAGTATCGGACAACGGACCTCCTTTTACAGGTGTTGAAGTAGCAGAATTTATGCGTGTTAACGGTATTAAACATATTTTTACACCTGTTTATCACCCTGCATCGAATGGAGCTGCAGAGAATGCCGTTAAAATTTGTAAAAAGGCATTAAAAAAGGCTTTTAGGGACGGCATAGAGGTTGATACGGCTTTGAAGTCGTACCTATTGATGTATAGGAATACCGTGCATAGCACGACAGGAGAGTCACCTTCGAGGTTACTGCAGCATAGAACGTTAAGGTCTCGCCTAGATCTGTTGAATATTAACAATAAGGTGCAAGGCGTGAAACAAAAAGTAGAAGAGGCTCAACAGAAACAGGTCAAAAGCGCGGGTGGTATAATGCGTGCGTTAGATATAGGGGATGACGTATGGGTTCGAGGTTTTGGAGAGGAGGATAAGTGGATTAGAGGTAAAATTGACAGGAACTTAGGATCTCGTTATTACTTAGTTAGTAGGGAAAATGGTCCACCTTTAAAAAGACATATAGATCAAATTTGGAGAAAGTCTCCACGGTCTATGTTAACCTGTCCACTCCCAACTGACGTTGGTGAACCTGATAATGGAGTAAGTTCACGGATACCATCACCGCCACCAGCAACAGCATCCGAGAAACGAAGCAAACGTATAAGGAAACCGGTCATAAGGTACCAGCCATGAATAATATACTTAATTGTAAATTAGTTGTATAAGAGCAGTTTAGAATAAGTGGTAGGGTGTAATGTATGTTATAAGTAGGTAGTGTTATAAAATGTGTCTACATTGTACCCTCAACATTACGTGTGTATCGATCGCTGTCTTCTTAATAAACGATTCGCCAGTCGACCATATACAGCATTCAATGAAGTCGTGTTATTTCCCCAAACCCCCTATATACAATATCGGTGTCTTTGGTTTTGTATATTTGTTTTTTGACACCGACTTCCGAAATTAGTTATTTTTCACTTTGTAGTGATTTTTGGAAGTCGGTTGTTTTTTTGTAAAAAAGTTTTTATTTTACACTTTTTAGTTGTTAAAAGTACTATGTATTCAGTTGCATCCGGTCAGACTGGAAGCTGACGCAAATATAATTGGGAAACGACGTAATTTTGTTTACTTTATTTTTTACCCGTACCTAAGTATTCCCTCAACTGCCTATGTTCTTCATCATCAAATTACTGCAGACCATTATTTTAACCCAATGGGTGCAAAGGTCTCATCAATATAAATGAATTAAGTCCAATCACAAAGAAGCTACTGTAAACCGTTGAGGAGTTCCCGGAACTGGCCTTTGTCTTCATCATCAGAGCTCTTATGACAGTCACAACCCATCTAGGTGTAAAGTTCTTAACAATACAAATTAATTGAACCCAAACACAAGGTAGCTGCTGTGAATTGTTGAGGAGTTCCTTCGACTGTCTCCCGGCTCCATCATCAGATCTACTCCAGACCTTTATTAAATTGTAGTGCTTTAAAATACTTAATGAAAATGCTAAGAAATGCACTAGTCGCCCCTGCATTTTTTGAAAGTTCCCCTTGTTTTCTCTGGTCTTCCACCATCAAACCCTGATATCCTTATCATGGGACCACCTTTGAAACGACTTTTTTCCAACAGAAAAAGAATTATCAAAATCGGTTCATAAACGATGAAGTTATGCGCGAACAAACATAAAAAAAAGCATATATACGGTCGAATTGAGTAACCTCCTCCTTTTTGAAGTCGGTTAATAAAGACGATACACACAGACATAAAAGAGACATAAAAGAGGGCTTTATTTTGACATTTCAACAACAATCATTGCGTAATTTAATTTGTTGATCAACATTATTTGCCGAACATATGGATCAATTAATTAGCAATATGTTTCAAAATTATTCCAATTAATAGTAATAGTTTATTTCGCCATTAGGATGCTGGTCTACTGGTGACCTCGGAATTTCATCTCGCCTTACTATCAAGCACACCACAAACTCTTCTCACATCTAGCTAGCTCCATCCGCACGGCCAGCTAGACAGCGTTAATAGCGAGGAAAGATTATTAGAAATAGGATGGGTTAATAAAATTATATCCTCCCATTTTTATTAAACATGTTTTCACATTTCACACAAAATAAACGTAGCCCGGGCATAAAGCTGGTTTATGCCCGGGCTACGTTTATTTTGTGTGAAATTAAAGGTTTTGTTAATGAGGCTAAATTTGGTTAAGACTAAATAAAAGTAAACTGAGAAGGTGGGTATATGTATTATAGCGATCGAACAAAGTATTTCTGAATAGCAAGATTGTATCACTAACTAATTGAATAGTGACGCCAAGACACAAATTAATGTAATAATAAACCATAATTGGTAGTGCATATTAATGTCAGTAGAGAGTTGCAGTATTCGTAGAAGTGCGCGAAGTTCATTACAATATCAAATGTTTAGAACCAAGTGGTTTTGCTTCAGTGGTTTCAATATTATTTAGAATTGACATAGAATTACGTAAAAGACCTTAATATTCAAATGACTCTAGATGTATACACCAATATCATCCCATGCCAAACACCATACGCCAGTCGTCTTATTAATTAGACTTCACCTCACAAAAGCGCCAGAGTGGTCCAAGTAATGGATACTTGGTTGTAATCATCAATTATAATGAAGCTAGAACCAGCGTCACTGAAAGATTAATTAACGAGCGACTGTGATCGTCTTCGACGAGGTACTAATTTTAATTAGGTAAGAATATGTACAGCTTCTAATAATAACAACAGAAAATAACGTTACAAATTTAATATAGTTTGTAAATTATAAAAAATATGGTGTTTTTTAAATCTATCAAGTCTTAACAACGACCTCTGAATTATTGAAATATTTTAAAAGTTTTCATTATGTACCTAGCGTGTTTTATGAACAACAAATGTTTTATGTTATCTATCATACTGCCAATGGTCTTTTCTGTTTTGTTAACATAACAATATAAAGAGCTAATCTTATCTATCTGACTAAGACTGAAAACTCGGTACAGATCTAGTTGGAAGAAATATGATTAACATGTGAAAGCGTTGTACAAATCTACTTACAAAGAATAAATAATTTATTTATTACTAGCTGTTGCCCGCGACTCCGTCCGCGTGGACTTCAGTTAACAGCGCGCGGTGGTTCCCGTTACCGTGGAAATGTTCATTCCGAAAAAAAATGAAAAAAAGGTCAGTTGATATAAAATAAGCGCCTGTTAAAATAATGGGAGCAATATGTACGTCCGCGTTTGCTCCCGTTTTCGCAACATTTCTTTTTACTGCTTTGCTCCTATTGGTCATACCGAGATATTATATAGCCTATGTCCTTTCTCAGGCTCTAGACTGTCTGTGTACCAAATTTCATTACAATTGGTTAGGTTAGGTTAGGTTAGGTTTCCGTGGGGGACACCCCACAGCGCTGACTTCCTCGTAGTGTTCCCCGGGCAACGCCGTGTCTGACCACCGTAACGGAGTGGCAGACCGGTGGCTAACGAGCGCTGTGACCTACGCGATCCTGCGATTTTTACTCTGAGGGCGATTGATTGCGTACATCGTGGATTTTTATTGTTGGTTTTTATTATTATTGTGGGTTTTATTGATTTTATTGTGGTTTTATTTTGATTTTATTGTAGTTGTAGTTTTTATCTGATTTTGGTTGTGGGTTTTTATTTGATTGTGGTTGTTTTGGTAGTCAGTATGCCGAAACCCGCAAGGAACGCCTCCGGGCGTTTCGTCCCCAAAGGCCCTTCTCAGGGCCAACCAAAAGGCCCTTCTCAGGGCCAACCCAAAGGCCCTTCTCAGGGCCAACCCGACGACTTGTCGGAGTCGGCAGCCAGTCGCGCTCCATCAGCGGCGGGCTTTTGCGGCGAGGATGAGTTCTCGGACTCGGACATGGGGTCCGTCGTCTTAGACTCGTCCTTGTGTGGGGTGGAAGCAGGCAGCAGCCTGAAGAGGGCCTACTTGAGGCTCGGGTCCGAGGGCTCCTCGGACTCGGGTAAGTGTAAGCCCAAGAGGAAGTCGAAGGCGAAGACTGCTCCGCCTTCGACTCCTTCCGAGGCCGGCACCCACGACGTGGGTCTGGCGGACGCCCAGCGTCAGCTCGGCTTGGCCAGACGGGCCGAGCTCGAGCTGGAGCTGGAGGAGGTGGTTGCCGCAAAGGAGAAGCAGGCGCGTGCAACCAAGGCGAGGGCCGGATACGGTTCGGCCCTCGTCAGTTTCGATGGCCTGTCCGTGGCCGAGTTGGTCCGCTTAGCGGAGGAGGACAAGGAGGAGATCGTCGAGGTCGCCTCCAGGTCCTCCAACCTGAAGGGGACCTTCCAGAAGGCGCTGAAAAGCCGTGCAACAAGCTTGCACGGCATCATCAAGGAGCTGACGCAGCGCACTGTGTCAGAGGAGACGCGGCAGCTGCAGGCGAGGGTGGACCGCCTGCAAGCGGAGGTCAGCCAGCTTCACAAGAAGCTGGCTGAGGCCACGGCCCCGGCCTCTAATTCCCCGTCGGTAGCGGTTCCTGCCCCCTCCTCCTCCAACCTTGAGGAAGTAATCCGCAAGGTTGTCATGGAGGAGAGGGCGTTCACCCGTGCCTGCTTTGCAGGCATAGAGGACCGCCTCCTGCCCGAGCCGCGTCTCCGTCCGCCCCTGGCCGCGGACAAGACGCAGACAGTGGCTCCCCTTGCTCAGAAGCCCTCAAAGGGCAAGGGCAAGGGGAAGAAATCCCCGGGGGCCCTGCCTCCCCCGGGTACGAGTGTAGGCGCTGAACGGGGGCCGGTTGCCATCGCAGCACCCGCCCCCCAGGTTCAAGAGACTGACGCCCTCCTCCCCTCCACCACCCCGTCCAACCAGCCGTGGTCGGAGGTGGTGAAGAAGGGCAGCAAGAAGGCGAACAAGGCCCCGGCTGCCCCGGCGGCCGCCCCGGCAGCTGCCCCGGCGGCCGCTCCGGCAGCCAAGAAGGCCCCAGTAGGCGGAAGGAAGCTGGTTCCTCCCAAATCCGCGGCGGTAACGGTGACGATCGTCCCCGAGGCCGCCGAGAGGGGCGTCACCTACGAGTCCGTCCTGAGACGGGCTCGTGCCGTCGCGGACCCCGCCGAGTTGGGGCTCGGTAACTGCCGTCGGACCCAAACCGGAGCTCGACTCTTCGAGTTTCCGGGGAAGGACGGCGGCAAAAATGCCGACCTGTTCGCCGGCAAATTGCGGGAGGTCCTCGCCGACGAGGCGAAGATAGCCAGGCCGACCAAGACGGCGGCTATTGAGGTGACCGGTCTCGACGACTCGGTCACCAAGGAGGAGGTGGTCGCGGCGATCGCAGTGGCCGGAGGCTGCGAACCCGCAGCGGTGCAGGCTCGGGACATTAGGCCCGGCCGCGGTGGACTGGGCACTATCCGGCTGGTGTGCCCAGTCGCCGCAGCGTTGGCCGCCCAGGCTAAAGGCCAGGGGCGGCTATTTGTTGGCTTCAGCCGGGCCGTGATCCGGGTACTTGAGGCAGCGCCAATGCGCTGCTTTAAGTGCTTCGGTATCGGCCACACCCGAGCAATGTGTCCGTCCACTGTGGATAGGGCGGACACATGCTTCCGCTGCGGGAAGGAGGGGCATATGGCGGCCACGTGCGAGGCCGCCAAGCCGCACTGCGCGGCGTGTGCCTCCAGTGGTCACCCCGCCGACCACGTGATGGGGGGGACGTCATGCCGACCCCCGTCCAAGAGGGGCAAGCCGCAGGCGGCTATAAGCCGTCCTGCCGCTGCTGCCACCACCCCCGCTGATATTCCATCAGCGGCGGTGGCCGAGGGTGAAGCGATGGTCGAGTAATGGGTACCGACCATCGCATCTTGCAGGCAAACACCAACCACTGCCGGGCTGCCCAGGACTTACTGGTGCAGTCAATGGCCGAGTGGTTGGTGGATGTGGCAGTGGTGGCCGAGCCGTACTTCACTCCCAGCAATTGGCTGGGAGACAGTGACGGCTCGGTGGCAATCGCGGTGCGGTCTTCCACAGACTCCCCTCCCCTCTCGCTCTTAGAGAGGGGACCGGGATACGTGGCCGCCGCGTGGGGAGAGATGGCCCTTGTGGGGGTCTATTTCTCCCCAAACCGCCCTCTCCAGGACTTCGAGGATTTCCTCGGGGTCCTGACGGCGGTCATAGGCAGGGCGGCACCGCGTCAGGTCTCCGTCTTGGGAGACCTGAATGCCAAATCGGTGGTCTGGGGAAACCCGGCCACCGATGCTCGCGGACGGGCAGTCGAGTTGTGGGCGGCCACGTCTGGCCTCTCTCTCTTGAACAGGGGGAGCGTCCAGACGTGCGTGCGGCGGCAGGGTGGATCCATAGTGGACCTCACCTTCGCCACGCCCGCACTGGCCGCCCGAATTCAAAACTGGAGGGTGGAACTGGGGGAGACGATCTCGGATCACCGCTACGTGCGATTCGAGATCTCCCCCCAGAATCCACGGGGGCGCCGCAGCACCCCCTCATCGTCGGGCCGATCCCCGTTTCCAAGGTGGGCTCTGACCCACCTGGATCGGGAGGCGGCAAGGGAGGCCGCGTTCGTCCAGGACTGGCTTTGGCCAGGTCCCGGCGTGGACGTCCTGGACGTGGACGCGGCGGCGGCCCGATTGAGGGGGTCATTGACCGAGGTATGCAACGCCAGCATGCCTCGGTCGAGACGTCCGCCTCCCCGACGCGCCGTTTATTGGTGGTCGGAGGAGTTGGCGGAGCTGCGGGCCACCTGCGTGGCGGCACGGCGGGCCTACACCCGATCGCGTCGGCGGCGCCGACGAGATCTGGCCGACGAGGACCGCCTCTACGCCAAATACGTGGAGGCGAGGGCGGCCTTCAAATCGGCCATCGGCGCCGCTAAGGACGCGGCGAGGGCCGAGCTGTTGGAGGGTCTCGACAACGACCCATTCGGGAGGCCATATAAGGCGGCGCGTAATAAACTGCGCCGCATTGGTCCCCCGGTTGCCGAGACCCTCGAACCAGCGCTCCTGGATGGGGTGGTGCGGTCCCTGTTTCCGCGCAGGGATCCGCACTTCGCTCCACCAGTGATGGACCCCCTCCGAGGGAGGGCTCAACCGGAGGAGGAAGCTCCTCCTCCTCCGGTCTCAGAGGAGGAATTTGGCGCGGCGACTCTTCGTCTCCGCGCCAAAAAGACGGCTCCCGGCCCGGACGGCATTCCCGCTCGGGTGGTGGCCATCGCGGCCACCGAAATGGAGGGAAGGTTTCGGGACCTCTTCAGCGCGTGCTTCGCGTCGGGGAGGTTCCCGAAACCTTGGCGGGAAGGCCAATTGTGCCTCCTTCGGAAGGAGGGACGGCCGGCGGACTCCCCCTCGGCATACCGGCCCATCGTCTTGCTTGACGAGGCCGGAAAGATGTTCGAGGGGATTATCGCCGGCCGTCTCAAGCGGCATCTGCGGAGCGTGGGACCGGACCTGTCGGACGCCCAGTTCGGATTTCGAGCTGGTCGTTCGACAGTGGACGCCCTGGCCCGTCTAAAGGGCCAGGTGACAGAGGCGGTGGGAGTGGGGGATGGAGTGTTGGCCGTGTCATTCGACATTGCCAACGCCTTCAATTCCATCCCCCACTCCACCATCCTGGAAGCGCTCCGGTTCCACGGAGTGCCCCTGTACTTGCGGGGCCTCCTGGCCAGCTACTTGGAGGACCGTGCTGTCCTCCTCGTAGACGGGGCTGGCCAGCTCCGGCGATACGATGTCGGGGCCGGCGTTCCACAGGGGTCCGTTCTAGGGCCTCTTCTGTGGAACGTCGGTTACGACTGGCTCCTGCGGGGAACCCTCCTTCGAGGTACGAGTGTCATCTGCTACGCGGATGACACTCTCCTCACTTCCCGCGGGAGCACCTTCCGGGAGGCAGCCAGTTTGGCATCGGCGGGCGGATCCTTAGTGGCCGGAAGGATCCGCCGCCTGGGCTTGAGGGTGGCGCTGCACAAAACGGAGGCCGTGTTCTTCCACGGCCCCCGGCAGCGCCCCCCACATGACGCCCACATTTTTGTGGAGGGCGTCAGGGTCGGGGTCGAGGCCCAGATGAAGTATCTGGGCCTCACGTTGGACAGCAGGTGGCGCTTCGGCCCGCACTTTAGCGGGCTGTCGACGCGCCTGCTGAAAGCTGCGGACGCCCTCTCATGGCTCATGCCGAACATGGGAGGGCCAAGCATGCGGTGCCGACGTCTATACGCCGGCATACTGCGGAGCATGGCCCTTTATGGGGCCCCCATTTGGGCGGACTCCCTCCATAGGAGGGAGAATGCCACCGCTCTTCGGGCGCCCCAAAGGGCCATCGCCCAGCGGGCAGCGCGGGCCTACCGCACGGTAGGCTTCGCTTCGGCATGCGCTCTGGCGGGCACCCCGCCTTGGGAGCTCGAGGCGTGGGTGCTCGCCAGAGTGTACGAGTGGACGGCGGGGCGCAGGGCGCTGGGCGAGCGTCCGGCCCCCGAATTGAGGGAGGCCGTCCGGCGGGAGGCGAGGGTCGCTCTTGTCCGGGAGTGGACGCGGGACCTCGCCTCCGCCGTCTTCGGCCGCCGTACCCTCGACGCCATCGGGCCGGTCCTGGGGGACTGGCTCGACAGGCGTCACGGGTTCCTCTCCTTCCGTCTGGTGCAGGTACTCTCCGGTCACGGCTGCTTCGGCAGGTACCTGCACCGGATAGGACGAGAGGAGACACCGTCGTGCCACGGTTGTGGCGCGGCGGAGGACACGGCGGAACACACCCTCGCGGTGTGCCCGTCGTGGGCCGTGCCGCGCCGCGGTCTTGTCACGGCGGTTGGTGGGGACCTCTCGCTGCCCGCCATCGTCAGAGCGATGGTGGGGAGCGAGGAGGCTTGGGTGGCGATGGCCTCCTTCTGCGAGGTCGTGATGTCGCAGAAGGAGGCAGCGGAGCGCGAGCGGGAGGAGGATCCCCTCGCTCCGGCGCTCCGCAGGCGGCGTAGGGGGAGGAGAAGGCGGGATTTCGCCCGCTTTCTCCCTCCCTGAGGTGAGCGGCGGGCGTGAGGCCGACGCCCGCCTTACATCGCTCACCACGTGGGAGCCACGGCCCCTCCCTGGGAGGGGCAATTGAGGGCCCGCCTTTTTAGGCGGGTTTCGCCGGCGGGGGAGAGGTAGCTCAGGCTGCGCTAGTTTCCCACTCCCCCGCCACTATGGCGATGCCGGAGTGCCGCTGTGGGTTTAGTGGGTATTCCCAGCTACGGCTGGGCGAGTCCCACACACGCCCTTCGGGGTAAGGTGCGTAAATGCATTCCCACAGCGTAAACAAAAAAAAAAAAAAGGTTAGGTTAGGTTTCCGTGCGCAGTTTCTGGCCTGCCATCGGACGCGTCCCCAGGTGGCGGATAGGGGAACGGCCCCCAGATATGGGGGTTACCGGTTTACCGGCGCGGACCAAAACCAGATGCGGGGACCGCTTCGGCGGTCACACGTGCGGCGGGTCGGCCACCACTCGAGGTGGCTGACGTGACCCGAACTCCGGGTCACCGTCGGGCAACCCGGTCTCCTCATTGAGAGGAGCTGGGGGCCCCGTTTGCCTCCGGGCAAACGAGTGGGGCTAAGAGGAAGGACACCTCGCTAAAAAACCCTTGGCTGCTGCGTCTTCTCGCACTAGAAGACGTACCCAGTCCGGCCCCTCCTTATGGGGGGACCATTGTGGGCCTGCTTTTTGGCGGGAATCGCCGGCGGGGGATTGGTAGTCAGGCTCTGCCATTTCCCATGACCCCGCCACTCAGGCGATGTGGTTGTGCCGCTGTGGGTTTAGTGGGTATTCCCGGCTTCGGCTGGGCGAGTCCCACACACGCCCTTCGGGGTAAGGTGCGTAAATGCATTCCCACAGCGTAAACAAAAAAAAAAAAAAAGGTTAGGTTAGGTTAGTAGGGCGTGGGGGACACCCCACAGCGCTGACTTCCTCGTAGTGTTCCCCGGGCAACGCCGTGTCTGACCACCGTAACGGAGTGGCAGACCGGTGGCTAACGAGCGCTGTGACTTACGCGATCTTGCGATTTTATTCTGAGGGCGATTGCGTACATTGTGGATATTTTATTGTGGTTTTTTATTCTTGTGGGTTTTTATTGTTATTGTGGGTTGTATTTTATTGTGGGTTTTATTGGATTTTATTGTGGGTTTTTATTGTTGTGGGATTTTATTTTGTAGTGGGTTTTATTTTTATTGTCGTTTTCTCTTGTGGTTGACGCCGAAATGCCGAGATCCTTGAGAAGCGCTTCCGGGCGTTTCGCCCCAAAAGGCCCTTCTCAGGGCCAACCAGACGGCTCTTCTCAGGGCCAACTAAAAGGCCCTTCTCAGGGCCAACCCAAAGGCCCTTCTCAGGGCCACTCCGAGATGTCGGCGTCAGAGGTCAGCCGCGCACCGTCTGTGGCGAGCCTCTGTACGAGTGTTGCGGACGAGTACTCGGACTCGGATGTCGAGTCCGTAGTCTTGGACTCGTCCGTTTGTGGGGTGGCTGCGGAGAGCAGCCTAAAGAGGGCTTATCTGAAGCTCGGGTCCGAGGGTTCCTCGGACTCGGGCAAGAGTAAGCCAAAGAGGAAGTCAAAGGCGAAGACTGCTTCGCCTTCGACTTCTTCACAGGCCGGCACCCACGATGTGGGTCTGGTGGACGCCCAGCTCCGGCTCGGCTTGGCCAAACGGGCCGATCTCCAGCTGGAGCTGGAGGAGAAGGTTGCCGCGCAGGAGAGACAGGCGCGCGCAACCAAGGCGAGGGCCGGATACGGTTCGGCCTTCGTCAGTTTCGACGACCTATCCGTGGCCGAGTTGGCCCGCTTAGCGGAGGAGGACAGGGAGAAGATCGTCGAGGTCGCCACCAAGTCCTCCAACCTAAAGGGGACCTTCCAGAAGGCCCTAAAATGCCGTGCAACAAGCTTGCACGGCATAATAATGGAGCTGACGCAGCGCACTGCGTCAGAGGAGACGAGGCAGCTGCAGGCGAGGGTGGATCGCCTGCAAGCGGAGGTTAGCCAGCTTCGCAAGAAGCTGGCTGAAGCTACGGCCCCGTCCCATAAGGCCCCGTCAGCAGCGGTTACCGCCCCCTCCACCTCCAACCTTGAGGAATTGTTCCGCAAGGTGGTCATGGAGGAGAGGGCGTTCACCCGGGCCTGCTTTGCGGGCATAGAAGACCGTCTCCTGCCGGAGAAGCGTCTCCGTCCGCCACTAGCGGCGGACAAGACGCCGACAGCGGCTTCCCAGGCCCCGAAGCCCTCAAAGGGCAAGGGCAAGGGGAAGAAGTCGCCGGGGTCCCTGCCTTCCCCCGGCACGAGTGTGGGCGCAGAACCGGGGCCGGTTGCCATCGCAGCACCGGCCTCCCAGGTTCAGGAAACCGACGCCCTTCTCCCCTCCACCACTCCGTCCAACCAGCCGTGGTCGGAGGTGGTGAAAAGGGGCAGGAAGAAGGCGAAAAAGGCCCTGGCTGCCCCGGCAGTTGCCCCGGCAGCTGCCCCGCCGGCTGCTCCGGCAGTCAATAAGGCTACGGTCGGCGGGAGGAAGTTGGTTCCTCCCAAATCCGCGGCGGTCACGGTGACCATCGTCCCCGAGGCCGCCGAGAGGGGCGTCACCTACGAGTCCGTCCTGAGACGGGCTCGTGCCGTCGCGGACCCCGCCGATTTAGGGCTCGGCAACTGCCGTCGGACCCAAACCGGAGCTCGTCTATTCGAGTTTCCGGGGAAGGACGGCGGCAAAAACGCCGACTTGTTCGCCGGCAAGTTGAGGGAGGTACTTGCCGACGTGGCGAAGGTCGCACGGCCGACCAAAACCACAGCCATTGAGGTGACCGGTCTAGATGACTCGGTCACCAAGGAGGAGGTGGTGGAGGCGGTCGCGAAGGCCGGTGGGTGCGAACCCGCAGCGGTGCTGGCTCGGGACATTAGGCCCGGCCGCGGTGGACTGGGCTCTATCCGGCTGGAGTGCCCAGTCGCCGCAGTGTTGGCCGCCCAGGCTAAATGCCAGGGGCGGCTATTTGTGGGCTTTAGCCGGGCCGTGATCCGGGTGCTTGAGGCAGCGCCGATGCGCTGCTTCAAGTGCTTGGGAATCGGCCACACCCGAGCCATGTGTCCGTCCACAGTAGATAGGGCGGACACGTGCTTCCGCTGCGGGCAACAGGGGCATAAGGCGGCCTCGTGCGAGGGCGTGCGCCGACAGTGGTCGCCCTGCAGACCACGTGATGGGGGGGAGCTTATGCCGACCCCCCTCAAAGAAGGGCAAGCCGCAGGCGGCTATAAGCCGTCCTGCCGCTGCTGCCACCTCCCCCGCTGATATCCCAACAGCGGCGGTGACCGAGGGTGATGCGATGGTCGAATAATGGGTATCGACCATCGCATCCTGCAGGCAAACACCAACCACTGCCGGGCTGCCCAGGACTTACTGGTGCAGTCAATGGCCGAGTGGTTGGTGGATGTGGCAGTGGTGGCCGAGCCGTACTTTACTCCCAGCAATTGGCTGGGAGACAGTGACGGCTCGGTGGCAATCGTGGCGCGGTCTTCCTCGGACTCCCCTCCTCTCTCGCTCTTAGAGAGGGGACCGGGATACGTGGCCGCCGCGTGGGGAGGGTTGGCCCTTGTGGGGGTCTACTTCTCCCCAAACCGCCCTCTCCAGGACTTCGAGGATTTCCTCGGGGTCCTGACGGCGGTCATCGGGAGGACGGCGCCACGTCAGGTCTCCGTTTTGGGAGACCTGAATGCTAAGTCGGTGGTCTGGGGAAACCCGGCCACCGACGCTCGCGGACGGGCGGTCGAATTGTGGGCGGCCACGTCTGGTCTCTCCCTCTTGAATAGGGGGAGCGTCCGGACGTGCGTTCGGCGGCAGGGCGGGTCCATAGTGGACCTCACCTTCGCCACGCCCGCACTGGCCGCCCGCATTCGAAACTGGAGGGTGGAGCTGGGGGAGACGATCTCGGATCACCGTTACGTGCGATTCGAGATCTCCCCCCAGAATCCACGGGGGCGCTGCAGCATCCCCTCTTCGTCGGGCCGATCCCCGTTTCCAAGGTGGGCTCTGACCCACCTGGATCGGGAGGCGGCAAGGGAGGCCGCGTTTGTCCAGGACTGGCTTTGGCCACGTCCCGGCGTGGACGTCCTGGACGTGGACGCGGCGGCGGCCCGACTGAGGGGGTCATTGACCGAGGTGTGTAACGCCAGCATGCCTCGGTCGAGACGTCCGCCTCCCCGACGCGCCGTGTACTGGTGGTCGGAGGAGTTGGCGGAGCTGCGGGCCACCTGCGTGGCGGCACGGCGGGCCTTTACGCGATCGCGTCGGCGGCGCCGACGGGACCAGGCTGACGAGGACCGCCTCTACGCGAGGTACGTAGAGGCGAGGGCGGCCTTCAAGTCGGCCATCGGCGCCGCCAAGGACGCGGCGAGGGCCGAGTTGCTGGAGGGTCTCGACAACGACCCATTCGGGAGGCCATATAAGGCGGCGCGTAACAAACTGCGCCGCATTGGTCCCCCGGTTGCCGAGACCCTTGAACCAGCGCTCCTGGATGGGGTGGTGCGGTCCCTGTTTCCGCGCAGGGATCCGCACTTCACCCCACCAATGATGGGCCCGCCAAGGGGAGCGGTCCTACCGGAGGAGGAAACTCCTCCTCCTCCGGTCTCAGAGGAGGAATTTGGCGCGGCGACTCTTCGTCTCCGCGCCAAAAAGACGGCTCCCGGCCCGGATGGTGTCCCCGCACGGGTGGTGGCCATCGCGGCCACCGAAATGGAGGGCAGGTTTCGGGACCTCTTCAGCGCGTGCTTCGCGTCGGGGAGGTTCCCGAAACCATGGCTGGAAGGCCAACTGTGCCTCCTCCGGAAGGAAGGGCGGCCGGCGGACTCCCCCTCGGCTTACCGGCCCATCGTTTTGCTCGATGAGGTCGGTAAAATGTTCGAGGGGATTATCGCCGGCCGTCTCAAGCGGCATCTGCGGAGCGTGGGACCGGGACTGTCGGACGCCCAGTTCGGATTTCGTGCTGGTCGTTCGACAGTGGACGCCCTGGCCCGTCTAAAGGGCCAGGTGACAGAGGCGGTGGGAGTGGGGGATGGAGTGTTGGCTGTGTCATTCGACATTGCCAACGCCTTCAATTCCGTCCCCCACTCCACCATCCTGGAAGCGCTCCGGTTCCACGGAGTGCCCCTGTACTTGCAGGGCCTCCTGGCCAGCTACTTGGAGGACCGTGCTGTCCTCCTCGTAGACGGGGCTGGCCAGCTCCGTCGATACGCTGTCGGAGCCGGCGTTCCACAGGGGTCCGTTCTAGGGCCTCTTCTGTGGAACGTCGGTTATGACTGGCTCCTGAAGGGAACCCTCCTTCGAGGCACGAGTGTCATCTGCTATGCAGATGACACTCTCCTCACTTCCCGCGGGAGCACCTTCCGGGAGGCGGCCAGTTTGGCGTCGGCGGGCGGATCCTTAGTGGCGGGAAGGATCCGCCGCCTGGGCTTGAGGGTGGCGCTGCACAAAACGGAGGCCGTGTTCTTTCACGGCCCCCGGCAGCGCCCCCCGCCTGACGCCCACATTTATGTGGAGGGGGTGAGGGTCGGGGTTGAGGCCCAGATGAAATATCTGGGCCTCATCTTAGACAGCAGGTGGCGCTTCGGCCCGCACTTTAGCGGGCTGTCGTCGCGCCTGCTGAAGGCTGCGGGAGCCCTCTCATGGCTGATGCCAAACTTGGGAGGGCCCAGCATGCGGTGCCGGCGTCTATACACCGGCATACTGCGGAGTATGGCCCTTTATGGGGCCCCGATTTGGGCGGACTCCCTCCATAGGAGGGAGAACCTCACCGCCCTTCGGTCGCCCCAAAGGGCCATCGCCCAGCGGGCATCGCGGGCCTACCGCACGGTGGGCTTCGCAGCGGCGTGCGCTCTGGCGGGCACCCCGCCTTGGGAGCTCGAGGCGTGGGTGCTCGCCAGAGTGTACGAGTGGACGGCGGGGCGCAGGGCGCTGGGCGAGCGTCCGGCCCCAGAATTGAGGGAGGCCGTCCGGCGGGAGGCGAGGGTCGCTCTTGTCCAGCAGTGGACGCAGGACCTCGCCTCCGCCGTCTTCGGCCGCCGTACCCTCGACGCCATCGGGCCGGTCCTGGAGGACTGGCTCGACAGGCGTCACGGGTTCCTCTCCTTCCGTCTGGTGCAGGTACTCTCCGGTCACGGCTGCTTCGGCAGGTACCTGCACCGGATAGGACGAGAGGAGACACCGTCGTGCCACGGTTGTGGCGCGGCGGAGGACACGGCGGAACACACCCTCGCGGTGTGCCCGTCGTGGGCCGTGCCGCGCCGCGATCTTGTCACGGCGGTTGGAGGGGACCTCTCGCTGCCCGCCATCGTCAGAGAGATGGTGGGGAGCGAGGAAGCTTGGGTGGCGATGGCCTCCTTCTGCGAGGTCGTGATGTCGCAGAAGGAGGCAGCGGAGCGCGAGCGGGAGGAGGATCCCCTCGCTCCGGCGCTCCGCAGGCGGCGTAGGGGGAGGAGAAGGCGGGATTTCGCCCGCTTTCTCCCTCCCTGAGGTGAGCGGCGGGCGTGAGGCCGACGCCCGCCTTACATCGCTCACCATGCGGGAGCCACGGCCCCTCCCTAGGAGGGGCAATTGAGGGCCCGCCTTACTAGGCGGGTTTCGCCGGCGGGGGAGAGGTAGCTCAGGCTGCGCTAGTTTCCCACTCCCCCGCCACTATGGCGATGCCGGAGTGCCGCTGTGGGTTTAGTGGGTATTCCCGGCTTCGGCTGGGCGAGTCCCACACACGCCCTTCGGGGTAGGTGCGTAAATGCATTACCACAGCGTCAAAAAAAAAAAAACAAAAAGGTTAGGTTAGGTTTCCGTGCGCAGTTTCTGGCCTGCCATCGGACGCGTCCCCAGGTGGCGGATAGGGGAACGGCCCCCAGATATGGGGGTTACCGGTTTACCGGCGCGGACCAAAACCAGATGCGGGGACCGCTTCGGCGGTCACACGTGCGGCGGGTCGGCCACCACTCGAGGTGGCTGACGTGACCTGAACTCCGGGTCACCGTCGGGCAACCCGGTCTCCTCATTGAGAGGAGCTGGGGGCCCCGTTTGCCTCCGGGCAAACGAGTGGGGCTAAGAGGAAGGAAACCTCGCTAAAAAACCCTTGGCTGCTGCGTCTTCTCGCACAAAAAGACGTACCCAGCCCGGCCCCTCCCTGTGGAGTGGAGGGACCACTGTGGGCCCGCCCTAGGCGGGAATCGCCGGCGGGGGATTGGTAGTTAGGCTCTGCCATTTCCCATGACCCCGCCACTCAGGCGATGTCGTTGTGCCGCTGTGGGTTTAGTGGGTATTCCCGGCTTCGGCTGGGCGAGTCCCACACACGCCCTTCGGGGTATGGTGCGTAAATGCATTACCACAGCGTCAAAAAAAAAAAAAAAAAAAAAAAAAAAAAAAAAAAAAAAAAAAAAAAAAAAAAAAAAAAAAAAAAAAAAAAAAAAAAAAAAAAAAAAGGTTAGGTTGGGGTTAGGCGAGGGACGCCATCGTCCAGCATTGGACGCGGGACCTCGCCTCCGCGGTGTTCGGCCGCCGTACCCTCGACGCCGTCGGGCCGGTCCTAAAGGACTGGCTCGACAGGCGTCACGGATTCCTCTCCTTCCGTCTGGTGCAGGTGCTCTCCGGTCACGGCTGCTTCGGCAGGTACCTGCACCGGATAGGACGAGAGGAGACACCGTCGTGCCACGGTTGTGGCGCGGCGGAGGACACGGCGGAACACACCCTCGCGGTGTGCCCGTCGTGGGCCGTGCCGCGCCGCGGTCTTGTCACGGCGGTTGGTGGCGACCTCTCGCTGCCCGCTATCGTCAGAGCGATGGTGGGGAGCGAGGAGGCTTGGGTGGCGATGGCCTCCTTCTGCGAGGTCGTGATGTCGCAGAAGGAGGCAGCGGAGCGCGAGCGGGAGGAGGATCCCCTCGCTCCAGCGCTCCGCAGGCGTCGTAGGGGGAGGAGAAGGCGGGATTTTGCCCGCTTTCATCCTCCCTGAGGTGAGCGGCGGGCGTGAGGCCGACGCCCGCCTTACATCGCTCACCATGCGGGAGCCACGGCCCCTCCCTAGGAGGGGCAATTGAGGGCGCGCCTTACTAGGCGGGTTTCGCCGGCGGGGGAGAGGTAGCTCAGGCTGCGCTAGTTTCCCACTCCCCCGCCACTACGGCGATGCCGGAGTGCCGCTGTGGGTTTAGTGGGTATTCCCGGCTTCGGCTGGGCGAGTCCCACACACGCCCTTCGGGGTAAGGTGCGTAAATGCATTCCCACAGCGTAAAAAAAAAAAAAAGGTTAAGTTAAGCTAGGATAAGTTAGGATGGGGGACTCCCCACAGCGCAGACTTCCACGTAGTGTTCCCCGGGCAACGCCGTGTCTGACCACCGTAACGGAGTGACAGACCGGTGGCTAACGTGCGCTGTGACTTACGCGATCTGCGAAATTTTATTTTACTTTGAGGGCGATTGCGTACATTGTGGTTTTTATTCTGTATTTTATTGTGGGTTTTATTTTATTGTGGGTTCTGTTTCTTAGTGGGTTTTTATTCTATTTTATTATTGTGGTTTTTATCTTGACGTCGACGCTGAAATGCCGAAACCATTGCGAAATGCCTCCGGGCGTTTTGCCCCAAAAGGCCCTTCTCAGGGCCAACCAAAAGGCCCTTCTCAGGGCCAACCCGGCGGCTTGTCGGAGTCAGAGGCCAGCCGCGCACCATCCGCGGCAGGCTTCTGTGGGGAGGACGAGTTCTCCGATTCGGACATGGGGTCCGTAGTCGGGGACTCGTCGTCCGTAAGTGGCGTGGCTGCAGACCGCAGCCTGAAGAGGGCCTACCTGAGGCTCGGGTCCGAGGGATCGTCGGACTCGGCCAAGGGTAAGCCCAAACAGAAGAAGTCGAAGGCGAAGACTGCTTCACCTTCGACTCCTTCTCAGGCCGGCACCCATGATGTGGGTCTGGCGGATGCCCAGCGTCAGCTCGGCTTGGCCAAACGGGCCGAGCTCGAGCTGGAGCTGGAAGAAAAGGTTGCCGCGAAAGAGAGGCAGGCGCGCGCAGCCAAGGCAAGGGCCGGATACGGTTCGGCCCTCGCCACTTTCGACGGCCACTCTGTGGCGGAGCTGGCCCGACTGGCCAAGGAGGACATGGAGGAGATCGTTGAGGTCGCCTCCAAGTCCTCAAATTTGAAGGGCACCTTCCAAAAGGCCCTCAAATGCCGTGCAACGAGCTTGCACGGCATTGTGTCTGAGCTGACGCAACGCTCTGCGTCAGAGGAGACGCGGCAGCTGCAGGCGAGGGTGGACCGCCTGCAAGCGGAGGTTAGCGAGCTTCATAAGAAGCTCGCCGAAGCCACAGCCCCGCCAACGAAGGCCCCGACGGCAGCGGTTCCCTCTCCCTCCTCCTCAAACCTTGAGGAACTATTCCGCAAGGTTGTCATGGAGGAGAGGGCGTTCACCCGTGCCTGCTTCGCAGGCATAGAGGATCGCCTCCTGCCCGAGCCGCGTCTCCGTCCGCCCCTAGCGGCGGACAAGACGCCGACAGTCGCTCCCCTTGCCCCGAAGCCCTCAAAGGGCAAGGGCAAGGGGAAGAAATCTCCGGGGGCTCTGCCTCCCCCCAGCACGAGTGTGGGCACCCAGCCGGAGCCAGTTGCCTGTGCGGCACCTCCCCAGGTGCAGGAGGGAGACGCCCTCCTCCCTTCCACCACCCCAGCCAAACAGTCTTGGTCAGAGGTGGTTAGGAGGGGAAAGGGAAAGGGCAAGAAGGCGACCCAGGCCACGGCTGCCCAGGCCTCGGCTGCCCCGGCGGGTGCCCCGACGGCCGCCCCGGCAGCCAAGAAGGCGCCAGTCGGCGGAAGGAAGCTGGTTCCTCCCAAATCCGCGGCGGTAACGGTGACGATCGTCCCCGAGGCCGCCGAGAGGGGCGTCACCTACGAGTCCGTCCCGAGACGGGCTCGTGCCGTCGCGGATCCCGCCGAGTTGGGGCTCGGTAACTGCCGTCGGACCCAAACCGGAGCTCGTTTGTTCGAGTTTCCGGGGAAGGACGGCGGCAAAAATGCCGACCTGTTCGCCGGCAAGTTGCGAGAGGTCCTCGCCGACGTGGCGAAGATAGCTAGGCCGACTAAGACGGCGGCTATGGAGGTGACCGGTCTAGACGACTCGGTCACCAAGGAGGAGGTGGTCGCGGCGATCGCAGTGGCCGGAGGCTGCGAACCCGCAGCGGTCCTGGCTCGGGACATTAGGCCCGGCCGCGGTGGACTGGGCACTATCCGGCTTGTGTGCCCAGTCGCCGCAGCGTTGGCCGCCCAGGCTAAAGGCCAGGGGCGGCTATTTGTGGGCTTCAGCCGGGCCGTGATCCGGGTGCTTGAGGCAGCGCCGATGCGCTGCTTCAAGTGCTTGGGGATCGGCCACACTCGAGCCATGTGTCCGTCCACAGTAGATAGGGCGGACACGTGCTTCCGCTGCGGGCAACAGGGCCATAAGGCAGCCTCCTGCGAGGCCGCCAAGCCGTACTGCGCGGCGTGCGCCGACAGTGGTCACCCTGCGGACCACATGATGGGGGGGAGCTCATGCCGACCCCCCTCTAAGAAGGGCAAGCCGCAGGCGGCTATAAGCCGTCCTGCCGCTGCTGCCACCAACCCCGCTGATATCCCATCAGCGGCGGTGGCCGAGGGTCATGCGATGGTCGAGTAATGGGTACCGACCATCGCATCTTGCAGGCAAACACCAATCACTGCCGGGCTGCCCAGGACTTACTGGTGCAGTCAATGGCCGAGTGGTTGGTGGATGTGGCAGTGGTGGCCGAGCCGTACTTCACTCCCAGCAATTGGCTGGGAGACAGTGACGGCTCGGTGGCAATCGTGGCGCGGTCTTCCTCGGACTCCCCTCCCCTCTCGCTCTTAGAGAGGGGACCGGGATACGTGGCCGCCGCGTGGGGAGGGTTGGCCCTTGTGGGGGTCTACTTCTCCCCAAACCGCCCTCTCCAGGACTTCGAGGATTTCCTCGGGGTCCTGACGGCGGTCATCGGGAGGACGGCGCCACGTCAGGTCTCCGTTTTGGGAGACCTGAATGCCAAGTCGGTGGTCTGGGGAAACCCGGCCACCGACGCTCGCGGACGGGCGGTCGAATTGTGGGCGGCCACGTCTGGTCTCTCCCTCTTGAATAGGGGGAGCGTCCGGACGTGCGTGCGGCGGCAGGGCGGGTCCATAGTGGACCTCACCTTCGCCACGCCTGCACTGGCCGCCCGCATTCAGAACTGGAGGGTGGAACTGGGGGAGACGATCTCGGATCACCGCTACGTGCGATTCGAGATCTCCCCCCAGAGCCCACGGGGGCGCCGCAGCACCCCCTCATCGTCGGGCCGATCCCCGTTTCCAAGGTGGGCTCTGACCCACCTGGATCGGGAGGCGGCAAGGGAGGCCGCGTTCGTCCAGGACTGGCTTTGGCCAAGTCCCGGCGGGGACGTCCTGGATGTGGACGCGGCGGCGGCCCGATTGAGGGGGTCATTGACCGAGGTATGCAACGCCAGCATGCCTCGGTCGAGACGTCCGCCTCCCCGACGCGCCGTTTATTGGTGGTCGGAGGAGTTGGCGGAGCTGCGGGCCACCTGCGTGGCGGCACGGCGGGCCTACACGCGATCGCGTCGGCGGCGCCGACGAGATCAGGCCGACGAGGACCGCCTCTACGCCAGATACGTAGAGGCGAGGGCGGCCTTCAAATCGGCCATCGGCGCCGCTAAGGACGCGGCGAGGGCCGAGCTGTTGGAGGGTCTCGACAACGACCCATTCGGGAGGCCATATAAGGCGGCGCGTAACAAACTGCGCCGCATTGGTCCCCCGGTTGCCGAGACCCTCGAACCAGCGCTCCTGGATGGGGTGGTGCGGTCTCTGTTTCCGCGCAGGGATCCGCACTTCGCCCCACCAGTGATGGGACCGCCAATAAGAGCGGCTTTACCGGAGGAGGAAGCTCCTCCTCCTCCGGTTTCAGAGGAAGAATTTGGCGCGGCGACTCTTCGTCTCCGCGCCAAAAAGACGGCCCCCGGCCCTGACGGCGTTCCCGCTCGGGTGGTGGCCATCGCGGCCACCGAAATGGAGGGAAGGTTTCGGGACCTCTTCAGCGCGTGCTTCGCGTCGGGGAGGTTCCCGAAACCTTGGCGGGAAGGCCAATTGTGCCTCCTCCACAAGGAGGGACGGCCGGCGGACTCGCCCTCGGCATACCGGCCCATCGTTTTGCTCGATGAGGTCGGTAAAATGTTCGAGGGGATCATCGCCGGCCGCCTCAACCGTCATCTACGGGGTGTGGGACCGGACCTGTCGGACGCCCAGTTCGGATTTCGAACTGGCCGTTCGACAGTGGACGCCCTGGCCCGTTTAAAGGGCCAGGTGACAGAGGCGGTGGGAGTGGGGGATGGAGTGTTGGCTGTGTCATTCGACATTGCCAACGCCTTCAACTCCATCCCCCACTCCACCATCCTGGAGGCGCTCCGGTTCCACGGAGTGCCCCTTTACTTGCGGGGCCTCCTGGCCAGCTACCTGGAGGACCGTGCTGTCCTCCTCGTAGACGGGCTGGCCAGCTCCGGAGATACGATGTGGAAACCGGCGTTCCACAGGGGTCCGTTCTAGGGCCTCTTCTGTGGAACGTCGGTTATGACTGGCTCCTGCGGGGAACCCCCCTTCGAGGCACGAGTGTCATCTGCTATGCAGATGACACTCTCCTCACTTCCCGCGGGAGCAGTTATAGGGAGGCGGCCAGTTTGGCCTCAGCGGGCGGGTCCTTAGTGGCAGGAAGGATCCGCCGCCTGGGCTTGAGGGTGGCGCTGCACAAAACGGAGGCCGTGTTTTTTCACGGTCCCCGGCAGCGCCCCCCACCTGACGCCCACATTTACGTGGAGGGGGTGAGGGTTGGGGTTGAGGCCCAGATGAAATATCTGGGTCTCATTCTAAACAGCAGATGGCGCTTCGGCCCGCACTTTAGCGGGCTGTCGACGCGCCTGCTGAAAGCTGCGGACGCCCTCTCATGGCTCATGCCGAACATGGGAGGGCAAAGCATGCGGTGCCGGCGTCTATACGCCGGCATACTTCGGAGTATGGCCCTCTATGGGGCCCCCATTTGGGCGGACTCCCTCCATAGGAGGGAGAATGCCACCGCTCTTCGGGCGCCCCAAAGGGCCATCGCCCAGCGGGCAGCGCGGGCCTACCGCACAGTAGGCTTCGCTTCGGCATGCGCTCTGGCGGGCACCCCGCCTTGGGAGCTCGAGGCGTGGGTGCTCGCCAGAGTGTACGAGTGGACGGCGGGGCGCAGGGCGCTGGGCGAGCGTCCGGCCCCCGAATTGAGGGAGGCCGTCCGGCGGGAGGCGAGGGTCGCTCTTGTCCAGGAGTGGACGCGGGACCTCGCCTCCGCCGTCTTCGGCCGCCGTACCCTTGACGCCATCGGGCCGGTCCTGGAGGACTGGCTCGACAGGCGTCACGGGTTCCTCTCCTTCCGTCTGGTGCAGGTACTCTCCGGTCACGGCTGCTTCGGCAGGTACCTGCACCGGATAGGACGAGAGGAGACACCGTCGTGCCATGGTTGTGGCGCGGCGGAGGACGCGGCGGAACACACCCTCGCGGTGTGCCCGTCGTGGGCCGTGCCGCGCCGCGACCTTGCCACGGCGGTTGGAGGGGACCTCTCGCTGCCCGCCATCGTCAGAGAGATGGTGGGGAGCGAGGAGGCTTGGGTGGCGATGGCCTCCTTCTGCGAGGTCGTGATGTCGCAGAAGGAGGCAGCGGAGCGCGAGCGGGAGGAGGATCCCCTCGCTCCGGCGCTCCGCAGGCGGCGTAGGGGGAGGAGAAGGCGGGACTTCGCCCGCTTTCTCCCTCCCTGAGGTGAGCGGCGGGCGTGAGGCCGACGCCCGCCTTACATCGCTCACCACGTGGGTGGCTAAGCCACCACATGAGGGCCCGCCGTATTAGGCGGGTTTCGCCGGCGGGGGAGAGGTAGCTGAGGCTGCGCTAGTTTCCCACTCCCCCGCCACTATGGCGATGCCGGAGTGCCGCTGTGGGTTTAGTGGGTATTCCCAGCTTCGGCTGGGCGAGTCCCACACACGCCCTTCGGGGTAAGGTGCGTAAATGCATTCCCACAGCGTAAACAAAAAAAAAAAGGTTAAAAGGTTAGGTTAGGTTAGGTTAGGTTAGGTTTCCGTGTGCAGTTTCTGGCCTGCCATCGGACGCGTCCCCAGGTGGCGGATAGGGGAACGGCCCCCAGATATGGGGGTTACCGGTTTACCGGCGCGGACCAAAACCAGATGCGGGGACCGCTTCGGCGGTCACACGTGCGGCGGGTCGGCCACCACTCGAGGTGGCTGACGTGACCCGAACTCCGGGTCACCGTCGGGCAACCCGGTCTCCTCATTGAGAGGAGCTGGGGGCCCCGTTTGCCTCCGGGCAAACGAGTGGGGCTAAGAGGAAGGACACCTCGCTAAAAAACCCTTGGCTGCTGCGTCTTCTCGCACAAAAAGACGTACCCAGCCCGGCCCCTCCCTGTGGAGTGGAGGGACCACTGTGGGCCCGCCCTAGGCGGGAATCGCCGGCGGGGGATTGGTAGTTAGGCTGTGCCATTTTCCCATGACCCCGCCACTCAGGCGATGTCGTTGTGCCGCTGTGGGTTTAGTGGGTATTCCCGGCTTCGGCTGGGCGAGTCCCACACACGCCCTTCGGGGTATGGTGCGTAAATGCATTACCACAGCGTCAAAAAAAAAAAAAAAAAAAAAAAAAAAAAAAAAAAAAAAAAAAAAAGTAGGTAGGTAGGTAGGTAGTTTTGGTGTGAAAGCCGGACAGACAGACAGACAGACAGACAGAGGTACTTTCGCATTTATAATATTAGTATGGATAATCACACATGAAAACGATTTTCTCAGGTATTATTATCATCTCTAATAATCCTTAGGGTTTTTCAACTAGATAAATCAATTCTATGATATCGTATTTATCGATAGAGAAATACGATATAAATATGATATATTTATATCGTATTATTAAAAATCGATCGTTATTATCGTATTATTTGTATCGTATTATTTATTATATAAATATGATATATTTATATCGTATTATTTCTATGATATTATGCTTCCAAACTTCTTTGCAAAGAAAATCTTTTCTGTGTACCATAGTCCACAGTTGCTGCCTTTGTATCATATAGTAAAAAATAACGGTACAAAGAGAGTAGGATAGTAAAAAAATGCAGGAACACTTTACATTTCTCTAACCAATTCAAGCAGAAATAATCCATCACAATGAAACCCCATCATCACAACAAAGGTAACGATACGGAAGCCTCGGATTGTACACTCAAAATTTAGATTCCTTTGATCTTCATAATCCTTGTGGATAATTAATACTGAGAAATTATTTACAATGATTTAATAACTCACATAGTACTTCATATGAGCGGTGGTACTGGCAGGTGCTAACATTAGACTGTAATCACACCCAATGAAATTCGTTTAATGTAACTGAAATTGTATTTGTGTTAGATTCAAACCCGATGAAATATTAAATATTATCCGTTTGATTCTACATTCGATACATAGTCCAATCCTATTCAGGGGTTGGTAAAAGGCTAGCCAGATGGTGATAAATTGTCTGATGTAGTAATGTCGATATGATGTTAAGAATCAAACAATAAATTACATTTTGTTCAAGCAATCATAGTTACCTCAAAATGAGAGGTAGTACGTAAGCATAAATTTGTGGTGGATTTAAAAGAAAGCTTTTTAATTTTAACTTTATGAAAACAGGATTAATGTAATCCTATTTGTTTACATTGCAAATTTAGATGGAGGTTTTACATGCCTGCTAAGGAAAATGAAGGTTTAAGTGATTTTCACAAGTTTCGCGTAAATAACGCAAACAAACGCAAATAGCTCCTAACTAATTTTTTTTAATTAAATCTGACTTTAATTATAAGCATGTTAAAATAGGAAAATGTAGTTTTCTCCTATCTCCTCTGCTGAACTTTAAAACTATGTGAATAATGCAATTGAGGTTATCAATGTTTCAATATTTTTTTAACTTTTCCTTATTGAACCATAAAATAACACTTTTAAAGGCATTTTGTGGGTACCATCACAGTATTTATTTATGAATGAACATACATCAAATTTAAATCTTATATAAATTTAAATCATACCAGAAATGTATGGACACTGTTGTGTTGTAACATGAAACACATGGTGTTACTAAGAATAATATTTTAGGTGGATCCTACGCAAGTCAAATATATTCCGTATCGAGTCAAGGGTCCGTGCTAAGAATAAAAATTTGATCCAAGTGGAGAAACCTCCAATATAAAAATAATTGATTGATTTGCTTTGGTTTGCTCTATTCGTAATGATCTTAATTAAGTCTGACAAATGCTTTCAGATCCTCATTAATAAAATATTTAACATAATTTTATTATTAATAAATATCTTTATATATATAATTCTGCTGTACGTGTGTATGTCATTGAACTCCTCCTAAACGGCTTGACCGATTTTAATGAATTTTTCTGTATGCGTTTGAGTGGTGACCTGGATGGTTTAGATTCACAAATCAGCCCGGCAGATGGCGCTGATCGCTTGAAGAAGCATGTGATCTCGGAAACGGCCACGATTTCGCTGAAATTTAATATGTGGGGGTTTTCGGAGACGAGAAATCGATCTAGCTCAGTGTTATGTCTGGGGAAGCGCATGTTTTTGAGTTTTCTGTTTCGCAATATTTCACGCATATTATGGGCGCTAATTTCGCGTGGTTTGAAATAGCGGCTGTAGCGTAGTCGATAGTGGGATGGTCTACTCGCGATGGCTGGTGTTGGCGGTTCAAACCCGGCCAATCACGAGGTTTTTTTTTGTTTTTAGACAAGTTTATAGTATTTTTAATTTTTGTAGTTACTTAAAAAGAAAATTGTACGTAAGAACTAAAAGGGGAAAAAGTAAAAAAAAATTGTTAATTTTTTTTATTTAACTAAAATTGTACTTATGAAATAAAAGAGAAAAATAAATAGAAATAAATAAATATTTAAGATTTTTTATTTAACTTAAAGAGACTGAAACAACTGAAACAGGAGCTCTAGGGTAGAGAGAGGCATGATATCTTTGTTACAAATGTAGATGACAATATGCTTTCCATGGGTATATTCCTAAATCTGCTGTACGTGTGTACGTTACTGAATTCCTCCCAAAGGGCTGGTGCGATTTGAATGAAGTCTATGTGTATGTACAAATGAAAGTCGTGTTAGTTACTCTATTTATAACTCAAGAACCGCTTAACCAGTATGGCTCAAAATTGTTAGGGAGGTAGATAAGAACTGGGAAAAGGACATATCACATAGGATACTTTTTATTCCGTTCCCGTTGTTCCCGTCATTCCCGTGTGACGTGACATAACACATGGTATAACAAACGCAAATGACATGGAATAACAAAACAACTCAGTCAAAATATAAGTTAGCGGTTCATTTGCTAAAAATGGTACAAACACACTGCTGCACTACTCAGCATATTAAAAAAAAAGTCTTACCGGTTGAATGTTGATGCATTCATTTAAAGCAAGGAATATAAATACTCTCTGCTGGTTTAATTTTTTTAATAAAAGCCCCAAAGCAAACTTCAACTTCAAAATTTGTAATATTGTATTGCTGTGCCATTTACCACTTCACTACATACTATAAAACAAAGTTACTTTCTCTTTCCCTATTTCCTTTTGTATGATTAAATCTTTAAAACTGCGAAACAGATTTTTATGAGGTTTTTTTTTAATAGATAGAGTAATTAAAAAGAAACTTTTATATGTATAATAACATCCATTAAATTATGGAGAAACACTATCCCTCGCCCACATGTGGGAGTGACGAGAGGAGGCATAACTCAGAGACATGGAAAGTGTGATTGTCGCAATCCAGCACTGAGCACGCCACAAACATCAAAATCCTCTCTTTGAGGATTAGCTAAAGAGACACCACGGCGTCCTCACCTTCCGACTGACGTAGGTTCTCACCGGACACGGCTGTTTCGGGAGGTTCCTGTTCCGTATAAGGCGGGAAGAAACGCCAGGGTGACCACTGTGTGCATCGCCCTGAGGACACGGTGGAGCAAATGGTGGAGGTCTGCCCGGCTTGGGACACAGCCGTGTCCTCGTGGTGGCGATCGGCTGCGATCTCTCGCGTCCGACCTTGGTCCGGGTCATAGTCCGGAGCAAGAGTGCATGGCAAGCTTTCACCTCCTTCTGTGAAGCAGTGATTATGGCAAACGAGGAGGCGGAGCGCGTGAGGGAGCGGAAATCCTACTACCCTCACGCCTCAAACCGCCGCAGGAAGCGCCCTGGTCAGGAGGCAACATCGGACTCCCGACCACCGTAGGCGCGGGCTTGCGGGCGGCGATCGATAGGCAGCTAGCCTCCTGGTAAGAACCAGGCCCGGGTTGACGGCGCGTTGTGTTTCACACGCGCCTCAAAGAGATGTCAGCACACCTTGACGGGGTCCACGAGGACTGGTCCACAGGGTTGCTGGTCGGTTAAAAAAGAAACCATGGCACTGGTCGTTGCATAGGCAAGTGAAGGAACACGGGTGGACTTAAGTCAATAAAAGTCTGACACGCCCTTCCGCTCCGCCCAGAGCGGGAGAGGTCATTTGATGATTACCAAAACAAAAAAAAAGAACTGAAGAAGAGCAAGAAATTGCACTTGAAGAGCGCAGCCTTAGTGTGGCTCGACTTCGTGCTTCTCACTCACCAGAGCAAAGGGAGGCAGCCCGTGAAACGGCTCGGTTGGAAATGCGAAATCGTCGAGCAAACCTCAGAGATCAAGCGCTAGATAATTTACAAAGCACAAGAAGAAATTCATCAAATGCTGATTTGAATCGGGCAGCGTTTCAATACGCATATAATATAGCGCAATGGCGTTCGCATTGGGCCAATGGATGTTGTTTGCGAGTATTGTAGCACATTAAAGATTTCCGGAGAACCGCCAGGATTGTGCTCCCAAATAAAGAATCATTGAATTTTTTTTTTTTTTTACATATTATAAACTAGCGCTTGACCGCAATCCTGCCTGATGGTAAGCAGTGACGCAATCGTTGATGGTAAAGCGCACTAGTTTATTAAGAGCCTATTCACTCTAGCCTTGAAGACACTTAAATTGTAGTCCGACGGAAACACCGCCGCTGGCAAATTGTTCCAGTCCCTCGATGTGCGCGCTTTATTTATTTAAAATTATCCTAATTTAAAAAGTAGTCATGTGATATTGCCTTTAAGGCGGAACGAAGTTCGCCGGGTCAGCTAGTATAAATATAAATTTATTGTTTCATAAATCACACGAATATTAAATAAGTGTTTATGTGTAACAGATGTATCACATAGCTTTTGTGAAACTTAGCTATATAATCCTTAATTTTGTCACTACTGGGACAGAGTTCTCTCGGTGAGAGGATTCACCGTAATCTACCACGCGAGTTGGTAGATGTCAAAATCGGCATGTCTTAGAAGAGACGGTTTCTCATGATTCATCTTTCACCGTTTTGAGAGAGTGGTGATTAAATAATTAACATAAAATAAGGCACCTGATGAGGTTCGAACCTACAACTACCTTTGCTCTACCACTAGGCCACCGCTGTTCTAACAAACTTAGCTAATATCATGTACATTGGATGATATTGCAAAACGTAATTTGTTATTATCCTCACAAAGTAAGTATGGATCAGTACTTCCTCCTTAAATTTTTCGGTCTGTTGAACATTGTGGGATATAGAAGATTTTGCGGAAAAGAGTTTTAAATTTAGCGGAATAGACTACCGAGTTTTCAGAACACTTTATTAAAATTAAAATAACCGAATAATTTGTGAAGCATAACTAACAAGTTCACTTCTTTAATTTCTATCTTAACGCAATGCCTTTGCTTCAGGAGATTTAACTGTTTGTTAAGTAATGCATCACGATTTAACGCTGATATAAACAACTTTGGTTCGCTGGATGCACTACACATGTAAGTTTGCATGGTCACAAAATGTTTTTTAAATGAAATGTAAATTTACTGTAATCACTTTCTTCCTTGGAAGAGCAATGTTAGTAAATTATGTCATGTTACGAGCCGCAATTTAGCAGAGCTTGTATTTCCATTAAAATGTACAGGATCATCTGGAGACAAAATTAATACTGAAATTCATATTTTCAAGTTATAAGTAGTCAGATGTATAACGGTATAACCATTGTTACAGAGTTTTCAGAAAAAAAAAAATAATTTGAATCTCAGAACTTTTAGAAAAATAGGGATGAAAAATCGAGATATCAGAAACTTTTTATGATATTCACTAAGGTAGTTCACGAAATTGCAGCAGAGTTTTTCCTGTTTTTGGCTTCTCTTATGGGACGGAGGCGTGTGTAAATTGTATTTTGTAGAACTTTGAAATAATAACCGCAAAAAGTTTTACTGTCAAACTTCATAGGTATCTATGTCCTACCAATATTTTATAAGATTGAAGCAACTTTGCACCAAGAAAAAGGGAATTTGTGGGAAAAAGGGAATGAAACATTTACTAAAAACTTTGGTTTTGCGGCTTCGCCCGTGTATTGATCAGAAAGTATCCCACGGGAACGTACAACCGGGATGTAAATAATCTATGTCCTAACCCGTTTGACAAATTTCATCGAAACCCATTCATCAGATAATGGATATACATACAGATATCCAGATACATAGAGTTACTTTGCAAATAGTACTATAAGCATATACATGCACATGTATTTGAAATGAATGACTGAACGATATATTCCCAGTGCATATTTTACTGATATATATTTGACTGAGATATGATGTTAAATAAAGCTTTTTTACCATAGCACAAAGACAGAAACACAAATATCAAAGGCTTTGAAAATTATACTTTTAAGCATCGCATGCTAGGTGAAGTGAAGACATATCATCTATTTTTTTAAACTTTTGTAACACAGGACATTAAGAATGTATCGTGCACTCAATCGTGTATTCAAGAATTATATCAATTCATACTATAAACGCTTACTTAGAAGCACTCTTCAGAAATAATTGGTTTACCTCGTCAGACGTTTCAGAGAAATGATGTTTGAAAGTCTGTTCTAGTATTTACTGAGGAGTTTCTCGAGAATCGTTACCTTATCATAATCCTTACTATTCATAAAAACGTGAAAGTGAATTTGTTTGTTTGTGCCGCTTACACGCCTAAACGAGTGAATGGATTAGGATAAAAATTGTCACATGGTTTATAACCAGGAAGAACGTAGGCTTACATATTTTATCTCGATATTCCAAAGAGATCGAAAGCTGAAAAAGCTGCGAATGCGACTGGGATTAACGCTGAGATGATGATGATGATTCCGAAGAGATCGAAACTTATACCGGAGAAAACGTTCACATTGTGTCTTAGTTACTAGCTTACAGGCCTTCTATCTATAAGATGGTGTGGGCCACATAATTCATGATCAAGATTTTTTTAAGAGTGTGTTGTGGTAATAAAATAATTGTTGTTCGCTTAATATAAATCGTATACTACTGTTAGGCATGTCGACTGTACCCTCATGGGTAATAGTAATGTATGCGACGATCGACGATCTATCAAGTGGGTGTAAACCGAAGCCGATGTGAAGACAAATGTTTCTGTACAGTCGTTAATAGTGACCTCACTTTATTGAGCAAAAATAAAGTTATATTACGTAGTTAAACACAGCCGATGGGGCACTAAGGTTCTGGAGTCGCGGCCACGTACTGGAAAACGCAGCGTAGGGAGGCCCCCAACAAGGTGGACCGATGATCTGGTGAAGGTCGCGGGAAGCCGATGGATGCGGGCAGCACAAGACCGATCGGCGTGGAAAGCCTTGGGGGAGGCTTTTGTTTAGCAGTGGACATCTGCATACATAGACTGAAGAAGATGTTGAGCGAAATAGCTCTTGCAGTGCAATAGTTTGGTTTTGGTCCGAACGAAATACAATATCAGAAGTAATACGGCAAAAAGTGACAACATTTTGTTGTCACGCGCGTCTTGAAGCGAATATGACGAAGTTGAGACGATAAATCTGATTTGTAAAGCAACATGCTGCGACTGCCTGTATTGTTAGGAAAATTATAATAAAACTTCTTTTGTTAGATTTGTTGAATTACTTCATTCATGTAAAATGATTGAAGTGTCTATGAATAGGAAAAGGCAACAAGATTGGGGATATATCAGATCAGGCTGACTGATTGCATTATGGCTTTGATAAGTTCAATGAAAACCTTTTGCAGGTTTATATTAAAATATTCTTGCCTACTGGTTTTAGTATTATTCAACGTATTTAAAATAGAAGATTAATTCCTAATCATTTTATGAACAAAGTTTTAATTGAAACCTTTGAAATTAAATTAGTTTGTGAACTGCGAAATAAAGCTATCAAGTTCATAATTGTAATAAATTAAGATACTGAATTTATGGACAAACTAAATTAAATGGTTTAAATTATTTATTTATACGATTGGTGCAGTGGCCGAGCGATCGACTTCTGCGCAGCGTGTCGCGGGTTCGATCCCGCACGGAACAAATATTTTTATGACCTACAAGTAGTTGTTCCGGGTCTGGCAGTTCGTATATGTGATTTTAAATGTTTATAAACGCACCCACGATACAGGAGAAATTTCTAGTGTGGGGAAAGTTTTCTTTTTTTAAAACGAAAAAAATAGTATATTTCATTACAAGTGCGGAAAGCCTGTCATTACAACGAGTTCTGACAAATGTCGACCTGAGCCGAGGCGCAGCCGAAGGTGAGGGTTGACAGTCGGAACAAGTTGCAATGACGGTTCCGCACGTGTACTGAAGAACTATTTTTAATACAGTTGCGATTAAAAAATTAAGCAATTTATTAAAATAATAAAAACACAATAAACTCAACTAACTAATAATTTATTTCTTAGAAAAGTTATAATTCACATATACATTGAAATTGGTACAGTTTTTTATACTAACTGGGGAAGTTTTAGGTTGCATATTTACTGTTTGAGACAAATTATTATTAATTTCTTAGGATTGTTCATGTATATTTGTCAAAGGTGTTATACAATGGCGGAATTGGATCTAATGACTTATCATTATCAACGAAGGTAAATGGACAAACTTTCTCTTCACTATTGTCATGTGAAGGCGACGGACTGGACTTTAAATTAATGGATTGTGTGATTTTTTTCCCAGTTTCTAGTTT
Organism: Sesamia nonagrioides; assembly: GCA_017933935.1. Taxonomy (NCBI): domain Eukaryota; kingdom Metazoa; phylum Arthropoda; class Insecta; order Lepidoptera; family Noctuidae; genus Sesamia; species Sesamia nonagrioides. Next base: position 154,890 of record JADWQK010001527.1, on the reverse strand, counting down.
GTTGTGTAATGAATCAGCAATATAGCCTTCTGCAACTTTGTCTGACTTCCAACCTCCTAGTCGCTTTACGGACGTCAAATTGACTCCTGAATCTGCCAATAATGTAGCAGAGGTCCTCCTGAAGCCGTGCCCAGTATAATACTCTGCATCCGGCAGACCAAGAAACGTAGCTATTTCTTTTGGCATATTACCAAATTTGTTTATCCCGATTGCTTGAGATGTAGACTTTCCTTTTTGATAATTTTGGAAAAAACGGTCGGATTTTCCTTTTCGGGACCGCTGATTCATATATTTTGCACTATTCTAAGAAAATCTCCTTCAACAACAAAGCTTCTCGGTATCTTATTTTTTGTATTCGGAATCTTGATTAGTAGCATTTTTTCATGGGCTTCAATATCTTTTAAAGTAATATTGGATAACTCCTCTCTGCGGCAAGCACCAACAATGCCAAAAATCAGCGCAACCTACAAGAAAAAGGGATTTGATTAATATTTTTTTAAATAATTTAATGACTGTATTTTGCGATTTCGTAAACTGAATACTAAAGAAAAATATAAGTACTTATTAATTAATTACCTTTGTGGCTAAATAACGATCATCGGGAGCTTCGTTTAAAAACCTTTCCACTTCATTCGATTTTATATTTTCGACTTTTTAGTTGTAAAACCGTCTGATTGTCGTTTTAAGAAAGCATTTAGTTTTTTTTTTTTTCAGCATACTTTTTATCATCGAAAACCTCGAGCATAATGTAGAAGGTTTTAATTTTGCTGACAGTTCGGAGAAATATGCCAACATAACATTTTCTGAAAAACTATTTGCCTTTTTCTCTTCTCTCCACGCAATAAATTCGTTGTATATAGATATGTAGCGACTTTTTGACTTTTCCGGTAAAATGTTCTCCGAAGCATTTTGTGCAATTATACTGAGTTCCGGTGGTGTTAATTCAAATAAAATATCGTCGAAATTACTCATTTTGTGCAACAAACAACTAAACTAGCAAAGAAAATTTTTGAAAAATGGCGCAAACCGTAAAAGAATATAAGCAGAGATTTTTTTTTCTTCACCCATTCGATTAGGCAAAGGCCTAGAAAATGCCCATACAGCCAAGTCTTCAGTAGAATTTTTTTATTGATGTGAAATGAAAATGAAATGAGATGAAATTATATAAAACCTAACCTAACTCATTGAATTAAATGATTAAATCTGATATTGAAACAAATTAGTAGCTTCTTTTTAGAATTATTTGCATGAATCATAAAAACTTCTATGATTTTTTTAAAGTAAAAACTTCATGGTTGGTTTTTTTATTTTTAATAGACAGTATTTTGACAGTTGGGAAAGAGAACGCACTAGTTCGGAAAAGGTAAAGAAAAAGCACGAATGTGTAATAGCCCACTTTCCGAACGCTATACGTCCCTGTAATACACCACTTTTTGAGCAACTGTATTAAAAAAATACATTTATATGGTTAAACGTTACACGTTGTTAAACTTATAAATTGTCTTAATTTGCCAATATTTTGAAGTTGATTACAGTATAGAGTATTTATAATCACATAATACAAGCTGCCTTAAATAAAACTTGTTACCAAAGAACTGAAAATTACTTAAATTGTTGTTGAAGAGTCGGGAATCCCTTTATTCATTAAAACGATCCATTTTGTAAGTACTATAACTGTATGGTGTGGGAAACTATTACATACTTAAATGTGCTTGGTTTTATTCCATCTGTAAGTAAATTTTCAACGTCAGTCCGATTTTACGCTTATAATCATGAACTCAACTGGTAGTTTATATATTCTACAGTGATTCATTAATCAGTACTTCCAAAACTTTAGTGAACGCTTTTATTTACTCTATGCTCAATTAGGCTTGGAATTGATTTATTAATTTCGTCGAATTACTCGTGGTAAGAGTGCTATTTCTAAAAACAGCGCAGAGAATAAAAAGAGATAGAGGGGCAGCCATGTATAATTTTATTATTTATGTACAGACACTAAAATACATAAGAATGTGACAAAATTGAGAACTTAAAATTAAGAAAAAAAGTACAAACTTGCTGCTTATTTCGTCCAGCAGACCTTTGAAAGGAGATGTAAAACAGAAATTTATTTTATTTATTTATAGAATTAATTAATTACCGCTATCGCTCATACTCGGTAACATTCGTTATTCATTTCTCGGTTAGGTATTCATTTCGCCTTTCCGCCAAGTTGATGTAATGAACGGTCTGAATACCACGCAATGTTTGTCTGGCACTCCGAGTTATCTTTATAGCTTCTCTGATTACACGCTCCGGTTCTGACAATTTGATTAACTCCGTTATGTTACTGAGACACGGATGTGCAGTTTGGTCAGCAGAATTCTGACTAATTGAAGAAAATGAGTGAATGACAGGGAATACGTTCCATAAGAATTAAGAAGACTCGGTTTTCTTCTAATTCATGAGGTGCACCAGCGTAACATTTATTCTATTTAGTAGATTATCAAAAGGTTCACATTGTGTAGGAAAACGCTGTATTCTACCACTAACATTTGATATACCAACGACTAAATATGTACCTAGCAGCGTGGTGTAACAAAAAATATATAAATTAAGAAAGAATAAAAAGTCAGTAGGAAATCAATTTATGATTACTGAATTTTGAAAATTGTCAATTTAACTTAATAAATTTAAAGCATAAATTTATAGATGATAGGTACAAAAAGTACTAGTGGTGGTGTAGATGAGGAGTAGGTGGGGCGAGTGCAGAATATGTGATTGGGGGGAATGGAAAAATATTTTCAGCGTTGTGACGAAATAAGAAAAACTTAAATTAAAGTAACCCTAAAACAATTTACTTTTTAAATATTTTCATAATTAATAAATATTCAAAGACTGTGCACCATTTGTCCCCCTGAGATTATTTGATTGAAGCAATCCAATCCAATCATTTTAAATCTATATTCTAGCATTCTGCCCAAGTCATAAAACATGCTCCATGTGTAAAAAGAAAATAATAAAAAGTAAAAAAACTAAAACCCAACTACGACAAAAAACGACGCTGAAAAAGTATAAAACAAGATTTTCAAAATACTGAACGAAACAAAGTTGCTAATGTAGTTGCAAGTAAATGGACAAAGTAGAGTCTACCAAGATGCCTTCGTTGTAAATTGACAATAATGTCATACAATACTATTCTGAAGTATGCAATATTCACGAAGTAGAGATAAATTTTCATGTTTGGAAAGACGTAGTCACACGTTACATATACCTACCTACCGTAGCACCTTGAGAACGTGTGACTACGCCTTTCCAAATATGAAAATTTATCTCTACTTGGTGAATATTGCATACTTCAGAATAGTATTGTATGACATTATTGTCAATTTACAACGAAGGCATCTTGGTAGAGTCTACTTTGTCCATTTACTTGCAACTACATTAGCAACTTTGTTTCGTTCAGTATTTTGAAAATCTTGTTTTATACTTTTTCAGCGTCGTTTTTTGTCGTAGTTGGGTTTTAGTTTTTTTACTTTTTATTATTTGTACTATTTTGGTGTTAAAGTGTATTTGTGGCGCATAATATTAACACAGTCTAAAAATCATACAGTCGTCCGACGAAGACGTCTAGACAGACCAATCGTGCGGGGTGTGAGGGACGAGACGCGGGTAAGCGGCACCCGAGCTGCAAACAAAACGATGTTCGTAGCTCGGTATCTATCATTAAGGACTAACACGTGTTCGTTTTTTTATTTGTTTGTTTTATAATTTGATATGAGTGTCAATTTTGAGTATAATTGGGGTACTTGTCACGAAAAAGTCATCCTTTTTAACATCCAAAATGGCGGACGTAATTTTTTTATAATTTGATATGAGTGTCAATATTGAGTATAATTGGGGTGCTTGTTACGAAAAAGCCCCTTTTTGAAATCCAAGATGGCGGACGCCAATTTAAATGTATATTAATATGATATGGGTCATATCGGTGAGTGATATGGGTTGTATTCCGAGGTGGATTGGGGTGCTGCTTACGAATATGCCATCTAAATAACTTAAATCTGTCTCGAGTTGTTCCCGTAGCAAATTAATTAAATATAATACAGCTATCGATGTTGATCTGCAATAATTTCATAAATATTGTTTATTTGTGACAACCCTGCCCGATGCATGATCAAAGGCGTCGACCTACTGTATGTATTTTATACTGTGATATTAACAAAAGTTAAAATGACGAACTAAAAACTAGGTAGTTAACATACGACATCTCTTTTGACTTATGTATCGGCGCATAGTAATATGTAGAGATATCCTATTTTACTATTTCGTAGCACGTGGATCGTAGCGCGTATAGCAATGGTTTCCCCGTATGAAGCTCCCAGTATTTCGTAGTAGCGACGCACATTTGCGTCGATGGCAGCGAATGGGTCATGAATTAGTGGATGAGGTCATTAGTAAGTATAAATACATTGGATGTTTCATATATTGAGAGGACCTGGGAAGATTTCTTAATTTATGTAATTCTGGTAAAGATCGACTGTCATGTGGATTTTTAAGTAATTTATTATGATCCAAGGCAGTTATAAACAATCACTCTATGGTTTTGACTCTACTGAGAGCGACATAGGCCTGTCCTTTAGCAAACAATGACTTTCCTAGATCGATAACTGCTTTATCTAGAGTACAACCTTGTAATTTATGTACAGTACAACCCCAAGAAAGAATCAGCGGGGGCATTTTATGCTGAATTTTCCCAGACCCCCTAAAGCTGTCAAATTCAGTGAGGCAAGGCTCGATTCTAATAAGTCCGTTAATATCTGCTTTTATGGATGCGTCGTCAAATTGTATGAGAACAGCGCTAGGCTGTTTTCCCTGTTCCAACTGATCGCGCAGAAGAGCAGGCTATTCGAAGGTCTTCACCACTCCCATCGCTCCGTTTACCAAATCCTGGTTTACATTCAAATTTCTAAGAAGAATTACTCGGGATTATGTTCAAGCATAAAGTACTCGTGAAGCTCTTTCAAGTGATACCAAATACGGTATATTTATTTTGATTTTATATTATCATAGAACTTTTTGTCCGCTAGAGGGCGCAATACTAAATTTGGTGACAAGCTTTATAGCTCACTAGCAGCCGCCAGCGACTTCGTTCGCGTGGAATTAATTATGCTCCGCTCCTATTGGTGGCAGCGTGATGTTATATAGCCTAAAGCCTTCCTTGATTAATTGGCTATCCAACGCAAAAAGAATTTTTCAAATCGGAACAGTAGTTCCTGAGATTAGCGCGCACAAATAAACAAACAAACAAACTCTTCAGCTTTATATATTAGTATAGATAACCAACAGAATATCAAGGCCCTTCTAATGGTACTGCAGTGGTTTTATTCTGATAAGTAGTAAAGAAACTATGAACGAAATGATGTGAATTATATGCAATCAGCCCATGAATACAGCTAAAGTCACAAGCAAATGCTAGTAATATATATATATTCAAAATGTACAAGTAAAGCGCTTTCAAATGATACCAAACACGGCATATTTATCTTAACTTTATTTTTTTACTCTGTATGTTTTGTCCGCTAGAGGGCGCCACATTAGATTTTGTGAAACTCCATATAGCCTATAACCAGCGGACAATTAAGACGCTTCTAATGATATGTCATTTGTCGAATTCTGATAAGTAGTTTAGAAGTTACGAGGGAACAGATGAACATACATACATACATACATACATACATACATACATACATACATACATACATACATACATACATAGCCTGTCAAAATCATAACCCCCCTTTTGCTTTGCCGTAGTCGGGTAATAAAATAACGAAAGAGGTGCAGGTGTTTTGGTTCTACTGTACAAGCGAAAGCAAAATAAACCTAATCGAGATGACAAAAACAGTTCTAAATAAAAGAACACAAAATGAGATGAAGCAGGATATCTTTTTTGTGTTTTATTCAGACAACGTTTTTTTAGCATTTTGTATCACTTTAAAGACAGATGCTACTATCATTTTTTCTTCAGAAACAGAGACTAAGACAAAACATAATTACTTTTTAATTTATAGCAGAATTTCATTATCGGAGGCTGAGATGGAAGAATAAATTTAACGAATTATTTACCTACTTAACCCTGGTTGAATGGCCCTTTTATATCTTGACTTTTGTTGTAGCTGCGAAGACATCTAATATATGATTTTATAAGTGAAAGCATATATAACGCTACTGAGTTTAGCGATACGGCTTTGCCAAGAATGGCTATATTAGTTTCACAGTGTTTTTACTACAAGTAAACAACAGACTCAGTTCTCATGTTCCCAGTGCGATATACAAGATATACATAAAACTTACTATAAAAATAATATAATAGTGAATAATTGTATCCATCATACGCTCAATCATTAATCAGGTTCCTCTCAGTAGAAACTCAAACAGAAAGTCAATTTAACAGAAGCAACTCCGGGTCGCAGTTGATAAAGTTGTCGTTGCTAAACATTCAAAGGAACAGTTCTTACCGCAGACATTTCACTGCTTCTTAATTAACATAATTAGATCCCGACTTATGTGATTTGAGGCATTCGTAGAACCGCGGGTTGTTCGTAAGAGATACCGTGGTCCCTGTCGCACAGGCAAGCGAAGAGACACGGGTGGGTTTTAGTCAGTAAAAGTCTAACACGCCCTTCCGCTCCTTCTAGAACAGAAATCATCAAATAACCTTTCATTTGATAATTTCCCATCCAAAAAGGCATTGTAGAAAGTCCATCCTCATTACCCTTGATATTTTATTTCAAGCCTTGTAAAGTCAATATTCAAAGAACATTTAGTATTGAATGCGGTAAATCCATCACCAGGGAGTCCGATAATTTTGCCAGTTTAAATTAAATAGACAAACACAATTGTTCCGACAGCTTTTGTTTTGCCTTGGGCAAATCAAATCACGTTATCGAGACGTGTAATTACGACCGTGTGTGTTACGAACGTCTAATACGATAGCCTGACGGATCGTTATGAAAAGATAAGCAGGTTTTAACAAATTTCTATGTAATTTTAGTGTGCAAAAATTGCAAAAATAAGTTACCTAATTAAGTGTAAACACAACACTATCTCACAAAGAAATAAACTGTGACAATAGATCCCAGTATAACAGAAAATAGCTTGAATCTAATTGTGTTAAGAGATTTAAATCTTATCGCGTTGTGTCCGCTGTCACAGTAAGCGACTTCTCGCATTCAAAGGAGTACTTGAGCCACAGTATAACGTCACGGTTTGGCGACGATGTTTTTCTCGCACGCTTTCTGTTTGTCCCAAGACCGGACGATGCGGCTTTTGATATGCTATCTTGCTCGACAGAGATATTGCCTTATTAACGTTTAGTTTCAGTGTTATCGTGGGTTTCACTTTAGTGTTGATCTCATCTAGCAATATTATGCAATTTAAATAATTGTACATGGCTAGCTAATACCATGACGTTATTATTTATTAGTGCGCACTCTGATCGTATTAATTAATGTTCAATTATGTTCGGTGTCTATTGTAATGACGGCATACAATAATGTTTCGGACAGTGTTACAAATTGCTAGGGCTGGCAGCCTACAAACTATTTATATAATATTATTGACATCGAACCACATAACGTTTCAAGAAGGTTTAGGTAATTCTTGCCGAATTTAGCATAATTTTAAAAGGTTTTTATATAAAGAACATGCGTAACCGTTTAGTATGAAAGAAAAAAATAAAACTAAAAACAAAGGAGATGTTTCATTTTGGGCCACCACTATTTACGCTATATAGATAAAAAGGAAAAAAAATAAGGATTTTCATAAAAATACTATTAAATTAATTTGAATAAAAATACAGGTATATATGATTAATTATTTGAAATGTATTTTAGTGAGATAACCCTTTATTACGGTGGCCATGACAGTGGTTATGACGTTTGTTTGGCGACTTTGACAGTTCTATTTTCCTGTTGTGTTCGTGTCGAGTGTTGATTTCAGTTAATTGTGTTTATTTAATGGACCGTATGTTCGGAATTCATGTTTTATTAATTAAATAATATAGATACGATAGCCTTAGATACATGACACGTCAGTAAAATGTAACTGTCAAAATCTTATTTCGCTTATTGCTGACCACCATATTTATTAGTAGTTGTGTTGCACTCTTTGGCCGAGTTAAATTGAATCTGTACAAAAACTAAGCCAAAATATAGGAAATTTACAATAAAAACAGCTAACTATAGCGTAACTATACCTATCATTAAATGTACAATGTGCTGGCCCAGGCTCCATACATTTCTGAAACATCTCCTTTACTGGCTTCTCATTATTTATTTATTTTAATACGGAGTATATTTAGTGTAAATCTAAAAAGATTGGATAAATTCAGTACTATGTAATGGAATAACTATTTTGCACATTGTCCCAAACCTCTTTTGGCGCGTGGCTATAATCAGAACTAATGCCGCCATCATGTTTTGTATATAATTAGTATGTAATAATCACGGAACTATAATGTACTAGTCATGGAATTAGTATGTGATGAACAAGTAAATACTTTTTCCATCATTATTATTGTTTCCAACATTTTTACCATCGCAAATATAACCTGGATGAGGCTATTAAAGGGAGGTGGGGAATGGTACTTGAAAATAGAAATAGAAAATGGAATAAGGTCTAGCTGTGGATATCTGTGTAGTGTCTCTTTTCTTTACAAGGGAGCTACGGTCTATTCCACTTATCTGAGTGCCACTTGCTCATTGCTGGCGGGGTTGATGCCGGAGGCATCAACAGGTACACATTGACGTAATACATTTCACTCTAACTAGAGTAGATTTATTTGTATATAAAGTGTAGAAGTAATATTGTAAAATAAAAAAACAATAAATATATATAATTAAACAGAACCTGGAATTAACTCAATGAGCGATTGTTACCTATGGTTGCGTTTTGTAAAAACCATTTCATTGAGAGCGATGGATGGATAGTAGGCACTTACAAAATGTGTTTTAGTTTATAGAATAATATATGAGGTCGTTTAGAGCGTAGCTTACCAGCTACGCCGAATGTCAATGCGAGCTAAGTCGTAGCGAAACCGCTACGCGTATATTTCCTTTATTTGCAAAGTTATATATATCACCTTAAATCACTTCTTTTGAAATTTTGGACTCGTATATTCAAAGCCTTGTATACAAACCTTAAATATACACGTTCATAATAATAACGCGCTGAGAGTGCTATTATGGCTGTCGTGGCATTGTAGTTCGTCAGGGATGGGATTAATGGTTTTGCTGCCAATATTAGGAACGCATCTCTGATGACGCTAGTTCGCGGCAGCACGAATATTCTCAGTGTGTTCATGGATCGGTGGGGTTCCCCAATGTTGCATAGGGGAGGTTGCAGAAGGAAGGGGAGGACATCACCTCAACAACAACACCCCCCCCGGTGTTGTTGTTGAGGTGTTGTTGGAGATCTCCTATGAGGCGGCCTGCCTACTGGCTGGATCCCCGTCCTGGGACCTGGAGGCGAAGGTCTTCGCGTCACTGTACCGGTGGCTTGAGCAGGCGCGAGAACGGAGCGAACTGCCGATGCAGCGTCAGCTGGAGCAGCGTCTGTCGCAGCTCAGCGAGGTCCTGGTGGTGGAATGGCGGGACAGGCTTTCACGCCCTGCCTCACCACCATCGAGGCAATCCGGCCGGTACTCGCGGACTGGCTCGGGAGAAGGCATGGCTCCCTGACGTTTCGGGTGACACAGGTGCTCTCGGGGCATGGTTGCTTCGGAAAGTACCTGTGTCGCATAAACAGGAAGCCAGACGCCCGGTGTCACCACTGCGTTGACTGCCGGGAGGATACGGCGCAGCATACGCTGGCAGAGTGTGCCGCTTGGGAGGAGCTGCGCCGTGCCCTCATCTCTGAAGTAGGCAGTGATTTGTCGCTGCCGACCGTAATCAAGTCGATGGTCGGCAGCGAAGAGTCCTGGGATGCGGTGGTTTCCTTCTGCGAAACAGTTGTCTCGCAGGAGGAGGCTGCGGAAAGGGAGAGGGAGGTCTCGTCCTCTCACCCGGCCCTCAGCAGGCGTACCGGGCGTCGCCGGAGGGCGGATAACGCCCTCTTCCAGCCCCCCTAAATGGGTTCGGGGGCGATAGACTCGGGGACATCTGTCGCCCCCTAAACATCATGACCCGAGGTGGCGGCGCGAAGTGACGTCACGGGGGGAGTCGTACACCTCATTCCCCCCCCTGACCGTAGGAGGCCCACTACGGCGGCCAGCACCAATCGGGGATTGTGGAAGCAGTGTTAGTTCTCGCAGTCCCCGTTGTAGGTGTGAGACGGAACACCCGGGTGGTTTTTAGTCAGTAAGAGTCTGACAGACCCCGTCGCCCGAATTTGTACTAACACGACGGAGCTAAGTAAAGTTGTTACTAACCTTATGAAATGTCAGACCCATTGCAATCAAATAAAAAACAATCTATTCTATATCTGTACTCAATTATTGACTGCCAAGGAATGTAATTAAATGCAGTAGTGAATCGTCGCCTCAGAACTCCAACGAGTAGTTATTAACACTTGCAAATGCAGCAATTCACTATATTGCTATGTGGCGCCACACATCGTCTAGTGCTTTCACAAATTGCACAAAAATTGTATTATCAGCTCACTCGTATGGTACGTCTTGGGGCTGCGTCTGGAAATCTAGCGTGTGGTGGATTTATTAAATCCAAACGATACTGTTACTATAAGGTAAATAACATACACTACGAAAAGGACGGAACTATGTTCTAAATCCGATTATATATATCGAATATGATTGATTGAAGCACCTTCTCCTTACCTACCTACTTAGTTACGTCTCTTAAAGTGGGTAAATGTTGCTTTAGTAACATTAATGCATCTTGTAATGAAGGTAATATTTTAGTACTGTAACAAGGATGCTTTAAATCCACAAAAGAGTTTCTTATTTGTGTGACTTTGGTATTGGTTTTACTCGTAGATTAGATATCTTCCTTTTGTGAGTGGAATATAAAAAAAATACACCAGCAGTACGCTGGTGTGAAATATTCAAAGTAATATTATCAATTTGGCTTTGAACATGAATGGACGAGAGCGCCAGCGGAATGAATCCGTGAATTCAATTATTTTCAATGCCCTAATATGTATAGGTATGAACTCTTTAAAATTCATTTCTCAATATAGACTGCAAAATATTTAATAAAACAATTCGTAATTAATTAATTGCGTTTGAAGTAAATTCAAGTTAATAGTGCTAGCGACGACTGGCAACCCCAACTCAAACTCACTATAAAAGGCGTTGCCTCGTTGCTCGTGGCCTCTTTTGACAACGGACTCCGACTGGTAAACATCATCGTGTAAACTGTAAGAACTATATTTTCTATATTGATATTAAGAGCTGCTGACTATTGTTTGACATATTGTTGTGTGCTCAGTGATTATTATTGTGTTCCTATCTTAATGACTAAGTTCTGGTTGTAAATGTAATTCAAATGTATAATACACGAATATTGTAACGTCCTGACTTGTTTCTTTAATAGATACCACCTCTGGTTGCTAACATCAGAGTGGGATAAAGAACTACATCGCTCACATTCTCGTTATAAATCAAGGAACAGAATAACAGTCACTTACAGCCATTATTATTGTTTTTTTTGTACTTATGTGTGGGTACCTGTGTGATTACTTGTGTGGATTCTCGTTAATTTGTTGTTTAGATCACAAAACGTAGACGTGATTGTAGTCGCAGTCATAACGGCAGTCGCGGTAATAACATACGTGGTGAATCGCGATTCGCTTCGCAATAGTCAGGGACGACGAAATAGTAAGTACAGTGAATTATCTCTGAATGAAAACTACACTATACCAGTGATGCATTATACCCTCAAAAGATTAATTATGCTCAAACGCTTCATGAGGTCATAAGGATATATTCATAAACGATGATTGAAGTTAAGTGACATTTAAAAGTGAAAAATCCTAATCACTAGTTAAGTTTAAGTAACGTTTATGAATAAAGGGGATTAACAGTACGCGGAGTATGAGTGTCGTGCAGTACTAGAGTTACATACGATAAAAGTAACCAGATAATTATGTATAAATAATATTTGCATTGAGTTCGTGATCTTTAATAATTCGCAGGGCTCTGAGTTGATAAATAATAAAAACTACTCAGACATGAGAGGAAAAATAGGCATTGTAGGGATAAGTGTCCCGGAAAGCGAGATGTTACTGACTATAAAAGTAACCATATAATTATGTATATTTGCATTGAGTTTGTGAAGTTGATAGACAATAAACATTGACCACAGTGTAACTATTGTAAAGACATGCTTCAGAAGCGGGGAAAATAATAACGTCGTAGTAAAAACGACGGAAACGAAAGTTAACAAGTATTGAATAAAACTAATAAAATGTTAATAATAACGTCGTAGTAAAAACGACGGAAACGAAAGTTAACAAGTATTGAATAAAACTAATAAAAAGTTAATAATAACGTCGTAGTAAAAACGACTGAAACGGAAGTTAACAAGTATTGAATAAAACTAATAAAAAGTTAATAATAACGTCGTAGTAAAAACGACTGAAACTGAAGTTAACAAGTATTGAATAAAACTAATAAAAAGTTAATAATAACGTCGTAGTAAAAAAAACGGAAACTGAAGTTCATAAGTATTGAATAAAACTAATAATAACGTCGTAGTAAAAATGACGGAAACTGAAGTTAACAAGTGTTGAATAAAACTAATAAAAGCTAATAATAACGTCGTAGAAAAAATGACTGAAACTGAAGTTAACAAGTATTGAATAAAACTAATAAAAAGCTAGTAATAACGCTAGTAATTGTCAATAATTGTGTACAGATATTTGGATTAACCTAAAATATCGAAAGTGATTTGTATTTATTTCTTTGAATAATGCTTGATTTAATAAATAAATATCCGATTGGGCGGGAAGAGTAATACTCAGTACGATTTTTAAAGAGTTGGCGGTAATCGGAAGTTGCATCAATTTACAAAAAGTAACTATGTCGGGAGATTGTATCAATCACGCACTGGAAGGCTAAAGTGATAGAGGAAAAACACTACCCAGGCATGAGAGGAATGCGCTGATACAGTCACTGCCTAAGACTAAAGGAGTAAAGACTGGAACAGGCATTTGTTGGGCTCAAGGCGGTGTAAGAAACATAAATCACACAGCTATAAAGGAAATGCGGTGCGTGATTGTGATAATCTGTTGCCTACGTTGTTCCTAGGCTACCTAAGTCTAAAGGTATCTTGAGAACTTCTGTAAATAGCGAGATAAAGATAAAATCAAAATCAAAGGTCATTTATTCAAACTAGGCTGAGAATCGGCACTTTTTGAATGTCGGTTTAGGGTTTTTATGTCAAAGTATGGTTGTCATGATAGGCCGAACCATGGATAAGTGAAGACCTTAACTGATTTAGCCTAATTGAAAACTTTGAAGCAGGTTCGTCAGCAAGGATTCCAAAGCACTGGGAAGCCGAACCAGCTGGTACTTCGAGGGTGCCCGCCACCACTCCAGACGAGGTTGGCGAGCGGCCGTTCGACGTGCTTCGGAGTGCTTCGGATAAGGATGCTGCTGGCTGCATGGAGATGGCGCAGACTCTGTCAAGCGGGATCATCTTCTGGATCTGACGAGGGCGTCAGAGTGTCAGGAGGGGCCGTGCTAGCGACGACTGGCAACCCCAACTCAAACTCACTATAAAAGGCGTTGCCTCGTTGCTCGTGGCCTCTTTTGACAACGGACTCCGACTGGTAAACATCATCGTGTAAACTGTAAGAACTATATTTTCTATATTGATATTAAGAGCTGCTGGCTATTGTTTGACATATTATTGTGTGCTCAGTGATTATTATTGTGTTCCTATCTTAATGACTAAGTTCTGGTTGTAAATAAATGTAATTCAAATGTATAATACACGAATATTGTAACGTCCTGACTTGTTTCTTTAATAGATACCACCTCTGGTTGCTAACAATAGGTTTATAGAATTTCGGAAATAGAATATAAATGTTCCTCTTTGATCCCAACCAACTAACATACGACCCGACCACAGAAACTCATGACTCAGTTTTACATTTTACGACTACCCACAACTTGTAAACTACTATCCGAAAATTGAACACACGCTTGACCACACAGAGTGAAAGTTTATTAATACTGTGCAAGTCTATAGAGAAATACGCAGCCAAGTGATGAAACTTGAATAAATTAGACCTTTCCTAAATAGAAAAATTCAAAATCTGGAAGAATCCCGAGTATCTGCATTATTGCTATGTTGTTTTCAGGTCAAAACCATTGCGTAATTTCGGCTTAAATGAAAGAAACTTAAGTATTTTAATTGCGACAAGCTGACATTCTTAAATCCCCCTATATTATTCCTCTTGATATATTGTTTTATGTAGATATTCGAGTTTTGTGTACACAGCTGTGACAGCTGAACCTACTTTCAGCTGAACCTAACGAGAACCGACGTTCCCAAGATCTTCTTAGTAGTTCTAACTAAGCACTTACCGTGTTTTCTTCTAAATACATCTACTAGATTGCTTATGTACTTAATCACAAAGTGTTTACGTAATTAATGTTGCCTATCACAATGTTACCATAGTTTAGATTATGGGTTTACGGAGAATACAGTACACAATAGCGGCAATAATAGACATGATTATATTAGAGCCGCATCTGATTGTTACTTAACGTGTACATAGTTAATATTTGAACTGGCTGTGTTCTCTGAGGTGGTTGAATTTAATTGTAAACCATTAACTTGATGTGAAAATAAATCTAACAGTAGGACACAATAGGTATCAAGGGTTATTTCTTGCTAGGAGACACGAATTATTATTTACTTCAATGTATTATGTCTAATTAGAGTATTTTATTCAAATTCTAATCTTAACAGAACTAACAATCAAATACCATACCCAAATATTGGTGATGACCTGCACGAGGATAGTCGATCTAAACACTCCAAAAGAAAAAACAAATTATTGTTGCAAATTTTTAACTTCCGAATTCTGACAAATGAACAAGATATACAGTACTAGAATATGTGGTATCACTAATGGACAAAGTAATAGAGAAGAAATTATTTCTTTTTGTCAAAAAAAAAACCGAGAACTGAATGAGGCCCTTTTATTGTGAACTAGATTTCCGCACGCGGCGTCACCCGCGTGGAATTCGGTTATATCGCGCTTTTTATATTTACCTCGGGAATATTATATTTTTCCGGGATAATTATTTAATCCGGACTTTTAACTTTGCGTGTGCAAAATTTCAAAGCCATCGATACAGTAGTTACGGCGTGAAAGCTGAACAAACAAACGCAAAAACTCACTTTTTTCAATTTTATAGCCATCACAGAATTACTGGACTTTAAGGGTAGCTCTCTTATTACAATAAGGGACCTTTAAAGCCTATTTAATTTGCTAAATGTAACTCGCTACCTCCAAAAGTGGAGTTGGATTAGTTTTAATTACTCTGAACGAATAATTTTGCTAAAATATAGTTACAAAATGTGTAAAACCAGCCGAAGCTGAATATTTTAACCATTCAAAAAGTTTCAGAGTTAGTATAATAAATGTATGAATAATACATTTTACATATAGATGTTATTCTATCTTTGTATTTACTGCACCGTGTTCGTATGCCTAATCATCATTGATCTATAGCAACTCGCTGATAGACATAAGCCTATCTATCCTCTCTCATATAGCTGCTATCAGTCACCCTGCGAATCCATCTAGCCTTTTTTTGTATGGGAAAGTATCAAATATTGAACGGAGTGGAAGAGCACCACATTTACTTACAATATCAGACATTTACTGGCTAAAACCCACCCGTGCTTTGATAATCCAGAGCTTTATTGACACGTTTCAAATTATACAATATGTAAAGAAAATCCTGTCCGATCCGTGAAGGTATTGTTATGTAACAATAACTAAATCTACTAATGCCTACAAAGCCGGGCTAAACTTAAAAAAGACCCCCTAAAAAAATAAATATTGTTTCGCAAAAGCGAGGTAACTTAGAGATGTGCGGTGGGCAATAAATGTGCGGGCGAAGGGGGGCAGGGCACGTGGCACATGGTCGCATCACTCATAATAATACTCCACAAAATGGTGTTGTCACTTATTAAAAAAATTCCAAATTTTGGGGAAGTTGGAATTAATTCGCGGAAAAAAAAGTGCGTTTCTTTACTTTCCTATGCACCATAGGCCACAGAATCTCTGTCGGTCAATCCGCGGTCCTGACAGGCTCCCCCTAGGCTGAGGGCTAAGGAGGACCCATACAACGTCAATATAAGTGTAGTGAAGTAGAGTATGAGTAATTTGGTATCTATGTTGTATATTTAAATTCTTAATTTTTTTCTTAGTGTCCCATTTTAGTCAGTAACAAAAATTCGTTCAAATTTCCAACTTTAAATAAAAGACCCGTGATAAAAAGTTATTGAAACAACCAATTACAGTAATTTGTACCGAAAACTAATTTTGTCTAGCTACTAATTGAGGCCAAGAGGAAAAAAAAGTACTTTTTTCAACAAAGTTGATTTATGTGAAAGACAAACTTCGGAACAGAAATAAAACTATTTTTCAGACATTTTTTTTTTTATGAAAATAATAAAGGAGTTGTAGAAAAAAAGTAAAAAAACTAAAACCCAACTACGACAAAAAACGACGCTGAAAAAGTATAAAACAAGATTTTCAGAATACTGAACTGAACAAAGTTGCTAATGTAGTTGCAAGTAAATGGACACAATAGACTCTACCAAGATGCCTTCGTTGTAAATTGACAATAATGTCATACAATACTATTCTGAAGTATGCAATATTCACTATTTAGAGATAAATTTTCATGTAATGGAAAGGCGTAGTCACACGTTACATGTACCTACCTACCGTAGCACCTTGACAACGTGTGACTACGCCTTTCCATTACATGAAAATTCTTATTAATTAGTTTACGAGTGAACAGATGAACATACATACATACATACATACATACATAGCCTGCCAAAATCATAACCCTCCTTTTGCTTTGCCGTAGTCGGGTAAAAATTAATAAAGTTGATGGTACTATCTGTTAATGGAGTAGGTAGTAACTTAGGCACTTGCTATTACTACACACATACATAATAATGTATAATGTGGATAGCAATTATTAATAATAGGTAACTAAATAGTTTGTTTCACACTTTAAAAATAACTGAAATAATAGTACAGTCAATCTGCAATTTGAGCTCCGAAAAATGACAAACCGGAATTTGACTCGATGAATCGTTAGAGGGGCAAGTAATAAACTTAATGTTAGATTTCCGAAGTCCCTCCTCCTGCTGTTTTTGAGAAAATCCAAAAATATTTTGAAATTGATTTATCTCAGCAACTATAAGGGCTAGCGACCTTTTTTTTTTTTAAACTGTTAAGGACACTTAGGACTACATTTTCTTTCATTGAAGTGACATCATCCGACTTAAACTGCAAAAGCTAGATGGCGCTAAAGTTTGAAAAAATTGGTTTTTTGCCATTTTCATTATGAAATAACAATTTTTTTGCAATAATGTAAATGAGAAAGTTGTTTGTCACAAAATTAGCTACAACTTTTGTTTAAAACATTTTTTCGTAAAACTTACCGTTTCCGAGCTGAAGCTTGTTGAAGTGTACAAATCGTACATTATGTGCCTTGCTGTAGGGTGTTTGTCATACAATTCATGGATAGATCAGTGAATTGAAATGTTTACATAATTTTCAATTTTTAAACTTTTAAAACTTTTTTAAACAATGGATTTTATGGATTTTTTTTTTATTTTTTTTTTTATTTTATTTTATGATTTTTTTTTTTTTTATTTTTTTTTTTTATTTTTTTTTGATGGATTTTTTTAAAAAAAGGTCGCTAGCCCTTATAGTTGCTGAGATAAATCAATTTCAAAATATTTTTGGATTTTCTCAAAAACAGCAGGAGGAGGGACTTCGGAAATCTAACATTAAGTTTATTACTTGCCCCTCTAACGATTCATCGAGTCAAATTCCGGTTTGTCATTTTTCGGAGCGCACGGCTTTTTTTTCGACATATTGACTGTACTATAAATTAAATTCGAAAGCTTCAATACAGTTCTGAAGTTGATTGCTGGAGATTTGACTGTGTCGGACATTGCCGTAGCAGGCATATTTCTAGCTGTGTCCAGTAACCTTTGTTTTATGTATGTGTGTGTGTATGTATGAATACATACTTGCTTGCGGTATGGGTGCTTTTGATATACCTGAAATAAATGCTTTTTTATTTTCATTATTAAAATTTAACCCATGTAAAAATAGCCAAGATCTTGCATAGATCGTGTCGATGCGTCTTCCAGTCACTTCCCAGTTGCAGCTTATACTTACTTGTATGACAATAAGCACTGTTACTCACTTACATGATAGTGACTCACTTCTGTCAGAAGATGAAGTAAAGGACTTGCTCATAACCTTTATAAAATTCATAGCCACAATAACTGTCTACTTACATGTGACATTTAACACGAGACGTGAGAACATGACACGCAAACGCTTTCACTAGATAAGGCAATCTCTGCGTAGTTATTCATATTTTAACGAGATTTTTCTCACCGAGGTGCTCCCAAAAAGCCAGTCACATCTGCAGAGACATTCTCTATTTATAGATTTACCGTCGATTTGTGAGGTACGGGCAATCTTCTGCTAAATGTGTGATAAATTGAACATTTGTATACTGAATATATTTAGTATGTATGTGCATCTTTGTCATTGTATTTCATTAAAAAAGGGCAGAAGATAAAATATTACTTTACTTCTGTCAAATATTCCGCAAACAGTTTAGATCGGTGGTAGGCCATAACATCGGCTGCCGGCAGAAGTTATCACCCACCAGACAAAGTCTTGCCGCCAAGCGATTCGTCGTGTTCCGGCATGATGTCTGGTGAAGCCGTACGGACGACGGGTCTGAGCAGTTGTGTTGCGTTGTGTGGCGGGTACGATGCGCCTAATGTTGTTGTGTCGGGAGTTTGGTCGTGGAGAGTCTCCAAATCAATCTCCCTCTAACGCAGCATCGTTTGGTCGTGTTGGTTTAACATTTCATCACCTCGCTCAACTGCCGTCATCCTTCCTATTCCTAAGTTATTTAAGTGCTTAATAAATTAGTGCGCTTTACCATCAACGATTGCATCACTGCTTACCATCAGGCGGGATTGCAGTCAAGCACCAGTTTATAATCATTAAAAAAATGTTTCAAAACATAGCTTTTACAATACTAATATATTTTATCTTGTGTCCTGTTCTTAGTGAAATAGAAATAAACAGATGCCCTGAATTTAAATTTATCGTTGTTTCTGAATAAAGGAATCGGGGTCAATATCTAAGTAAGATGTGTAGTAAATACATTACGAAGAAAATTAATACTGATATATTTACCACTTTTGCTGAAAATTTAATGAATAGGAGGCGTCATAAATGTAACTGAATTTTAACGACTACAGCCAAGTGAGGCATAACCGTAACAACTCATACTATATCCAAGCTAGAACATAAAAAGGATGAATAGATTCAACATTGAAACAGAGCTTAAACGTATTTTGTCAAATAAAGTACTGTAACATTATCTAGATCTAGTGATACTACTCTTATTTTGTGAATTGTACAAACCATTACAGAACCACAGAAAAATATGGTATCATTTTGCCCTCGTTAATTAACGAGTACCAATAAATCCTAATGGTATCCTTAGAAGATGATCAGCTCACTAAAAATGATATGTAATTAATGAATCAGAACAATAGTGTACATAGTAGAAATCGTTATAGATTTACCTGTACTTGCAATCATTGGTTATATTGAGGGGGATAGAAATTCAACACATCTGCTAGTTGTTGGAAAAAAAAGGCTTTCAAATTCCTTTTCAATGTAATTTGTAAAGTATAGGCAATTGTTACGTAGGTAACTAAGTAACTAGCCTCAAAAACATTCGAAAAGCAAAGGTGAAGATTTGATGCTTGATATTTTTCCCTTTCCTTTTTAAAGCGAAAAAAAGAATAAGAGAGAAAGAAATATTATTAACATTTCTAACCATCTTTTGTGGATGTATCTAAAACCATGACAATAGTGCTTCTAACCTCTTGAGGTCGCAATGCACGAAGTGGAACGTTTTATTTCGACATCGAATACAAAATTGCTTTGCCCTCATTTTCAGATGAATAAAAAAGTCGTACGACCCAACTCAATTTCTTTTTCATCTGAATCAGCGTGAGAACAATTCAATCATTCAAATGTCGCAATAAAAAAGATTTGATCTCTAATTTCGGTCTAAAATAAATAACAAACTCGACAAAATCCATTGTCAAAACAATTTGTTAAATTATTGAGAAGCCGATCGATTCTGCAAAAATCTAAATAAAACGTTACTTGGAGTCACCGTGTTTTTTTTAGATGCACCTGCCATCACAGGGCTTTGCTTTGTTTCCACTGGCTTGGTAGACCAGTGCCTTTATTAGTACTTCGGTTTCTTATTGACAAAACTACAGAGTTGTATAAGCTCTTACATTTATACTTTACACTTATTTTATCTTATAATTACTCTTTATCTATATTATTTAAATCTATTATAAAGTACTTTATTTAAATCTATTCCTTTTCTATTTCTATATATCTTTACATTCCAACCCCATTTGTCTTAATTAGTCTATTACTAATATACTTTAAGCCTTGCTATACATGCTATACATTGTACAATTTAATACATAAATCTATGGTAAACTAATGCTTATATAATTATTATATAACATAGTTATACACTGTATCTTGTTTTATTTTTATTGTTTACAATTTTGGCTATTGTTTTACAAAATTTTATAAATTTGCCACGTACATCTTTGTTCAACAGGATTTCTGCCATATTTTTGGTGTCTATTTTCTTGTTCTAGGTCGTACCTTTCTTTAGCATATATTTGGCATTCTGTCAACACATGCACTACACTCTCATTATCTTCTGTACCGCAAGGGCACGCCGGACTCTCCTTAAACCTGAACCGGTACAGATACTCGGAGAATCCATGCCCCGTCAGCACTTGCACTAACAACGGATCTAGGTTTATTTTCTTAACCGTATGATATACATTTCTAGCACTTGGTAGGAATAATTTAGTAATTGCCCCAGTTGCTCCCACTCTGTACCTTGTGTCCTACTCGCCACGGGTATCCTCACGGATTTGACGCTTGACGAATGAGATTGAACATCTGTCATATTCTGGTTTGGTCTTCTTATAAAGTGCTGCCTTTTTTACTAGATAGTCTGCTCGCTCGTTTCCCTCCATTTCTGCGTGAGCCATAATCCAATACAGCTTAATGGTTTTCCCAGGGTTTGTCGCCTCCTGGATAATCTGTCTGGTTTCCATAGCCAAGGGATTAATAAAATGGGGGACTATTATATGCTACGTCACTTATGCAAACAAGCTTCTCAAACTGAATTTACCAGTTCATTCTACCTTAATAAGGATGACGTAGTAGGACAGGTTAATCTATTCGTGTTAACGTGAACGCATACGGTTTACCCAGTGAGAGGGCAGCAAAGTGCTCGAGCCGTCAACCGTCGTCATAAACTAAGGGGTTACTTACGTGAGTATGGTGATCTGTGTACACTACATGAATGTGCTGATAGTAATCGTTTTATAAAAGTGACCTTCTGAGAGTATATCTTATGTCGAGAATTTTATTAATTTTGTATTTGAATCACTCACTTAAGACTGCGGCGACCTTTTACTTGGCGAAACTACCGTTACCATGGCTTTTTGAACAATATCTCTTATTTTAAAACAAAATTTCTCAAAGTAGCTCGCAAACATTACAGTACATGTATCAACATATTTAATAAAATCCTTCATCAACCTTTTTTCTTATCATCCCACTGCTGGGCACAGGTTTCCTCTCATACAGAGAAGGAGGAAAAATATTAAATATTTCATTGAAATTAAATTTTTCATTTAGGTACTTATCCATTTAACCGTACATATTGGTATAATTTTTACGATTAATTGGATATGTACCTAAATTAAATAACTTACTTGTAACCATTATGATGTAAAAGTTAAAAGAAGAGAAATTAAAGCAAAAATGAAATATAATCAAAAATTACTTGATTTTCTCAAGTGATATTTTATTAATTTCGTTCTCAAGGTTATAAGTATTTATGTTTAGTAGTCTGGCACTACCTACATGACAAATTAGAACTCATCGTCATTGTACTGTGTAAATGATAGTGACCTAAATAACGTTTACAAGTTCTCTCACAAGTGTTCAATATATAATATACTTATTTGCCTAAAAATTTTCATCTGAGCGCCTCCTCACCAGCCTCACCTCATCTTAATTTATATTTTCGATTTACATTACATGTCATCACTCCTTGTGGCCGTGGAAATGTACCGCTCTTTTGCAAGCATTATTAGTGGAGTGGAGTACCAATTGGAATGGAAATTGTGTTTGGTTTTGTGAAATGTGTATGATTTACAGTCTGCCAGGGACGTGAGTCTGACAAATCCTTCCGTTCCGTCCAGCGCGGGTCAGGACATTTTGATGATTTCACATCCGCAAAAAAGTGTATGATTTACAGTAAAGTAAATTCATAATAGCGCCATATTAATAATTAAACATCGGTTCACATTGTAATGGTCTGTATAATATCCGCTAACTATCAAACAGTTAAGGCAATGCGTTAGATTAACGACACAACTTATCACATGAATAGATAATAACTAGCCAACGACGGCGATCATTGATCTTAACTAGTAATAACTGATTTGAGACGTTAAAACAGTATTGAAGTAAGCTGTTCTGTTGTTGTTGAACATAGTCGTGATTAACACTGACTCTCTCGGTTCACAGTAATACGCACGGCTACAAATCATAAATAACCAGTGTAAACTGATTTCTGATTATACGAAAAACCTACACATTGCGAGTTTAGCTAAAAAATGGAAATTATAGCTTGATGAGTAGTATACAATGCATAACATAATTATACTGAACACTATCCCCAAGGGATTGTGTTCATTCATACAATGTGAAGTTTAAACAACTAACTACTGCTTCGTGTGTTAGAGTGTTGCCAGTGCCATTAAGCACTGGAAAATAAAATAATTTCTGTTGTATTAATTTCAACCATGTTATGCGATACTTGAGGCATGGAATTATAAAAGAAAACTGACTCATCCTGTAAAAAAGGTACTTGTTATGATAATATAACAATTAAATTCTTCCAGCATGAGATGTGAATTATTGATTTTGATTGTGGTTATTATTTTTATAATCAAACTATAGCTTTCGATTACATTTTGTTAGTACCAATGTAACTTTTCTAAAGTTATATGTACCTACTTTCTAAGTATATCTTAGACACTAGTAGCTGATTACAAGGTGAAGGAAAACATCTTGAGGAAACCTGGACTTTGTCAGAAGTCGTCAATCCGCATTGAGCAAGCGTGGTGATTAAGCTCAATCTTTCTCTGTATGAGAGGAGAGCTATGCTCAGCAGTGGGACGGTAAAAAAGGCTGTTGATGATGATGATGACTACAGGAAATATTAATAGCCAACGGAATATTATACTTTATTTTAAAACCGCATGACTAAACAGAATTGGCTTAACGGAGCTAAAAACCGTTCTCAGCACTTAAACATTAAAGTGGAAATTTTAATATAAATAAGACTTTTGTGGTATCTTCAGAAGGTACCTATAACGACTACTGAAAAGTTTTATGCGTTGTTTCTTATTTTTATGTATGTCTTAGATGGTCATAGTAACATTCTCTTAATTTAAGTAATACTATAAAAATGGTGCATACTTTGCTAACCAAAGTGTGACCTTTATAATTATTTTAGGAAGGGAGGGTTTGACTAGACCGTAGTTAACCTTTGTGCTGCCGTGAGAAAATGTCCAAGGGAAATTACTTCGCAGTGACTCGAGATAATAGAGGCGTCCTAACGTCTTTTATGTACAAATGTCGGGGTCAAATGGCGTCAGGTAACTAGGAAGATTACTAAATATGGAAGCACTAAAATATTTGACTGCCTTTAGTAGCAACCAGTATGATAATAATAAATGTTTATGATATAGACGCCTTGTTAAGTAGTTTAGTTCACCTTACTAAACATACTCTTTCTTTTCGCTTCTCCCGAGGGTTTCACATGTTCAAACTATACGACATTTAGCAATAACATCCAAAAAATTAAAACGCTGTGCCTAATACTGTATCTATTTCCATTCATTCCTGAAGGTCAGAATAAGCAATATGTATTTTCCTTTTTTGAGGTGAAATCTTGATTGGCCATAGGTAGCTCTGAGCAGATAATAATTAAATGAAATCCCAGAACGTCTTTTAAGTTGTTTGAAATGCTTTAGTGAATCGAATAGTGAATGAATTTATGAAAATATTGTAACGGACTATCAATAAATTTTAAAAAAAGATTGTCATGGTGACGTAATAAACAGCGTTGTCAAAAGCTGTAATAATGTAATTTAATAAATATTGTTGTCTCCCACAAAGGCCATTAATCAAGAATTGAATTGAATTGAAATAAATGACAATGAATTCAATGACATTTAAGATGATTACAGAGTGGCTAGCAAAAATCAAAAAATATTATAATGTTGTAACATAAATGGTTGCTATGGACTGAAAGAATATTTTACCTGCGGCGGTGTTTCCGTCTGAATACAATATAAATGTCTTCAAGGCTACAGTGAATAAGCTCTCAATAAACTAGCGTGCTGTACCATCAACGTTTGCATCACTGTTTACCATCAGGCGAGATCCCGGCTAAAACTTGATGTGCCTGCGTATTTGATGCACTCGGTCTGATCTCTGGTGGAAGATCTGTGAATTTGCCAACAGAAATTGTCTTTTGACTGCGAAAGGGCAGCCCACAGCGAGGTCAGTGTTTGCGAGGGCTGCGCCCTGATTGCATGGAGCCCCTTGCCCCGAACGCGACTGCGCAGCACTGACACGCCAAAGTGTGACGGTTTTACGTGTCAATACTTGTGTAAATAGTGAAAAATTGGTTTAGTATTTTATGTTTTTATGTGTTTAATTTTTAGTGTGTATATTATAAGTATGTAAGTGTTCCTCGTTTTTATGATAGATAACGGCAATTATAGTGATGCCGGAAACAGTGCCAGTCAACCTACCACTTCGCTTGATACCCAATTAGTGAGATGTTCGTATTGCTCACAGGCACGTTTTTTTAAAGGCGAACGGGGGCTGAGGATACATTATGGTAAGATCCACAAAATACGAGTACATAGTTTATCATCATGCCCCCCAGCTACACCCCCAACATCAACACCTCCAGAACAAACTTTGTGGCTAAGACTAGCAAAATTCAAAAACTCTACCCCGGTTTTAAAGAGAGTTCCCCGGGGCGCTAGACAGTCTGTTGCACAAAATTTGTCGCAATGTCTCCGTCTTGTGACCCGGGAGAACTCGCTAAGTGCCTGGGAGCAATTACTCACCTTCCCTTATAGAATTCTACATGTTCAGAAAAATTTGGCAAACAAAAAAACTTTAACAAATCAAATTAAAGACAACTGCAACAATTCGACCCTATATTTAGACCCAAAATTAATTCCATTTAATAATCAATCACCAAATGGTTTGTGTTCACATGTAGAATCTAAATTAAGTGAAGGTGACATCAGAGGAGCCGCTAGGATATTATTTAGCAGCGATGTGGTGGCGCCTTACTCTACTGAAACTTTTACAGCTCTAAAGAGTAAACACCCGGCACCTGCGGATGATCTCACTTTCCCCGACCCCCCTAACACTCCCGACCTAAATTCAACCTTTTTAAATATTTCGGCCCACCAGATAATTGCAGCCGTAAGCTCTTTTCGAAGTGGTTCCGCCGGCGGCCTCGACGGTCTGACTCCGCAACATCTTAAAGATTTGCTGAGTCCAGGCGCCGGAGAAGCTGGTGAGTTACTCATGAAGGAGCTTGCGGCCCTTATTAACCTCATGCTCACCGGCGGTGTGAACGAGGCTGTCCTGAGTGTCTTGTACGGGGCCAACCTGTGTGCCCTGCGCAAGAAGGATGGCGGCATTCGTCCCATCGCCGTTGGGTGTACATACAGGCGTACGGCAGCCAAAATATGCTGTAAGATCTATAACGAAAAACTTACAGCTAAGTTTCAGCCCCTGCAGCTTGGTTTCGGTACGAAAGGGGGCTGTGAGGCTGCCGTTCATGCACTTTCCACTTTTTTAAATTCAAACAAAGGTGAGATCATCCTCAAGGTTGACGTGAAGAATGCCTTCAATTCTGTAAATAGGGATACTTTGTTGACTGAAGCCAAAAAGGAATTACCCGAAATTTATAACTTTTTATGGCAATGTTACAGATACCCTTCCAAATTATTATATAAAGACAATGTTTTGGAATCTGCAGTAGGATGTCAACAAGGTGACCCTCTTGGGCCAGTCCTTTTCAGTTTGGCTATTCATCCCATTATCCAGAAACTAAATTCAAAATTTAACGTTTGGTACTTAGACGATGGGACTTTAGGAGGTGATGTAGACACCATTTTGAAAGACCTACAGCTTCTTAAACAGGAATTTAAATCGATTGGCCTGGACCTTAACCCCTCAAAGTGTGAAATTTACCTCTCTGACATTCTGACATCACCCGACAGACAACTGACCATAGAAAAGTTTAATGCAATAGCCCCAAACATAAAATTGTTAGATAAAAGCTCACTACACCTCCTTGGGTCTCCAATTTTGGAAGATAGTTTTCCTTCATTCATCGAACAAAAAATTCAAAATTTTAACGACATTTCGGACAGACTCTGTAAAATTAATTTGCATTCGGCTTTCATCCTTATTAGATACTGCTGTTTTGGCCCAAATTTTATATATTATCTACGCTCATCCCCTTTATGGAAGTAACCACAACTTTTGGATAAAATTGACCAAATTATTCGCAACCTAACAACCATTTTAAATGTGGCCTTGGACGACCGAGCCTGGATGCAAGCCACACTTCCCATCCGGTTTGGTGGCCTCGGCGTCCGTAAAATTTCCAGTATTAGCTTACCGGCGTTCCTGTCCTCTGTCCACAGCACTGAAGAGTTAACCGGGAAGATTTTAGCCTCATCCCTGGTCGACTCTGAAGTGCCGTGCTCGACCGACGCGGTGAACGCCTGGAAAATGACTTGCCCAGATACGAATCTGCCCGTGAACCCATCTTCCCAGAGGCAGTGGGATGAGCCGCTCTGCAGGTTGGTACGGAATAATCTTTTTAATACGTCCACCAGTGTAAAATGATCGTTTTAATCTGGGAAACCATACACTATTGACTTAAACCAGTTCCCTTTAGCTCAAGAGAGTGAATTGAGGCTCTTGTTTACTGCGACCCCATCGCAATGCATTTTCACGTCGCGGCATCAGGTTTTAGAAAATATTCCCTGAGACTACCTATCCTCCACACTTTCGCGGGGTATACAGTCTACTTATTGATGACTGTGGGCGATACATCCAGGGCATCGTGTTTGGTCTGAGTCCATTTGATTATGTTGAAAGAGTATATAAAAAGCATTACCAAAAAGCATAAACCAACCTAATTAGGCCGTATCTTGGCTAGAAAATTATTAATTTCTGCAGGAAGCTAAAGAAACGCTCCTTTTAACGCAATTGCTACATGTCAGAAACATTGTCGCCCATCGACTTCGACATGCTCAAATACGGTTTTCGGATGATATTGTATTTAAGCAGTAAATTGTCTATAGGTCGATCGAATTAAATAATGCCATAACGTATTTAAGTAAGTCAGTTAGTTATTCACTGCATCAAATTTATATTACCTAAATTAAATAAATTATACTCACATTTCTATCGCCAGTAATGTTTACTTTTGTTGAAAAAAGAACATTCCAATGTATCACTCCGTATTTTCACTGTTATTTACGCATCACAGTCGTGAACTCGCGATCATGAGAACAGCCGACACAGAACAAACGTCTACTCACTACGACAGACGCCGCGGTACTGAAGCTTTGATGCTGTAAAGTGGAAATCAGGGTGAGTGTTCCCTTCCCCATGCGACATTTAGCGCTTGGAACCTAACGCGCTGACACTTGAAGCGAACATTGTTCTTTTGGGTAACACAAGGCGTCCTACCCAATTTCTTTTATAATTAGTTTCATTTCTTTGAATTTATGGGTACTTATAAATAGCAACTGCAAGAGCTATTTGTATATTATTTATTTAGACCAATAAATAAATACTTAAGATTTGATTAATAGTAAACATAACTGAAATCCTCCAATGAAATCTTCTAAATAAAAATACAAAAAAAGTAGGAGAAATAAATGCAGTTCAGTAGTCGAATCAAATTTCCCATCATGTGTTGTTCTGGCAGAAAAGTTTTTCATTCCTTTGTAATCCTAATTCATTTCCTCAACCGAAAACGCGTCGTCATTTTGCAAGCGGCGCGGCTTCGTAATGGTGATGGATCGTGAGATATTTGAGGCTGAGCGCATCTGCTTGTCCATATTTACGACTTGTACATTGTGATTCATTGACTAAGTATCATCTAAAAGCCATTGTTTATGAGCAGTCTATATCTATAGTCTAATCAGCAAAAAACTTCTGTCAACGATGAAAAGTGTGCCTAAATTCTACAAAAAAATGGTGATTGTATGTGTATGCTACCTAATTTATTTGTTGATTATATCTGGAAATAAACGATTTTTATTTATTTGTTTAAAAAGGAAAATAAATGTATGCCCGAACAAATTTTCGAATAAAGGTTGGTGTAACAATTCTTGCTTATTTCGAAACCTAATTTTCAATTCAACGACAAAGGAGACTTATACGTCACGAAACGCTCTGTCGAATTATTTATGAAGACATTTGTCAGCCTCCCCCGCGCTGGAATCTACACGAGTAATGACAATAGACTCAGAGGAATTGGCAAATCTTCGAATGAGGACATATTTCTTTTCTTCTTTTTTTTTTTTTTTGCTAACGTGACATTATTTAGCTCAACAAAATTACATAATTAAAATACTTCTAGACACATTCTTAAAATTATCCATAAATGTACTTAGTTCTGTCTTGCGTCTCTCAAGTAATAGCAGTAATCGCATTCTTATAGTATAACTAGCTGCGCCTCACAATTTTACTGGATATGTGTCGATCCTATAAAAATCGGAATAAAATGTATTGTTTTCTGTTTTAATCTAGGTTATCAACTACCTGTGAGCCAAATTTCATCTTAATCCGTTTAAGTAGCAGATTACTCATAAAAGATGAACATACTTCCGTCTCCGTCCATATTCGTCCATAAAAACTTACGCATTTATAATAATAATTAGTAGGAAGTAGATTACACTTTACCAACCTCGTGAAGTTCGTAAATGTAGAATAATTCGCTGAGCACAGCGCATACAATATTCAGCGGACTTGTGTGGTGTGAACAAAAGCTGTCTTTAATTATGAGCCTTTAGGCAAATGTGCGCATGGATGGCCAGTGTAATTGGGCAGGGGTCAACCTGTTTAAAAGAACATGAATGTATAAGCCCAGCGTAAGTTTAATACAGACTAGGTTCTTAATAAGTAATATAAGGAGATTTATTATCCACAAAAGGGGTTTATAATGCCTCACTATTGGAAGCCGCTCTTTAACGAACACGTTTTTTTTTCTACGGCGCGGTTCGTACGCCGTAAAGTAAAGGTATTGTACCGTATGCAAAGGGCTTGCTGAGGTTCCGTCAAAAGCCTTGTTTGACTCCGACTTTGTTGCAGTTGAAGCGGAATGCCTCAAGCCCTGGTATAAGGATATTTTGCGTCCCGGAGGCATATTGATGGATCTCAACAAGTACGTCACGGTCCGAATATATCATGATGTATGTGAAAGTATGTGCTTGACTTTTCAATATGAAATTTATACTAGCCGTTGGGGTCCCATACCCAAAGGGTTAAAACAAAGCCACTATTACTATTATTAAGCACCCCGCTGGATCAAAGTCTTCATTTCAACACCTTGACCATCACAGGTAAATAGCACTACATTTTGTGCATTTAGGTAAAAGGGGTGCAATAGTGCAGTATTTTCAGAAATTCTAATTGATGAGCAGTAAACTGTAGACACATAATATGCAAATGTGATCCTTAAGCTGAACTAGTGCTTTCAGATCGAGCCGATACATCTGAGCCGGTGAATTCAAGAGTATTGTTTTATTTTATGTACTGTTTGACTATATTTCTACTATATTTATTTATATAACTGTTATATTTGCGTCCGCAGGCCCCGTTCAAACGTGACATACGAAATCACAATTTTTCAGACTTTTCAGAGAACATATTATGTGTGTATGTGCGTTTTTGTATGCGTAACGTGTTTAACGACGAAAAAGTGTTTCTGAGCCTTTGTCAATTGGTGCTTTAACCAATTTCCGGCTACAAAACCATTTCATGTCAAGGAAAAGGACTCTAGACGTGATAATAATGTACTAAACATTACTGTGTGCAAATAAATATAGTAACAGCAAATGTACGTTTTTTGTTAAATCTAATGAAAAACTTTAGTCCTAAAACGTCGCAGTAGTGGATTTTAATCATATTTCTTGTTTATCAATTAGCACTTTCTGTGAATGGGTTCCTATTACGCTTAGGTTCAAATTCAATGAATGAAATGTTTTTAACATGATTCAATATATTTATCATCGAGCACACAAATATTGGCAGTGAAGTTTCTTGATAGTAGGCCATAACATCGGCTGCCGGCAGAAGTTACCACCCACCAGACCAAGTCTTGCCGCCAAGCGATTCGTTGTGTTCCGACATAATTTTGAATGTGTACGGCTTCACCAGAGCCATACGGAGGACGGGTGTGAGTAGTTGTGTGGCGATGTGTGCCGGGTGCGATGCGCCAAATGTTGTTGTGTCGGAAGTTTGATCATGGAGAATCTCCTGATCAGTCATCCTGTAGCGCAGCATCGTTGGTGGTGTTGCTGGGTTTGACATTGCATCATCTCGCTTAACAGCCGTCTCCCTTCCTATTCACTCTGTTTTTTTGAGTGAATAGGCTCTTATTAAACTAGTGCGCATTACCATTAACGATTAATATTTTACGAAATAAATAATTTGATTTAATCGCATCACTGCTTGCCATCAAGCGGGATTACTTGACAGAACTCACGGTTCTGTCAAGTTGTGGATAGCTCAGATGACCTATTAAATAATTCTATCCGGATCTTCAAACAAATATGGCCAATCGAGAATGGCTATGCGAAAGGCCAATTTTGGCACCGACTAATGAAATAAATGAACAAATCTTGTTAACAGTTCAGAGAAATGTTATCGAATACCTCTCAGTGGACAATATTACGG
Source organism: Sesamia nonagrioides (assembly GCA_017933935.1). NCBI lineage: Eukaryota > Metazoa > Arthropoda > Insecta > Lepidoptera > Noctuidae > Sesamia > Sesamia nonagrioides. The sequence continues at coordinate 123,492 of JADWQK010001527.1, read as the reverse complement.
ACACTGAACAAGTTACATCATACCCTATAGAATTTTTGAACTCTTTAGAATTATCAGAAGTGCCACCCCATAAGTTGATACTAAAAGTTGGTGTTCCAGTCCTATTAATGAGGAATATTGACAATCCAAAGTTGTGTAACGGAGAACCATTACACAGCCTTGGAGCGTCAATATTCCTCATTAATAGGACTTATATTATTGTAGCCTTTACAATGTTGTGACCCAAATGTGTTATTTGTAACCGAGTACGGTTACAAAGAACACATTTGGGTCACAATATTGTAAAGGCTACAATAATGGCTGGAATGGCAAAAGGACAAAATGTCTTTATTCCCCGTATTCCCATCGTCCCGACGGATTTGATATTTCAATTTAAAAGAGTACAGTTCCTTCTGAAAGCAGGATTTGCTATAACAAAGCCGGCAAAAGTCGCCGGAGTTCATTTAGAAACAACATGTTTTTCTCATGGGCAACTCTATGTGGCATGCTTACATGTATCAAATCCAGAAAACCTTTATGTTTTGGCAAAAGACAGCAAAACAAAAAAAATTGTTTATAAAACCGTTCTTACTTAAATGAGCCCATATTTTATCAAGCGTAATAATTTTAACCCTTATTTCATAATATCCTAAGTATATCCAAAACACCAACCAACGAAAAATAATTAGAAGTATGATATTTGATGGTTCTTTCCTTTGCTAAACCTTTGAACCCGGTAAAATTAACGTTGCTATAGACCTTATCTTTATATATATAATTCTGCTGTACGTGTGTATGTCATTGAACTCCTCCTAAACGGCTTTACCGATTTTAATGAATTTTTCTGTATGCGTTTGAGTGGCGACCTGGATGGTTTAGATTAACAAATCAGCCCGGCAGATGGCGCTGATCGCTTGAAGAAGCATGTGATCTCGGAAACGGCCCTAACGATTTCGCTAAAAATTTAATATGTGAGGGTTTTCGGGGACGAGAAATTGATCTAGCTCAGTTTTATGTCTGGGGAAGCGCATATTTTCTAGTTTTCTCTTTCGCAATATTTCACGCATAATATAGGCGCTAATTTCGCTCGGCTTGACATAGCGGCTGTGGCGTAGGCGATAGTGGTATGGTCTACTCGCGATAGCTGGTGTTCCTCGGTTCAAACCCGGGCAATCACAATTTTTTTTTTTTGTTTTAGACAAGTTTATAGTTTTTTTTTTATTTTTGTAATTACTTAAAAAGAAAATTGTACATAAGAACTAAAAGGGGAAAAAATAAAAAAAAGATATTTTAATTTTTTTTATTTAACTAAAATTGTACTTATGAACTAAAAGAGAAAAAAAATACAAATAAATAAATATTTAAGATTTTTTATTTCACTTTATGAGACTGAAACAAGAGCTCCAGGAGTAGAGAGAGGTATGATATCTTTGTTACAAATGAAGATGACAATGCTTTCCATGGGTATATTCCTAAATCTGCTGTACCTACCCATGTGCGTCACTGAATTCCTACTAAAGGGCTGGTCCGATTTGAATGAAGTCTATGTATATAAATGAAAGTTGTGTTAGTTACCCTATTTATAACTCAAGAACCGCTTAACCAGTATGGCTCAAAATTGGTAGGGAGGTAGATAAGAACTGGGAGAAGGACATATCACGTAGGATACTTTTTATCCCGTTCCCGTTGTTCCCGTCGTTCCCGTGTGACGTGACATGGAATAACAAAACAACTCAGTCAAAATATAACTTAGCGGTTCATTTGTTAAAAATGGTACAAACACACTACCGCACTACTCAGCATATTAAAAAAAGATCTTACCGGTTGAATGTTGATGCATTCATTTAAAGCAAGGAATATAAATACTCTCTGCCGGTTTAATTTTTTTAATAAAAGCCCCAAAGCAAACTTCAACTTCAAAATTTCTAATATTGTATTGCTGTGCCATTTACCACTTCACTACATACTATAAAACAAAGTTACTTTCTATTTCCCTATGTCCCTTTGTATGATTAAATCTTTAAAACTACGAAACAGATTTTGATGAGGTTTCTTTTAATAGATATAGTAAGTAAAAAGAAACGTTTATATGTATAATAACATCCATTAAATTGTGTCCATATCCAATCCATAAAATCCCAGTACAGCGGACAGAGCTCCGGCGGGATCTCATGGCGACATGGAAAATGTGATTGTCGCAATCTAGCACAGAGCACGCCACAATAGCGGCGGTAAGTCCTCTCTTTGAGGAGTAGCTAGAGAGGCGCCACGGCATCCTCACCTTCCGACTGACGTAGGTCCTCACCGGACACGGCTGTTTCGGGAGGTTCCTGTTCCGTATAAGGCGGGAGGAAACGCCAGGGTGACCACTGTGTGCATTGCCCTGAGGACACGGTGGAGCATATGGTGGAGGTCTGCCCGACTTGGGTAGAGCACAGCCGTGTCCTCGTGGCGGCGATCGGCGGCGATCTCTCGCGTCCGACCCTAGTCCGGGCCATAGTCCGGAGCAAGAGTGCATGATGGCAAGCTTTCACCTCCTTCTGTGAAGCAGAGATGCTGGCAAAGGAGGAGGCGTAGCGTGTGAGGGAGCGAAAATCCCACTACTCTCACGCCGGAAAACCGCCGCAGGAAGCGCCCTGGTCGGGTGGCAACATCGGACTCCCGACCACCGTAGGCGCGGGCTTGCGGGCGGCGAGCGATAGGCAGCTCGCCTCCTGGTAAGAACCAGGCCCGAGTTAACGGCGCGTTGTGTTTCACACGCGCCTCAAAGAAATGTCAGCACACCTTGACGGGGTCTACGAGGACTGGTCCACAGGGTTGCGGGTTGGTTAAAAAAGAAACCATGGCACCGGCCGTTGCACAGGCAAGTGAAGGAACACGGGTGGGTTTTAGTCTAGGTAAAAGTCTGACACGCCCTTCCGCTCCGCCCAGAGCGGGAGAGGTCATTTGATGATTTCCCATCCAAAACAAAAAAAAAAAAGAACTGAAGAAGAGCAAGAAATTGCACTTGAAGAGCGCAGCCTTAGTATGGCTCGACTTCGTGCTTCTCACTCACCAGAGCAAAGGGAGGCAGCCCATGAAACGGCTCAGTTGGCAATGCGAAATCGTCCAGCAAACCTCAGAGATCAAGCGCTAGATAATAATTTACGAAGCACAAGAACAAATTCATCAAATACTGATTTGAATCGGGCAGCGTTTCTATACGCATATAATATAGCGCAATGACGTTCGCATTGGGCCAATGGATGTTGTTTCCGAGTATTGTAGCACATTAAAGATTTCCGGAGAACCGCCAGAATTGTGCTCCCAAATAAAGAATAATTGAATAATAATATTTATTTATTTAAAATTATCCTAATTTAAAAAGTACTCATGTGATATTGCCTTTAAGGCGGAACGAAGTTCGCCGGGTCAGCTAGTGTATCTATATAATCCTACTAATAATATAAACGCGAAAATGTGTGAGGATGTTTGAAACCTTGCAGTAATGTAGGCATTTATTATTTTATTATTTATTTATTTTCTTAATGTCCACTTGTACAATAGGATAAATGCTATGCCCCGCAAAACCGTTTTCACGGTTTGTCTGCGGGAACGGAACAACCAGTGTATCAATATTTAATCAGCAATAATTAAAAATGCAACAATATTACATAAAAATCTATCTATTTATCTTGGCATTCGCCCGGAAACGGGAACCACCGCGCGCTGTAAACTGAAGTCTACGCGGACGAAGTCGCGGGCAACAGCTAGTGTAAAATAATTGTGATGGTTCTAAAAGTTTTAATTTTTTGGTAACATAAATTGTTATGTTTATGCACGATAGCGCAATGAATAAATATATTATTTTTTCCCGCCTTATCCGGAACAGCCGTGTTTAGATAGACCTGCGTTAGACGGAAGGTGAGGACGCCGTTGCGCCTCCCTAGCTACTCCTTATAGAGGGGACTTACCACTACTGTTGTGGAGTGCCCAACATTAGGTTGTGACAATCGCAGTCTCCATGTCACCATTAGATCCCGCTGGACCTCTTACCGCCGTACCGCGATTACTTGCGGCACTCCTACATGTGGGCGAGGGCTTTGGCCTCCAGATTCTATGGCGCCAATCCTGCAAGGAGGCTCGCCAGCTCAGCAGGGACCGTGCGGTCTCCCCAGACCAGCCGAACGGCCATGACCCTGTGGGATGCGGTCAGGCGTCGGGCTGGTCGCAGTCAGCGACCAGTCTGACCAGATGCAGCTAACAGTACTATTCACAACTAAAAAGTGTACGATAAAAACATTTTTCAATTAACAAAGAGCCATTAAAAAAAACCAAATAGATTAACGGCACGTCATAAATGTACCTATTATATAACCATTAAAAATATTTCACTGCAATAAAAACCACCTCCCGAATGAAACGGGATATAATGAAACTCTCTCTCTCAAATGAAACTCTGCGAAACAGCCGCTTTAACTTTTAACCGCACCTAAAAATAATTTGTTTTTATTTTCTTTTTCCCTTATAATAACCGTTTACAGTAAAGTGTAGTGAACAATCTCATGAACGTTTAAGCAAAGTCATCAGCAGAAACATTTTTAATGTGAAACGACCGATCATTATGAGTTACAACTGCTGTGCTGTATGTCGCGGGTTCGATTCTCCCATGGAGCCAGTATTTGTATAGCCTGTACTGTATGGTCTATCATAATTTGTAAAAGCACCCACAATTCAGGAGTCATTCCTAGTGTGGCGCATCAATTTAAATCTAAAAAAAAAAATACTAATGATAGTAAATATTGTAAAATTGTCAACGAAGCAGTGATGCTGGCGAATGAGGAGGTGAAGCGCGTGAGGAAGCGGAAATCCCAGAGGGCTCACGCCTCTAGCCACCGCAGGAGTCGCCCTGGGTGGGAGACAACATCGAATTCCCGGCCACAGTAGGCGCGAGTTTGCGGCCGGCGAGCAGTGGGCAGCTCGCCGCCCGGTAATGAACCCGGGTCGACGGACGGACAAAGATGAATTTTTCATATTTTACACAATGAAATGTAAGTTTTTTCTGGAACGCATAACTCTTTCTTTAGTTATCATCGTCCTTTATTTGCACGTTTTTATGATTCTGTACTTATAAGTATGTCAACTCAATGTAAAACTCATAGACACAAACAGTATAGTGTACACTTATTGTGACGAACAGGAAGCTACGAAACCCTACAGTGAGCGTTGCCTGACACGCTCTTGGACAGTTTTTATTTATATTTGCAAACAGTTGTTTACTTTACAACATTTTTATAAAATATGAACTATCAGGTTCTAAATAAAAGGCTAACGGCATTTCACAAGAATCAGTATTATCACATTATTATATGACAATGGTAATTTATTGCCTGAAATTAGGCCAACCCTCTGGTCACGTGAAGTCTACTAACTGACTAATTGTACTTCGAATTCAAACAGCCCTAGCTGCGCCTAGCCAACAAAACAGCTCGAACATTAATAATATAACTTCTAATATGATGAGATAATAATTCAGAAAATTCCAACAATATATCCAATTTGTCGGAGACTTTGTTAGATAAATGGAGTCTGAGCAAATATCAATCTTTGTGTAACTTCATCCACTCTATTCTTATGTCAATTACGACTGTTGTAGGCCAAATTGAAGCAGCGCTGTAATTTTGCGTAACACACTGTTATCATTAAGTACAACATTTTTCTAATTCATTGCTCCATTTATTCAAGAAATATGTCTGTTGAGGAACGCAAATGACGCACTGAATGTTGTTAAGCTACAAAAATTTGCTACGAATGTGTGTTACGCAATTATTTTACAGGTATAATTTTCTTACAGATTCCAGTTCCGATAATTGAGTATATTTTATTCTTTCGTTAGTGGTATGTAGTTACATACAACCTACGGCTCCCTCCTGGTACTACAACGAGGACTTCTTCTTGTACAATGTAGATGACGATGACCTAAATAGCTTTTACAAGTTTCTCGTGAGGAGCAGCACTTAATACCCCATGCATAATTTATTCTATCGCCTGAAGAGTGCGGTCCGAGCTCCTACTCCAATCTTGTCTTGTACTCTGTATTGTATAACCATTACATAGCTACTTCTGGCTGAAGAGATGTATCGCCACTTTATGCATGCATGATTTATCTTTAATATTCATTTGGAATTGAAATAATCTTTGATGTTGGTAATACGTTCTGATTTGCACGTTACACGTTAACGCAAAGCCATAATCTATACTAATCTATACTAATATTATAAATGCGAAAGTAACTCTCTCTGTCTGTCTGTCGGTCTGTCTGTCTGTCTGTCTGTTACGCTTTCCCGCTAAAACCTCTCAACCGATTTTGATGAAATTTGGCACAGACAATCTTTAGACTCTGAGAAAGAACATAGGCTACCTTTTATCCCGGAAAAAATTGATATTCCCGAGGGAAATCTAAAAAGCGCGATATAACCGAACTCCACGCGAGCGAAGCCGCGGGCGGAAAGCTAGTGGTAGATAAAACCAATAAGCATTCATATAATAACCTGCGTAACATCCTCAAACTATCTCAACAACGGACAATGCGGCAAATTCACGACACAACTTACCTCATAAATACACAATAACCAGCTAATGATGGTGAACATTAATCTCAACTAGTAATAACAGATTTCAGATGTTAAAACTGTATTGAAGTACTCTGTTCTGTTGTGGTTAACTTACGTTGCGTTGGTTAATACTACTGAGGCTTAATGTTGTATGGACAACGAAATTAGAGGACATTCTGATCTAGAGTTTCATACTTCAGTGCTTATCATATCCTATTTGTCACTTGTATTGTGTTTATTCCATACAATTTATGTAGTATTCCAAAATTAGATAGTATTGCTCGTATTATGAATTTGTGGCAGAAATTATTTAATGCTAAAACTTTGTAACAGAAAACATTAAATTTAAAAAAAAATGTTTTGTACAGCCAACTGACGAGTTTTGCTAATAACAAATTACATTTTTTATGTAAGCTCTACAACGTGACCACACAATAATAGCTATCTACGGTGACAGATGACTCGCGGCCACATTACACGGTATCAATAATACAAAAACGTGCAGGTGCTGCCATGATATGCAAATTGTTGCTCGTTCGGGTGCCCATCACGGCGGACATCAAGTGTTGAGTAAGCAGAATGTGCGAACGATGGTAAGAAAATGCGAGCAAGTCATTTAAGTAAGTTAATGTAGTGTAAGCTATTTGCTGAAATACATATGAACTGAATATTAGAGATTGGACCTAGGTGGAAAATTTATGTTAGTTCTAATAAATGTGTCATTGCGTCTGCTTTAAACTACTGAAACAACTAGGTCGCCTAATTAACTTCCAGGGAAATAAAGAAGTGGTAAAATTGCCGTAACAAGCTTTAGTTAATGATGACGTGTTGCAGTGAAGAGACATGACGGTACTAAATCTCACGGTACAAAATTTAAGTTGTTTATCCAGTCAATTGGTCTGATTATGAAATAATTATAGTTTTATATAATAATGTACATAATCTCAAAATCATAAATATAAGAGCGTAGATTAAAGGTAAAGAGGATTAGAGGTAGAGAAACGGGCGTAGATTTTAGGATATCGTTTCTGATCTGAAAGGAAAAAGACTCTTATATGGTATATTTTTGAAAGTATATCACAAAGCTATTTTCAGTTTCCAAAGATATTAAAAATTAGGTTTATATTCGCAACAGTTCTATGAAAAAAATATGTTTTACTAGGAAAATAACAAGTTTTTATTTAGTCTGTAATGTGATTTGTCAATCTTAATCGGAAAACAAAATCTATTGAGACTTACAGATATTTTTTGAAAGAATTATACATACCTTTTACGATCTTAAATATATCAATAAATAGTAAAAGTAAATTGTTGGCAATTTTAGATTTCCTTTTCCAATTTCTTCAAAACCTTTGTTGTCGTTGAGAACTTCATTTTCTACTTGTCACCATCGTCATTGTGTATTAGGAGAATCATGCGCTTCCAGAGTTAAATGTGGACTAAAAAACTTATAAGAGTGAGAAATTGGTGGCGCGGATACGGATTACGGAATTAAATTTGTCCAAGTTTATAATTGAGTTGATCAATTTTAAACTTGGACCACTTTAATCCGTAACCGGCAGTTAATATTCATTAATTGTCAGTTGTAAGACTGTTTATAATTGTTCAGTGATTTCTGGTACACATTGTCTAAATAAATGAAATAGTAACGTAGTGTCCAATAACGCCTAAATCACTTAAAAGCATTAGTTTTGTTTAATACCTACTATTAATATTGAATCGGAATACTCTCGAATTAATGGAAACCTATCCAGCGGTTTACTCAAACAGAAATTTACATTGAAGTTCATTACATTCACAAATGTATTTGCGGTTAACAGACCAGTTTGGAATCCTTATCCATCCATTGATACCATAAAGGATCATCAATTTATATTATTAGGATATTCGGGATAGGACTGTCTCTTTTGTCGTTTTATCTTAGCGTAAACATTGGCATTTACTATTAAAAGGCATTATACATTAGACGTTTGGCATTATATTAAATACGAGTTAGTAAACACACATCGCTTGTTAAACTCGGCGTCTGACGACTTTCGGAGTGCACAGTTGCACACTGGCTCAGTTTACAAATAGACGTGGAACTGATTGCTTGTCTGTGTGTAATTTATAGTCACTATGAAAGACGACGGCAGAGGTAAATAGAATTTTATATAAACGCCATATTTCGAGGTAGACTCACATATGGAAAGTATGTGACGATGGCATGAATTCTGTGAAACTCTCAATGACTTAAAAGGGTGGTCTCTCTTGGATTTTATCGTAATAATATCGATTCATAGTTGTTTATTTTGGTCAATGATCGAATGTACTATAAAATGACAGCGCATGTGCATGAAACGCACAGCTGATGCCCATGCAACGTATGTTCTTATCAAAATCTGGAAATGCCCATTTATCGTGCGTAAGTCACAAGCGGTTACAACCTTAAATTTTCAGTAGAATAATTGATCATGTAGTAATGATAAATAATTTCTAACCTGGGATAAATTAATTTCAACTGCGGAACTTTTTATTGCGCGTGGCCGCAGTTGACCAGTTATTATTATAAGTAAAACAATAAAATATTAGTCGTTTTACAAAAATCTCATGGCATCAAATTGCTTAATTTCAAAAAAAAATTATTGATACTGGTGCCTAATACTCAGGTTACGTAACTATAACGGCTATCAAGGGTAGGAAAACGTTGGCGAAATGTTCTCTTTTCCATCCCTTTTTTATTGCCAAATTTCCGTTCGTAACCTAGAGAATTACTCTGCCGTAATAGCTCATTTTTTGTTCATCGACCGAAACGTCACGGTTAGGACAAAAGAACTGTAATTGAGGCTTTATTGGCGACTCAGTCTTTGTTTATTGATTTTATTTCACACGAGGCATGAAACAATTCCTTGTATGTGCGTTTAATCAGAATTGTCACTTTAAGGATTTCATATATTTCTGCACCAATAAACTCATTAAAGAATCTAATGTCTACTTTCAACGTGGAATATAAGCACTAACACAATATAAATGGGAGAGTTCTTCCATGTTCTTTGCAAACTTCGACGTCTTGTGAAAACCTCGATGTCATGTCGGTGTGACGACGTGTCTGTCAGCTGCAGCTACACGTTACAGGATCTGATGGACGCTGATGATGACACAAACAAATAATCAAATTCTGGGCCAAGTCCATTTAGATTGCTAACGACACGCTAAGAAGAAAATCAATTGCACTGTTTTAAATTTGTTTGTATTCAGACTGTATTTGTGACTATTTACAATATTAATATTAAAGCAAGCATAGCTTCAGATGTGCACTTAGAAACATGAACTACTGCCTTTAACGCCACATTTATTTAGCTTGGGAGTGCTACTTTATTTGCAAACACTTTAAGAGCTTTTTAATGAATGTACCCACAGCTCTCATGCAAAAGCATGGCATACAATATTTTGCTTCATTGCAGAGCTCTTTTGTCTCATTCAGAGTATCTTTCATGATATTCATAAAATATGCGGACATAACAAGTGATGAATGATATAACAAGTGCGGTACAGACGCCCTCAAAAATATGTTGACTACTCGCGCGATTTAAATTTGCACCTCGCTCTGTGACGTCATTCGGACGGTACCTTTTGTAAAAAATGAGAATTATGTTAAAAAAAAATATAAATTATGTTTATTTTAATGTCGTTTTGATGTTAAAGCGTCATAATACTAAATCATTCTACTCATGACGTTTTGCAATGAAATTGATACATATGGACTGAATGGTGCAACCAACAGGCTTCACTAACGCGTCGAAAATTTAAAAAACAAATACATTTTTTTTAAATAATTTAGTTAAACAAATACTCTACAGAAACAGTAATAACAACAGGGGATTTAAACTGTATAACGGGGAGCTGCGCGGTGGAGTGGGAGAAGGATCGCATTCCAACGAGGTGCACATTTAACTCGCACGAGTAGTACCCTTACAAGAATTAATTTAATTGTTTAAATAATGTAACAATGTGTCTTTGTCTATAATAATGTAACAATCTGAAGCCAGGAAACGTATAATATTGGGTTTATAATTGTTGTATCCTTATTTATTAGAGTACAGATAACTTTTAGCTATAAAAAAATAAATGCCGTCTTCCTTCCTATTCACTAAGATTTTTTATGTAAATGGGCTTAATAAACCAGCGCGCTTTACCATAAACGATTGTATCACTGCTTACCATCAGGTGGGATTGCAGGCAAGCGCTAGTTTATAATTATAAAAAAAAAAAAAAACTAAAAGGAAATAGGATATAGTCGACATAAAGCCAATAAGAAATTTTGCGTTTAGAGTTCTAATTAAAACTGTTTATGAATGTACAAGCAGCGTTGTACATAGTTACTATATTAATATAAATAAACACATTATAATTATAGAATCATGAATCAAAACAATCCGATGAAATCTTGTCGATAAATAATTATGTACATCTTTTTGAGGCTGACTGTACCTAGATTACCTAAATATGGGGATAATTAAACAGGAAAAAATGTGCTTATGAAGTACAATGAGCACTCAATTAAGCACTATTTTTAAATTAACTTGTAACTGATTATAAACTGTTGGCTCACGGCCATGCATTACTTTTCACCGAACGATCCAACTGCGTGCTGTAAAGCGCGAATTTTATTTTTATCAAATGCTAGTGCAAATGGTATTTATTTTCGCATGTGTTGTTTTGTACTTACTTGTAAAAATCACCAACCAATCATCATTATTTATATAAGACGTCATATTGTTGCGACTTTCAGTAGTAACGTCAAATTGACCTTTGTGATAGCTGATGAGCTGCGCGCGCGAACAGATTATATATATCCGGCAACGCGTGAGTCGTTGTCTGGAATGTTACCATTTCGTCTTGACGATTATATCACCTTTTGAAATAAGATAATTGCCTTGATTCCCTTGTTCATAAACTAATATTAGTTTAGCCCTGTAAAATAAATCCACGCCTGACGTATTTTTATTCGCCGTGTTTTTAATCGCATCTAAATTGTCTATGGAGTATCTTAATTTGACAGTACTAAACAGATATGTCTATGATATCTTCTATCCTTTTCTTAATGCAACAGAAAGAGAACTATGCACTAAACTTAAAATTAGTTTATAAACAAGAGGATCGGTACCAGTGTATACTTATTTTATTTCTTTTTATGAATATAGTTTTTTTATTTATAGATGATCTCTAATTGTATGCTGCACCGAATGACGTTATGACGTCAATGCCGGCTGTCACAGAAAATCACCGCTAAACTCTGTTTTGTCTAGCGTCTTACTGTATCATGCTGAGTGATTGTTATTATATATGATATGGACTGGTTTATTTTTTGTGTTTGTATTCTCTTAGAGTGTCCAGTTTACGGCAAAGAAAAATACACCGTTATTGTATAGTATGTATAGCTCGCGAAGCGTCGCGAGCTATATCGCGCGTTTCTTGCCCGTGTTGATTTACGATTCACAATAAATTCAAGTCCCTGTGCCAATATATATCCAAGTGCCTTCAGAAGATGTTCACTTCACTACAGAAAATAGACTCGTGAATAATGAAACGGAACAAGTCTACGTTTGCTTGTTCTGCTGGGTAATTGTGTAGCACAATATCAGTAGCAAATCAAATCAAATCAAATCATTTATTATTTGTAAAACATAGGTAACAAAAAATACAGATCTTAAAGACAAAATGTACAGTGCGCTATGTTTTGTCTTTGGTGAGACATACAAATATGTAATATTCATAGTTTTAAAGTTCACAAAAATAAAAAATAAATAATGTCAAAAAATTAGGTCTGAAATTAGAAAAACTTAATCGTTCAAGAACTCGTCAACCGTGTAATAACATTTGTCAATTAAATTCTATGTAAAGTTTTCTTGAACTCGGGTACAGGTAATTTTTTTATATGATCAGGTATTTTATTATATATTCTTGGAGCGATGCCAAAGAAACTTTTGTACATTAGAGCTGTTTTACATTTGGTGTGACACAACTGATTTAAATATTTAGCTCGCATTGGAGTTTTTTTAACGTCAGATAATTTGTCAAATAATGCTGTTTCCAAAATGTACAGTGATGGCAGTGTAAGCAATGGAGCGTTGTTGAGCTGACACTTTTATCTAACACTACCGGCCACCAGCGACTTTGTTCGCGTGGAGTTAGTTATGCTCCGCCCCTATTAGTCGCAACGTGATGTTATTGAGCCTGAAACCCTTCTGGATTAATGGACTATCCAACGCAAAAAGAATTTTTCAAATCGGTTCAGTAGTTAGCGCGAGATTAGCGCGTTTAAACAAACAAAGTCTTCAGCTTTATATATTACTAGCTTTCGCCCGCGGCTCCGCCCGCGTGGACTAATATTTTTCGTATCCCACGGGAACTGCATATTTTTCCGGGATAAAAAGTAGCCTATGTGTTATTCCAGACTATTATCTACCTCTGTGCCAAATTTCAACCAAATCCATTCAGTAGTTTTTACGTGAAAGAGTAACAAACATCCATACATCCATACTTACAAACTTTCGCCTTTATAATATTAGTAGGATTAAAGATAAAGATATGGAGCTAGAATATCGTCATCCTCCGTGGCGCAGCGGTCAACACGTCTGCCTGCGACATGGAGGCCGCTAGTTCGATCCTCGGCCAGGTCATGATGGAAAAAGATCTTTTCCTGATTGACCTGGGTCTTGGATGTTTATCTATGTATATATGTATCTATTATAAAATATAGTATCGTTTAGTATCCCATAACACAAGTCTCGAACTTCCTTTGGGGCTAGCTCAATCTGTGTGATTTGTCGGTATATATTTATTTATATTATTATAATATTAATATGCTTCAAAACGATCCAAATTTAGAGAAATGATGTGATTTGCAATTATGGTGCAGGTAAATATACAAAACAAAAAAAAAAACCTGTCGGATAAAACAATCATTATTAAAGCCAACAACGCGATGTAAAATACGTCTTCAAGATTTTCTTCTTGCATAATTTCGAAGGTATATTAGCTGTCCTTATGGTGTAATGCAATGAATTTCACTAAGGACAGCGAAGGAAAGAGGTTTTCCTCTTTGTTTGTGTAAATATTTCCCCATCAAAGTTTTCACTACAATAAAACCATAAAAATGTGTACATCTCCCAACTAATTACAGATTTTAATGGCAATCATAATTCTACCATATAGCTGCTTTATCTTCTTTAATAATCTTTGTTTTTTTTTTCAAAGGTATTGAAGATATAAAATGAAAGAAAGATTGTAGTTTATGGGAAGGATCGTTGCCATCTAATATACAAAACATACGGATGTATACGGAGCATGTGCTCTTCATGTGTACAGCCGTCACCCAGATTAGAACTAAAGCCCCCGGGATACCAAGTTCTTACACAGATCTCAGACATTATTCTCAAAAAGCCAGGTGTCACCTGTAAGTAGACTTACAGGTGGGCTGGTTGGAATAACCACCAACAGCCGCCATGGCCCACGCACAATTGTCTACTTGAAGGACTAAGTGTGGAAACTAAACCCGTTACATAGAACATACGGGGTATCTAGACGAAATATCACGAAGATATATTGTCCCTCCTCTTCTCTACTCGGCCCAAAATAAAATATCAGCAAACCAACAAAGTTTTTACTACCACTAGGAGATAGAACCCGAATCCTTATTGTACGCAATTTAAAAACACAAGCCAAACAATTTTATTGCCTAACTTTTCGAATACGGATCACAAATACATCGCAGTCTGTAACATTGATTGTTTACAGCGAGCCTTCTAGATGACGTCATGGAGAAATAACACTAGTATATGAGAACACGTTGGACGGAATACACACACTTCTATAGAAAACGAAAAAAAGTAATACACGACATATAAATGTCAAAAGTTCAAAGAAATTACAGGTACTTTAAACATAATTGAGACAGTATAGACTGTGAACTTTTTTAAATTAAAAAAATTGTCCCTCAATTTCAGAAATGGTATATATGATATGGAAACCGACATGTTCTAGAGCCAAAACTTCGAAGACATGTGACATTTCCCGACCCACTGGATACTGGGCCGCGTGGTAGATTACGGCCCACTTCCTCTCACCGATAGGAGGCCTGTGTCCCAGGAGTAAGAACATTATAAACTGATTATGTTATGAATGATTATTTACAGTTCACATGTGACTGACCCGTGAACCCCGTCCCGTGACAACACATAACAAAGCTAAGGAAATAGGTGACCATAATACTGGTAGGTAGCTATCAGGAAAAATATTAGTATCGAATAAAATAATTACTTGTATACTTTATAGTGAAATTCAATTATAAGCCTACTTCATCTATCCAATGACTACTAAACAACGTAAAAAAAGATTTTGTTTAGGTTATTGATTGAATTACCTAAGTGATACATCTTGTACTTAATTTCTATTTTTTGATTTGTTGGTTTTCGATAATACCTTACAAACACTCTACGGTGATTATTGTGGTGTTTTTAATATAACGTAAAGCTTAAATTAGGTGCAGTTAGATTAACGCATACTAAATTGTGTAAAAACTTAACAACAAACACATAATTTTCGTTAACACTTTATCTTAGTGCCAATTACCGCCACTGTCGTTATCAGCGCCAGCGGTTAATGCTTATTCGATAAACGAGCTCCAATGCATATTATATATATTGTATTTGCTCTCATACAATTTTTTAAAAAAATTCTTTTAACTTGTATTTGTAAAGTATAGTTTTCAGTTTGTTTTCACCACTTTTATTTCCTTCCTTAAGAACTATAAAGTTGATGTTGACATTTTCTTAACAAGATAAGAGATTGTCCCTACATGTTTGTGTTTTTTACTAGCATTGTTTAAAAATGTTATTTGAAATTTGATAAAATTCTGATAAAATTGCTTTAAAATACCAAACGAGAGAAAAATTTTAATACAATGCAGTTTGTCGTTTATCTCTGCGATATCACTTTCCATTACATATCACTTTCAACAAAATTTCATTTACAAATAATGAGTTTCATCAACTTACATTTTTTTTTTTATAATTATATAAAAACTTTTTTACAAAAAAATAACCGACTTCCAAAAACCACTACAAAGTGAAAAATAACTAATTTCGGAAGTCGGTGTCTTTGGTTTTGTATATTCCTTTTCTGACACCGACTTCCGAAATTAGTTATTTTTCACTTTGTAGTGGTTTTTGGAAGTCGGTTATTTTTTTGTAAAAAAGTTTTTATTTTACACTTTTTAGTTGTTAAAAATACTATGTATTCAGTTGCATCTGTCAGACTGGAAGCTGGCGCCAATATAGTTGGGAGACGACGTAATTTTGTTTAATTTAATTTTTACCCGTAAGTATTCCCTCAACTGCCTATGGTCTTCATCATAAAATTTACTGCAGACCATTATTTTAACCCAATGGGTGCAAAGGTCTCATCAATATAAATGAATGAAGTCCAACCACAAAGTAGCTACTGTAAACCGTTGAGGAGTTCCCGGAACTGGCCTTTGTCTTCATCATCAGAGTTCTTATGACAGTCACAGCTCATCTAGGTGTAAAGTTCTTATCAATACAAATTAATCGAGCCCAAACACAAGGTAGCTGCTGTGAATTGTTGAGGAGTTCCTTCGACTGTCTCCCGGCTCCATCATCAGATCTACTCCAGACCTTTATTAAATTGTAGTGCTTTAAAATACTTAATGAAATGCTAAGAAATACACTTGTCGCACCTGCAATTTTTTAAAGTTTCCCTTGTTTTCTCTGGTCTTCCACCATCAAACCCTGATATCCTTATCATGGGACCACCTTGGGAACGTCTTATTTCCAACAGAAAAAGAATTATCTAAATCGGTTCATAAACGACGAAGTTATGCGCGAACAAATATAAAAAAAAGCATATATACGGTCGAATTGAGTAACCTCCTCCTTTTTGAAGTCGGTTAAAAATTAGTGCTTGACTGCATTCCCGCCTGATGGTAAGCAGTGATGCAATCGTTGATGGTAAAGCGCACTAGTTTATTAAGCCTATTCACTTATATAACTTGGGAATTGGAAGGATGACGGCGGTTGAGCGAGATGATGCAATGTTAACCCCAAGACCAACACGACCAACGATGCTGCTTCAGAGGGAGCAACATTTGGCGCATTGTACCCGGCACACATCGCAACACAACTGCTCAGATCCGTACGGCTTCACCAGGCATCATGCCGGAACACGACTAATCGCTTGGCGGCAAGACCTTGTCTAATGGGTGGTAACTTTTGCCGGCAGTCGACGTTATGGCCTATTACCGAGACCACTCTCGGTCCCAATTTTGTTTAAGTTATTTTTAAAAGACCTTTAATGACTTCTTGAAAAATTACGCCTGTAAACTGTTTGTCCTTGTTGCGACGTTTACTCGTTCGCATAAATTAACTTTGTTGAAAAATGTGTTTTCCTCTCGGGTCCAATTAGTAGTACTTAAGTATTATTAGGGTTCGCGGCAAAAGTTCTGGAAATCGAGGAATAATGTTTCTTTTTGAGGACGCTCTTTGCTTACATTTTGTTTCGTTAAAACTTCTTACTATGCTTGAGAACAAGTTTAATAAAAGTATGTAAAATTTTTAAAATATCAAATAATTATAAAAATCGCAATGTATTCTAAAAGTGTTTCATTAATAACTACAACTACACGGTATGGTGTACACATCATTGTAATCTAAACATTGATTATGTTGTTCGTTTTGCATAGTCTAAGAGCAGTTATCAAATTGTAACTCATCTCATTAATTGACAACCTCGTAATCAAATAGTTATATCTTCATCAGCATCAGCGTGAGACCAACTAACAAAACTTGAGTATTAAAATATTCAGCTTTAGCTAAGATTTGCACTTTCAGTGACTGTCATAACATATTTGAGCACACTACGGAAACAAATATACCAGCGCTGTTGCTACAATCAATCAATCAGTCTTTTATTTCCTACCTATCTGTGTAGTCCACTTGGATAACATCCACACAATCATCATCATAATTATGTTTTCACGCATGAGCGTGAAAACATAATTGTAATATTTAAGCTTCCAAATACATTTCAGAACATAGAGACATACGAAAATAAATTTAAAAATAGCCTACAAAATTACCTTATATTAAAATCATATTACAATCTAAAGGAATTCTTAGACGATGGGTAAATTTTGACATTGAAATTTATACC
Source organism: Sesamia nonagrioides (assembly GCA_017933935.1). Lineage (NCBI taxonomy): Eukaryota > Metazoa > Arthropoda > Insecta > Lepidoptera > Noctuidae > Sesamia > Sesamia nonagrioides. The sequence goes on along the minus strand of JADWQK010001527.1, from coordinate 105,709 downwards.
TTAATACATACAGCACGTAGGTACTGCATATTTTGAGTTAGGTATTACTATGGTTTGTTATTTATTTTATTATTTTATCAATACCGTTAATTGTTTTAATTTCAGGTTTATCTTATTTTGAATGAATGGAAACGATGATTATTATCGTTATTTTAACAATAATTTTGTATTAAATTATTTAAATAAGTTAATTATTCATTTTGCTTTGCCCTTACAGGGCACATATGTTTTTATACCTTTTGTAACAACTGTTAATATAAAATACAATAAATGAATTATTATTATTATTAGTAGGTATGAAATTAATTTTCACAAATTAAAAGGTAAACAATTATATGAATTAACTTTTAACTTTACGCTACAACCATTACAAGAAAACCCACGTAGTAGTATATATTCTATTAAACATAAATAAAACACATTTAGCTCAACAGAACCATGCAATGCAACGCTATGCATGCTATGCTTATGCTATACACATGCTATTGTAGGTTATATGTGCTATGCCAAGAAGTTTTCGAAGCAAAAATGGAAAATAATATGAAAATAATTATATGTAATGTGAAACCTTATCTCGTTGTACATACGTACAACGAGATAAGGTTTCACATTACATATAACATATGAGCATATTTATGCTCGCTGTGTGATAACTTCATCATCATCGTCATCAAAATCATACTCATGCCCTGATCAGTCATTGTGTGATATCATAAGATTTTTATTTTGTAAATAATATATTATATTCATAACTGTAAACAAACCTCTTATTAAATACACTTCTAAATAAACCCTTGTGCTTAATTGATACATTTGAATGAACGGGGACCGAGGACTCAAATTTTCCTGTTTCTAAAGTAGACAGTACAACTTTCAGAAGCTCAAAACTTTCCACATTTTCTAATTGGATCCCAAGCTTCATATTGGCCCATTTTGTGATTAATTCATTTTGCTAATTCTATTTAAAAGGGAGCGAGAAATTGTGACTTTTCAAACTAAAAATAACTTCGCCTGGAGTACCTACCTCCAACTTTACAGTGATGTCAAAGGAAATATTTTTAGCATCAGTGGCGAGTGATTTTATAGAGCATTTTTTATTGTTATTTTCAATTTACAAGCAACAGGGCAACGGCACGGCACGGCAATTTACTAGGCGATACCAAACTTAATAAGGTAATAATAATAATAAAATATTTATTCAACAACTTAAATAACTTATGCTAGTTATATTTAGGAGCATCCTTTTAAACAATAAATTTGCTTGTGTTAGGATGCTCCGCTATCCGTAAGTTATACAAAAACTTAAAAACTTATTTTAGAAAACAAAATATATTGAAAACCAAAAAGAAATGCAGAAAAATATAAAGGTAAAACCTAAAATTGAATTTAATTTAAAAATACCTAAAATTTAATTCAATTCATTCATCTGTGAAAACAAACGTAATGAATTCATAATATTTCATCATATTATCGCAATATCACTCAAAAACTCACAGTTTATTTAATTAATAAAATTTACGTTCTCAAAATGTTAGGAAAACTTGAGGGTAGGTTATGTTTCCTCGCCCTCATGTGGGAGTGGCGAGAGGAGGCCAAACGCCGGGGCATAACTCCGCTGCCGCGAGAAATCGTGGTACGGCGGACAGGGCTCCGGCGGGATCTCATGGCAACATGGAGAGTGCGATTGTCGCAACCCAGTTCTGGGCACGCCACAATAGCGGCGGTAAGTCCCCTCTTTGAGGAGTGGCTAGAGAGGTGCCACGGCGCCCTCACCTTCCGCCTGACGCAGGTCCTCACGGGACACGGTTGTTTCGGGAGGGTTCTGTTCCGTATAAGGCGGGAGGAAACGCCAGGGTGTCACCATTGTGTGGATCGCCCTGAGGACACGGTGGAGCACACGGTGGAGGTCTGCCCGGCTTGGGTAGAGCATCGCCGTGACCTCGTAGCGGCGATCGGCGGCGATCTCTCGCGTCCGACCCTGGACCCGGACCAGGCCATGGTCCGGAGCGAGAGTGCATGGCAGGCCGTCACCTCCTTCTGCGAAGCAGTAATGCTGGCAAAGGAGGAGGCAGAGCGCGTGAGGCAACGGGAATCCCAGCGCCCTAGCCGCCGCAGGAGACGCCCTAGTCTGGAGATGACACCAAACTCCCAGTCACCGTAGGCGCGGGCATGCGGGCGGTGAGCAGTGGGCAGCTCGCCGCCCGGTAAGGACCAGGCCCGAGTCGACGGCGCGTCGTGTTTCATGCGCGCCTCAAAGAGATGTCAACACATCGTGACGGGGTCCACGAAGACCGTTGCCTCCTGGGTCAGGGTTGCGGGTTGGTTAAACAAGAAACCGTAGCCCTGGCCATCCCACAGGCAAGTGAAGAAACACGGGTGGGTTTTAGTCAGTAAAAGTCTGACACGCCCTTCCGCTCCGCCCAGAGCGGGAGAAGTCATTTGATGATTTCCCATCCCAACAAAAAAAAGGGTAGGTTATGTTAACGAGAGGTTTATACAAATAATAATCAAATACACGTGACTGTAATTCCGATGATTGTTGGAAGTACCTCAAAGGATGAGGATAAATACACCAGTAGTCCCAATGGTGGTAGTAAATTGACAAAAGGGAAAAGGTCCCTCCAAAGGTTTTTCTTCGAGAACTTAGTTTGCAATTGCTGCTTTGATTTTGATCCTTTTGAACCCTTCCTTAACATAACTATCTATTCGGTATTCATACATAAATAGCAGTGAACAATGTTCCACTTTAGCGAAAGAATCTAAAATGTCCTTTTCCAACAAGATTAGCGGGATCGTCACGCGCGCATCTATTGTTGTCACACGCTCACGTCGTTAACGAATTCTTAACCGAACACCTACACTACAAAAAAAAAAAAATTAGTGAAAGTGCAAAAAAAAAAAAGTGAAGTGGGAAGCAGTCGCACGGACCCTCATACCAGCACCCGGCGTTGCAAACGCCAGGGTCGCGACTACCGCGCGTTCCCAGCGGGATGCCCCAGCCGGGGATTCCGCCTAAACCCCCTCCCCGTGAACAACACCATATCGGGGGGGATGAAAAAATCAGACCCAGGCGAGCTACGGTGGCACACCTGGCCTCACCCGCATCACCGCCACCGAAAACACCTACGACCAAGCTCCGAACAACAGGAGCCCTGCAGACCACAGCCCAGGCGATGAGGTACACGACGACATCAAGTGCGGGTACCTCGAAAAAAACAGCACATCCGCAGAGCGGACCCGTACAGCGGACACCACCACCCTCACCGCTGTCTTACGCATCTCCCCTCGCCCCTCGGAGCTCAGCACCAGCGTCACCGTCGTCGAGGTCGCTGGTTTCACCCGGAGCGAGTGAATCGGAGGCGTCGTCGGACGGGAGCAGCAACGACGACGACAACGCCAACCACGAGGTAAAAGGTGCCATTCCCCGGACAACCCGAGCAAACCTCGAACGCCGAGCACCCAGCGCGTCGCTACCGGACCTGTCCACGGCCGGATGCCACGAGGTAAGCAACTCGAAACTACGAACTTTGCCACCAAAAGCCACCCCCCCTGCCCGCGCAGCTCAACGCAGACAGCGCAGCCCGGACGAGCAGGAAGAAGCGCCGAAGCGCCAATGCAAAGGTGAGTCGCCCCTCCAGACTTTCGCAGAAGCGACGCGCAATCCTGCAGGACCAACAGGCGCCGCAGCCCCCCCTCCCTCAGCCCCTCCTGGCCGAGCGGAGGAAAAAAATAATCCGACGGTAGATGTAAAATCTACCGACGGAAAGGACAAAACGGTAGAAAGAAAGAAAGAAAGAAAAGAAAGAAAAATTATTTATTCTGCACAAACAAAACGCACCTTACAACTAAATACCATAAAATTACAATAACAAACAAAATACAAAAAAAAAAATAATAATAATAATAAAATAATATCACCAAAAGCCTCTCACTCCAAGCATGCAAAACTGCCAAACTATAGACAAAGTTGATGTCAAAGCCAGGGCCACAGACCATAGACCATGGAAGTATTAATGTACTATGTACAACGTAGTACTTATCACCTCCATGCCATAGCATAGACATTAGAAAGCACACAATATTTGACAATTCAATCCGCCTGTCATTCAATCGTACTGCGCCTGCGACACTAGCTAATGTCAACAACCCAAACAACAACATAAAAATACAAAAAGATAATTGCTTAAAGGAATAAATAATTGTGTGTTACAAAAAACAAATAACAGTTTAACTGTGCGTCGCATCTGTGCAAGAAAAGGTCAGTTGCTCAGCAAAATGCTGTGACTTCAGACGAACCTATTGTCAACAGCGCTGATTTTCAGCAACCACCTCCCGGATGACGTAATGACGTCCCAGCGTGAGACAATCGGGTAAGTGTAATTTTTTCGCAGGATTATTATGTGATAAACTAGGTGAGGATAGTATGTAAATATTAATTGAACATAGAAAAAATGTATAATATTGTGTATAGTGTGTTTTGTTTTTCTATTAGGTACATAAATATCTTTGATTACTCTATATTATTGCATTTTTAGGCTTCCCCCATGGGCGTCGATGGCGGCCATTTGCACAACAGCATGACGCTGGCAAACGATAACCATGCTTCCAGAACACACCCACCCAAGGAACCGTAAATCATGACAAATTGAGCTTAAGCAGGGAGGATCCAATACCACTCGCACTGATGGAAAACCATATCCATTGCCCAGAGGCCATTACCTTTGAGGTGAGTACAGAAAGAGCAACAAAAATATATTTTAAGTTAAAGTTGTCTGCTGTATCTCCAAGAAGTATTTCTTTAATATATTTAAAAAGTGCTTCCTTGTTCTAAGGTCTCTTACTGGTGGAGGAAGGTTATTCCAACAGTGAGTGGCAGCATACCGGAAACTCCCCCTGAAAGCTGCCGTCTTATGTGCCGCTGTACAAAGGGGCTTGGTAGACAAACGTGGTAAATATTTGCTCTGTCTCCAACTTAACTTCTCAAACAGATAGTCAGGTTTTTGTGTAGTGACTACTCCAAAAAGCAAACCAGCCATATGTAACCTTCTCCTAGCAGCCATTTTCAATATATTATTTTCATTTATAAATGGTGTTACATGACTTCTGCGAGGTATCTTTACACAGAACCGTGTACAAGCATTCTGTATGCGTTGAATTAGATTCTCTGTTCTTGCTAACAGGCATGGGCCATACACAGTATCACAATAATTAAGTCTAGATAAAATTAGGGTATCCACTAACTGTTTGCGTAAATCGACAGTCAGGTAGTCTCCAATTGAGTAAAGCAGTTTTAATCTATAAAAACAACTCCTCACGCAATTACTGATATGCTTTTCAAAGCGCAGTTCCGGATCCATGGTTAATCCAAGGTTGCATGCCATCTCTACCCTATCTATCCTTTCTCCTCTGATAAAAACCTCTGGTTTGGCTGACAGTATAGTGCCTATCATTTTCCTACTGCCCAAAACCATAAATTTAGATTTTACTGGGTTTAACACTAGTGAGTTATCATCAGACCACAGCACTACTCTCTCAAGATCGTCATTAACCTTTCTCATAGCTTCCAATGTATCAGCTGGTTTAAAAGTTTTATACAACTGGATATCATCTGCGTACATGTGATACATGCAATGCTGGAATGACTTAACAATGTCTGCGCTGTATAGAATATATAAAAGGGGCCCCAAAATAGATCCCTGAGGCACACCACGTGGCACCTGGCGAAGAGGGGACGAAAGCCTTGATCCATCCTCTTTCTGGATTTCAACAAGCTGTGATCTATTTTGCAAGTAGCTTGCGAACCACTCTATTGTTCTCGTTGTAAACCCATAATATGCTAGCTTTGAAAGCAGTTTGGTAGCTAAGAAAAAGTTGCGCTACCCTCCACTAGTGGTGGAGAAACTCCCACAGTGGGCGCACCATTTTCGCGTCCTGAAAGGAAAACTGGGGCGTGCCCCCAGTGCCAGACCTTTCGGGGAGGGGGTGAAGTTCACCCCGCAGACGGACACCGAGTACCTGGTTCCAGCCGGAATACGTTCGCGTCATCAAGGCGCGACAAGGAAGACCCGGCTGTATTTTCCACGCCGTACTGAAGAGGACACCGAACCTTCTGCCGGGCATCTATGAGGTAAGGGAGATCCTCTGTATGCCCGGCGTAAGGATTGAGGCGTGGCGTGGCAAGAGGGGGCCTGCACAATGCCACAGATGCCAGCAGTTCAGGCACTCCTCCGAACAATGCCACAGACCTCTCGCTTGCGTCAGGTGCGGCGGGAGTCACGTGGCCAGAGAGTGCCCGCGGCCGAGGGAGGAGCCCGCCACCTGCATAAACTGCGGGGGGGCGCACCCCGCAAACCACACTAAATGCCCCGTAATGCGCAAGGAGGTGCGCAACAAGCGAGCGGGCACGGTCGCCATCACCGGCAACACGCGCCGGTCTAATACGGCCGCAGAGAGGCCGTTACAGCCGACGCCGTTAGGAGAAACCCAATCGGCGACTCTGCTGGCGGCCGCCAACGACCCACCAGCGCGCAACGCGGCCACCACCTCCTCAGGACGGAGGAGGAAAGGACGCGGCAGCAAAAGAGGGAAGGCCAATACAACCAACGCCGCTGCTAACCCCGCCACTGTCAATGTGACAGTAAATGTCCCACAGAAGGGGGCGGGGTCTAAGCAAACAAGAACCGACCTCTCCCACCCGCCGACCCAAAGCTCACAAGTCCATGTGAGTCGGGCAGTCCGCGGCCCCGCTCCGAGCAGCTCCGGTCAGGAGTGGCGTAGTCGGCCGCCGCCACCAAAACAAACGCAACAACAAACCGCCTTATCGGCGGGCGCACCCGGGGAAAGAAACCCCGGGTCTACAATAATAGAGGCCGCTCTCCAGGTTCTTCAGGACATCCTGCTGGCGCTCAGCAGGGGTCAGGACCCGGTGCCAGTTGTTCTCACCGGCATAACAGACCTGATCATGTTGAACAGACATGTCTAAGCCGGTGAGAATCCTTCACTGGAATGCCCGCGGCCTTAGGGAGAAGATCGTGCTCCTCCGTCCTCTCCTGCAGGAACAGGACATCGACGTGGCGCTCATCAGCGAGACGCTCCTGAGACCTGGGGACACGGTCAAGTTCCCAGGTTATCACGTCTACCAGAAGGATGGGCAATACAATGAGACCAACAGCCAGCGACACCGGATTTCCCAAGGCCTGGTGGTGCTGGTGAAGCGAAGAGTCGTCCACCGGGAGCTACCGCCCCTAACACTCAGCAGCATCTCAGAACTGGGTGTGCAGCTGCATGTCGCCGGTAGGCACGTGTGTATGTACGCAGCATACAAGCAGCCGCAGAAACCGCTCAACACAAGCGACATACACACGCTGCTAGCCTCACCACATCCTACCATCATCGCCGGCGACCTTAACTGTAAGCACCCGGCGTGGAACAGCGGAACCATTAACCAGAGGGGCCGACGACTCTTCGCCGACGCGGAGGCCAAAGGGTACGACGTGTCCGGACCGGAGACGCCGACCCACTACCCAGACAACATAGCACGCACACCCGATGCGCTGGACATCGTCGTACACCAGGGCCTCGCCTGCCAGATCGCGCAGGAGGTGCTGGACGACGAGCTGAAGTCCGACCACCAGCCAGTGCTCGTCCGCCTGACTAACCACACCACCAGAGTTGCGCATCCGGCGCCACGTCGACACACGGATTGGGACAAATTCAGGAAGGTAATGGAGGCCACCACGCCCACTCGGCCCGTCACTGTCGCCTTGTACGTGAACGAGTTGGCTGAGGGGCTCACCGCCAGCATCAAGAGCGCCTTGGAAGCGGCGACATGCACATCCACCGCGTCACAGGGGCGCTACCAGAAGCTCCCCGCACACATCGCAAACATGATCGCCGACAAGAGGCGTCTGCGCAGGCGGTGGCAACAAACAAGATGCCCCACCATTAAGAACCAGCTCAACCGTGTCACGGACAAGGTTAAGGCCGAGCTACACGCGCACGCATCGGAGAGCTGGGAGTACATTATAGACTCGGCAGACGGCGACTGCGGTACGGACGGCATCACAAACACCGCCCTCCGATACCTGCCACCGAAATCGGTGGCGGCAATAGCGCGCCTATACAACGGTATACTCCGCACCGAAACCTTCCCCAACTGCTGGAAGCAGAGGAAGGTGATCATGTTGCCCAAGCCCGGGAAGAACGTGTCAAAGCCGGAAAGCTACCGGCCGCTCCTCTCCACAACCTCCAAGGTGTTCGAGGCACTCCTGCTGCAACACCTGCTGCCGCACACCACGCCCCGCCCGGAACAATTTGGCTTCCGGGCGGAACACAGTACGACGCTCCAGTTGTCGAGGGTACTGCACACACTCACCGCGGCAATGAACAAAAGGGAGTACGCCGCTGCAGTATTCCTCGACATGGAAAAGGCATTCGACCGGGTCTGGCACGCCGGCTTTATTTACAAACTGACCAGGACCACCGCGCCTCGTCGCTTGATACAGGTGGTCTCCTCCTTCCTGCAGGACAGGACTTTCAAGGTTTCGGTGGAGAACGTGTCATCGAGCGCGCGCCCCATTGGAGCGGGCGTGCCGCAGGGAAGCTGCATCTCGCCTGCGTTGTACTCGGTATACACCGACGACATCCCCGCCACGCACTCTGCAACCCTCGCGCTGTACGCAGATGACGCCGCGTACATCACCACGTCGTTGTCAGCCGACCACGCGGCCATCAAGATGCAGCGCGTTCTGGACGACCTCCCCGACTGGCTCAGCAAGTGGAGACTGTCGGTGAACGCAGGTAAGACGCAGGCTATAATTGTCACGGCACGAGGCGGACTTCATCCACCGAACCTTCAGCTCATGGGGACCGAGGTCGAGTGGATCAGGACCGCCAAATACCTGGGGGTCACACTCGACAGCCGGCTCACCATGGGCCCGCACGTCTGCGACACCGTCGCGCGGGTAAAGGCAGAAACCTATTGCGCCCGGTGCTCTCGTCACGCCTCTCCACGCGAGTCAAGCTGGGGATCTACAAGACTTACGTGCGGCCGCAGCTTACATACGCTGCCCCGGCTTGGCTCGCCCTCACGGCCGAGACGCACAAGAAGAAGCTCCGGACGCAGCAGAACATCACGCTGCGTCAGATCGTCCAAGCTCCCCGGTACGTGAGGAACTCGGTTATTAGCAGGGACCTGCGAGTCGAGAGCATCGATGACTTCGTTATCCGCCTGGCGAAGGGGATGTTCTCGCGTGCCAGCACCTCCGAGCTCCACCACATTAAAGACATTGCGCCCTGGCACGCGAGGCCTCCCGATAAGAGGAGATTCCCGCGCAACCTCATAGCAGACGTCGCGCCACCGGACTTGACACCCGGGTAGGTCACAAACACAAATACACGTGACCTACTCAGACAAAAATAGACACTACACATTCGCAACACGACACCGCCGTGCGCATTTGCGGACTGTATTTATATAGGCGCTATGCGCGCGACGAACACACATGCACTACTCCACATGCAGGTACACACTCAGAATACCACACGAGCGGTGAACACACACCTACAAACCGCTCGTCACACACACTACCCCCCGTACCCTCGCAGCCTACTGTACATAGCTGGTTGTGCTGTTAGGGGGTCGGGGTAATCAACCAAAGCCGACGCCCTGTCGCTGATCGACTCTTGCTGGGCCTTCACGGGGGCAACCCGTGATCCAACCTGGTAGGGGTCTGGTCGCACGGGGGCGTCGTGAAACACTTCGGGCGCTCCTACAGTCACACACAACAAAAGCACACCGTCCACCGCCGGAGGGAAGGCACACCCTCGCGGCGTCGACTTAGGTGTGCGAAGACAGAGGAGAGCACCCTTAGGGTGCAACCCAAAGACGGGTCTCCATGTTTGGAGGCCGAGAGACCGACCCCACGGTCATGGGGCTGTGCCTACATTCCTACACTATATAATATAATTTGTAACTCATAAATTACGTATGTATTCAGTAGCGATTTGTGCTCTATAATAAACGCACGTATAATTAGTCATCCGTCGTTTCATTGATACTCACACGAGCTAGCACGACCATATACGTGCATAGTGGTGACCCCGACAAAGTTTTACGGCTCAGACAACAAAATTAAATCGCAATGACTTCACAACAGGATTGCCAAGCAAAACCTAGCACGAGCGGATCAGCAGAAATAGCAGTTGTTAGTGTGTCTTCGCGAATACCAGAATTTTGGACTGATCAGCCGAGGCTTTGTTCGTTCAATGCGAGGCAGTCCTGACGCCGCAGAAAATGAGCGATGCGGCACGGTTTGATATGGTTGTTACGAAGCTGGGAAAAGAAGTTGTCCAGCAGGTCAGCGACATACTTCTCAAGCCTCCCGAGGTGAAGAAATATGATACTCTGAAAGAACGCTTACTAAAAGTTTATGAAGAATCTGAGATACGTCAATTTCAGAAGCTCTTAAGTGAGATGGAATTGGGTGACCAAAAACCCTCTCAACTTCTTAGGCGGATGCGAGAATTGGCTCGAGAAAGGATACCCGATGAGACGCTGAGAATAATGTGGCAAGGACATCTGCCATCTTCGGTGCGAAGTGTGCTAGCCGTGAGTGAAGTACCGGACTTAGATAATTTAGCGGCAATAGCAGATAAAGTGTTGGAGACATCCCGACCCTCACAGGTGGCTGAAATGCAAGCTACACCTGTTATGAGTGGTACCAGCGACAGTGCATTGATTTTGGCGGAGATAGCCAAATTAAGTTTAAGAGTCAGGGATCTGGAATCAGAAAGAAAGTTCATGCACAATGGAAATAATCGTTTTCGCTCTCGATCGCGCTCCAAATCACGCGGGCGTTATTCGACAACGCGTCGGTCAGCAGATAATCCGGATTGGCTTTGTGTTTACCATTTTAAGTATCACCACAGAGCTAGAAAATGTGTAGAGCCGTGCGCTTGGCCAAAAAAGGGCAAGAAGGAAAACTAAGTGAGGTGCAATCGCAGGTGGAGATTTGCACCATAGCCCCAGTTCCCCGACTATGTATTACGGACGAAAGCAGCGGGCTCAGATTTTTGGTAGATACTGGTGCGAACATTTCAGTGTTGCCGGTAATCAAGAATCGCGTGTGTAGTGCTAACTGTGCGGACTATAAACTGTATGCAGCGAACGGTAGTGAGATAAAGACTTATGGTGTAAAGACGTTAAACTTAGATTTTAGATTACGAAGACCATTTCGTTGGACATTTGTGTTGGCAGAAGTCAAGCAACCCATACTCGGTGCTGATTTCTTAGCCCATTATAAGCTCTTAGTGGATGTTAACAATAAAAAACTTATAGACTCAGTGACATGTCTAAAAACTATCGCGTCTGTGACTGTGCAACATGAACCTACAGTGAGAACAATTGACTTTAAAAACAAATATAGTGATATTTTGTCCGAATTTCCTAACGTAACGAAACCATTGAGTTTTAAGGAAGTTCCATGTCACTCAGTGGTACATCGAATCGAGACTTCGGGTCCAGCTGTGTTCGCGCGCCCGAGGCCTTTACCGTCAGATAAATACTATAAAGTCAAAGCCGAATTTCAACGCATGCAGGAGATGGGGATATGTAGACCCTCTAGGAGTAACTGGGCGAGCCCTCTGCATGTTGTTACGAAAAAGAACGGCGAATTAAGACCTTGCGGCGACTATCGAGCTTTGAATGCGATTACTAAGCCGGATCGTTATCCGATACCGCGCATACAAGATTGCAGTTATTTGTTACATGGGAAGAATATATTTACCAAAATTGATATACAACGAGCCTACCACAATATTTCTATACATGAAGACGATATTCCGAAGACGGCAATTACAACACCGTTCGGTTTGTTCGAATTTTTGCGTCTGGGGTTCGGTTTTCGTACAGCGGCACAAACCTTTCAGCGTTTTATGCAAGATGAAGTCCTACGGAACCTTAACTTTATTTTTATCTATATTGATGACGTCATTATTGCCTCGTCGTCGGAGCAGGAGCATAGACGTCACGTAAGGGAAGTACTACAGCGGTTAGACGAATATGGCATAACCATTAATGTATCCAAATGCGAATTTGGCAAGACGGAACTAAATTTTTTGGGATTTCGCATGTCACAAGAAGGTATGAAGCCATTAGATGATCAAGTTAAAGTGATTACTGAGTTTCCAAGGCCTAAAACAGTGGAGGAGCTTCGAAGGTTTCTTGGAATGATCAATTTTTATAGACGCCATTTACCTAAGGCCGCCGAAATACAAGCGAAATTGAATGTATTTCTTCATAATTCAAAAAAGAAGGACAAAAGTGTCATACCTTGGACCGATCAAAGTATTGAAGCGTTTGAACAGTGTAAACTAAGCTTAAAAAGCGCAGTAACATTGTCATTCCCGTCGCCAAACGCGCCGATTGCCTTAATGACTGATTGTTCAAACACCTGTGCAGGAGCTGTGTTACAGCAAAAAGAAGGCAGTAATTGGAGGCCATTGGGATTTTTTTCAACGAAATTGAGCGATTCACAGCAGCGTTATTCAACATATGATAGGGAGTTATTGGCGATCTACCTAGCAATCAAACACTTTCGACCTTTTATTGAGGGAAGACCAGTAATTGTTTATACCGACCATAAGCCGATAGTTTACTCATTGACTCATTGCAGAAAAACGCAGTCAGTAAAAACGATACGCCGCGAAGAATACGACAGCTAGATTTCATATTGCAATTTGCTACCGAGATAAAACATATATCGGGCATGGAGAATGTGGTTGCCGACTGGTTGTCAAGAATATCAGGAATTGACATTTCATCACCATTAGATTATGAGAAGTTGGCCGATACGCAAATAAATGACAGTGAGCTACATAATCTTACGAAGTCGAAATCATTAAACTTTAAGAAGATATTGATACCTAATTGCAGTAAACCAGTGTATTGCGACGTGTCCTTAAATCGGGCACGACCATATTTGCCCAAAGAATTCCGAGTATCAGCTTTCAACGCGGTACACGGGATCAGTCACCCAGGCACGCGTACAACGAGGAGGATGATGCAAGATAGATATATATGGCAAGGCATGAATAAAGATGTGACGCAATGGGTCAAAGGTTGTATAGACTGTCAAAAATCAAAAATACAGAGACATACAGTGTCGCCCCATGGCCATTTCGTATATAGCGATCGGTTTGACCACTTACACTTGGATATAGTAGGACCGCTTATATATTGCAATGGTTATCGGTATATAGTGACCATGGTGGACAGAAAAACTGGGTGGCCGGAGGCTTATCCGGTAAAAGATATTACCGCAGAGACGGTTGCAGACATAATGTACTCCGGATGGATAACCAGATTTGGATGTCCTTTAAATTTGACAACAGATCAAGGTTCAACGTTTTTATCTCAACTATTTATACAGTTAGCTAAGAGGATGGGCATCCAGAAATTTAGAACTACAGCCTATCACCCACAGTCGAATGGGAAAGTAGAAAACTGGCACCGGTCACTGAAGGCTGCACTTATGTGCAGGGGAAAAACGGAGCAATGGGTGTCGGAATTACCCACAGTTCTACTGGGGTTGAGAGCATGTTTAAGGGACGACACTCAAATTAGTGCTGCAGAGATGGTACTAGGCGAAGCATTACGTTTGCCTGGAGATTTCTTTCAGCCGTCAACGCAAGAAACTGCCAGCAATGTATTGTTCGTGCAAAATTTGCGCAGGAAAATAGCACATTTAGCATCCGTGCCCAGAAAAGAATTACACCAAGGAAGAATCTTCATACACCCCGAATTAAAAGATTGTACACATGTTTTTGTGCGAGTGGATAAGGTGTCCAGACCACTAACTCAACCATATATGGGACCTTTTAAAGTGATTGATAAGACAGACAAATATTTTAAAATCATACAGGCGGATACGCATAAAATAGTTAGTATGGATCGTTTGAAACCGGCCTATTTCATCACGAGTCACGAATGCACAGATGCACCTAATAAGGCAACAACAACTGTAAACAACTGTAAACAACACTTTCTCGGTGGTAGGTCACAACATCAACCGCCGACATAAGTTACCACCCACCAGACAAAGACATGCCGCCAAGCGATTCGTCGTGTTCCGGCATGATGTCTGGTGAAGCCGTTCGGAGGACGGGTCTGAGCAGTTGTGTTGCGATGTGTGCCGGGTGCGATGCGCCAGATGGTGTTGTGTCGGGAGTTTGTTCGTGGAGGGTAGCGGGATCCGAAGCACGGTTCTCCGCTGGCCGACCGCAGGTAGTTGGGGGCCCAAGTAGTGTGCCAGCCACATACGAAAGGCTGCCCCGCCAACTGCGAAAAATCCCAGGGTGGCCCCATCGTGCCGGTTGGCGACCGGACGAGAGGACCCGATGGCGATCCCTGGGGGGGTTCGGGCGTCCCCGCAGTCTCCAGAACAATCTCCCTCTGGCCCAGCATCGTTGGTCGTATTGTTGGGTTTATCATTGCATCACCTCACTCAACTGCCGTCTTCCTTCCTATTCACTCAGTATATAAACTTAATATGAAAAGTTACAAAAGGAAAAGTAGGTGTGCACAGCGGGCGCACGTCCTCTCGTTCATAGTGCACCTCTCAAACATCCGAGGTTTGCACTCCAATATCGATGCAGTCCATTACCACCTTGAGACTGAAAAGCCCCACCTACTTTTCTTGACGGAGACCCAGATCAGATGTCCGACTGACGCGGCGTACCTCGGCTACCCGGGATACTCTTTGGAGCATCATTTCCTGCAGCGTGCCGGGGTCTGTGTGTATGTCCGCAATGACATCTGTTGCCGGCGCCTCCGTCACCTCGAAGACCCTCACTTCTCGTCCCTATGGCTGTTGGTTGACACTGGTGTGGACAAAATTGTTTACACCTGTGTCTACCGATCGCACAGCGGTGATCAGGAGACAACTCGTTTATTTGACCACCTCAGTGAGGCTGCTGACAATGCGCTGCATCGGCACCCTGACGCTCAGTTCGTCGCTCTGGGGGACTTCAACGCCTGCCACCAGGACTGGCTCTTCCCATACCAGAGGACCGACCACGCTGGGAGAGAAGCGCGAAACTTCGCGCTTACTATGGGCCTTTCCCAGCTGGTAGAGCAAGCGACTAGGGTGCCTGATGTAGTTGGGCATACTGCCAACTGTTTGGACCTTCTGCTGACCACTGATCCGGACAGATGTGTTGTAACAGTTTCCTCACCGTTGGGAACTTCAGACCACTGTCTGGTGAAGTCTGTAACGTCCTTCTCCCCACCAGATCACGACTCTCGTGGTGAACGGCGAATGTGGCGTTACAGGTCAGCGGATTGGGATGAGATGCGCCACTTCTTTGCGTCTTATCCTTGGCAGCAGGTCTGCTTCTCCTCTGACAATCCTTCGAGCTGTGCGGACGCTATAACCGATGTGGTGCGTCAAGCTATGGAGTATTTTATCCCATTCAATGACGTGCCCGTCGGTGGCTCGGCTCGCCCATGGTTCAATGCCGATTGTGTCCAAGCTGAACAGCGTAAGCACACGGCATTTCTCGCCTGGGTTGACGCTCGTGACCGCGGAGCTCCGGATCTAAGCTCAAAGAAGAGAGCCTTTAACCGTGCTGCCAAGTCCTACAAGAAGGCGCTCAAGAAGGCTCGCTTCGACCGCATTACCCATATTGGCAACAAGTTATCTGCGCAGCCATCCGGTAGCAGATCTTTTTGGTCCCTTGCCAAATCGGTTGAGGCGAACTTCTGTCGGCCCTCACTGCCTCCGCTGGTTAGGCCTGATGGAACACTGGCTCATACGGCGAGAGAGAAAGCAGGTCTCTTTGCATCTCTCTTTGCCCATAGTTCGCGTCTTGATACTGGCAGTGCTACTCCACCTAATTTACCTCATTGCGGAGCTTCAATGCCTGAGGTTCGCATTAGAAACAAGGAGGTTCTGAGAGTACTGTGTCGTCTGGACGTGAATAAGGCTAGTGGTCCGGATGGTATACCAGCGATTGTTCTTAAAGCATGTGCGCCCGAGTTGTCTCCTGTATTGACGCGCTTGTATCGCCTCTCATTTAGGACTGGTATAGTGCCCAAGTCCTGGAAGCTTGCTAACGTGCAGCCTGTGCCCAAGAAGGGTAGTCGTGCCGAACCTGCCAACTATCGGCCGATTTCGATCACCTCCATACTTTGCAAAATTATGGAGCGTGTATTGAACTCGCGCCTCTTGGCATACCTGGAAGGTAACGATCTCCTCAGTGACCGACAGTACGGGTTTCGCCGCAATCGGTCAACTGGGGACCTACTAGTGTATGCCACTCACTTGTGGGGCGAGGCCCTCGAGAAGAATGGGGAAGCGATTGCTGTCTCCCTTGATGTCTCGAAGGCCTTCGACCGGGTTTGGCACGCTGGCCTTTTGAGTAAGCTTCCAGCGTACGGCATTTCCCCTAGCCTGACTGGCTGGGTAAAAGACTTCCTGACTGAACGGTCCCTCCGAGTTGTTTTCGACGGATGCTCTTCTGAGCCCATGTCAACTAATGCCGGTGTTCCTCAGGGGTCTGTTCTCTCTGCAACTCTGTTTCTGCTGCATATTAACGATCTGCTGATGCCCGGTATCTATGGGTATGCAGATGACAGCACAGTTGTAGAGAGATACCTGCCGGATGCTCGGGCTAGTAGGGAATCAATCCGGTCCGAAAGAGAGGCCATGGTTGAGCGAACGAGTGTTGCACTGCAGGCAGTCTCCGAATGGGGCAATGCCAATCTTGTAGCATTCAATGCCGCCAAAACACAGGCGTGTCTTTTCACCGCCAAAAGGAGCCCGTTCACCTTGGCCCCTACTTTTCGGAATGTGTCCTTGGAGTGTTCCAACCGCCTTCAGCTTTTGGGAGTTGAGATTTCCTCGAACCTTAACTTTGGGCGGTTCATTGAGTCCAAGGCCAAGGTGGCTGCCAGGAAACTTGGCGTTATCGCAAAGGTCCGGCAGTACTTCACACCTGGGCAGCTTCTAATGTTATACAAAGCACAGGTCCGTTCGTGTGTGGAGTACTGCAGCCACATTTGGGCTGGTGCTGCCAAGTGTCACCTGGCCACTTTGGATTCAGTGGAGAGACGTGCAAAGAGGCTGATTGGTGACCCTGATCTAACTCGAGTTGGTCTCCAAAGCCTAGAGCACAGGCGTAGAGTAGCCAGCCTTTCGGTGTTCTATAGGATGCATTTCGGGGAGTGTGCGAGGGAATTGCATGATTTAATTCCCCCATCTCCGTTCCACCAGCGGACGACCCGTCGTACGGCTGGTTTCCACCCTTACGTTGTTAACACCACTACGATCCGGACGAAGCGGTTCGCCTCCTCCTTTATACCGCGTACATCGAGGGACTGGAACAATTTGCCCGCGGCGGTGTTTCCGTCGGACTACAATTTGAGTGTCTTCAAGGCTAGAGTGAATAGGCTCTTAATAAACTAGTGCGCTTTACCATCAACGATTGCGTCACTGCTTACCATCAGGCAGGATTGCGGTCAAGCGCTGGTTTATAATTTGTAAAAAAAAAAAAAAAAAACAATGACACCAAAGTCTTGAGATTCGGACGAGTTATTAAACCAGTGGTGCGCTTTAGACTGTAAATACATCTCAGTCATAAATATCTACAACTACAATGGGTTCAAAAACAAGTAAGACCGAAGAAGTAATTATTGCCCAAAACGGTGCGGGAAACAGTGCCGCCACGGCGGCAACAGAGACTTTGACGTCTGGAAGGCAGGAGACGTATCTCTTGTTCATTATAGCGTGCATTTTAGCAGCTATGCTTTATGTTAAGACGAGAGCTGCAGGATTTGCCGAGGATCGAACAGCGCGCTGGTGAGCCAGGCTGTGACAGCCGCACACCACAGCGCGTAATAGTGTGATAGTGAAAGTGAAATGGGAATAACAAATTACACTGTGCGAAACGTTAATGGAGTGATTATTTTGGGTATGCTTAGAGGAATTTATGTTTAAAATAATACTAGTAATGTATAACCTGTGTAACCAAATAATACTATTTTTAGTTTATATAAGGATTCTTTAAATAAAGGGGGATGTACTGTGCCTACATTCCTACACTATATAATATAATTTGTAACTCATAAATTACGTATGTATTCAGTAGCGATTTGTGCTCTATAATAAACGCACGTATAATTAGTCATCCGTCGTTTCATTGATACTCACACGAGCTAGCACGACCATATACGTGCACAGGGCCACTAAGGAGCCCCCAAACCGTCTCCTCGCGCCCCCAACTCGGGGTCGCAGAGAGGACCACGAACGCACGCGATTAGCGACATTTATGATAGGTACACAAGTTACTTACGATACTTCAAGTTTGTACAAATATCTGTAAAAACTTATCAGAGTATAAATAGTGTATGTTCTTAGACTTTGGTAATCGGGCTTTTTTAATCAGTCTTTTTTTATTAACTTTAGTATGTACCTACCGATTTGTTACGCAAAGTTCTATGGAAGTCTGCGTGAAGTTGGCATAGTGTGGACCCACCATTAGAAACACACAGCTTCTGCTACAAGCTTATCTCAACACGACAGTCCGGTGGCGTCTGAACTGAAATTGTTCGCTATAAACAACCTTCTTATCTAAACTTTCAGTCGATTAGCTAATGTACATTTTTAAAGAGCAGGAGTTGCCAACTCGGCTGATCGACTTTTGGAACATATCAGATATGTAGGAGAGTTAACCTGAGTCCACGTTACTGTTTCATACATACAGGTTAATAACATATAGAAAACAGGAAGAGGTTGTGTGCCTGTATGTGATTTTTTTTTTGTCGATTGTGTCATCTATAGTGGATTGATTGTGAATATTATTATTTAATTTTGTAAAAGAAACTCAAGCGGTGAAGAATAATTATGAATGTTATAAAGTTAGCTCCAAAAATGGGCATTTTATATAGTAAAATAGTGGTATATGATTTATGTAGAGCATACGTAGAACGTATTGTTTTCTTTTATAATATAGGATTTAAGTTTAATTTAAAAGACGTATTGTAATTTATGATTCATTGAATTGTGATATGATTTTGCACTATCTTAGGTTAACGTTTATATTTAAATATATTAATTCATAATGGCTCGATAGATGGCGTTTTTCATTTTGCACCTGAATCGCGCTGTCAAGATACTCCGTCAAAACATGACCCATTCGTCTATATTGCAATAAATTGTCATCGTCTAAGTAAACATTGGCTTCTATTCAATTTATTCAAACCAATCGATTACGAGGCTTTAAACTTATAGGCATGAGCAACAGGGTGTAAAGTTCACTCATACTTTTTAGAAAATAGTGAATCCACCGACAACCACCCAACGAATCATGTCGGGTTGTTGTATTTGTGTTAATTACGCGGTAAACTCTGATTGCGAGATGTAGGATTTTGTGTAATGTTTGTATAATTATGTATGATGCGTAAATCATTAGTGGTGGAGAGTCTTTCAATAGTAAACAAAACCTTCGTCACCTTAATGAAGTGGTATTTTAACAGTCACTAAATAATATTCATTATCAGCATCTCAGCCTTTAGTTCTTACAACGTCAAGCCAGCATTTCTTTGGCTTACCTCATAAGTCATATGTTCCGGCCTGGCGGAGTCTCCATGGCAAGACATTTGTTACCCAATTAACATGTTTTCGTAATATAAAAAAACAGTAAATACTAATTTAAATAAACCAATAAAAGCGGTCCTAAAAGTGATCAAATTTTAATTTGTATAAATTGCGCTCATAACTTTTATGTATTATGATTAAAAGTTGTGCATACTCTTAATTTCAAACCACATACACTTGACATTCTACATAAAGCTTAGATTTTTTTTTGATTACCCTCGTCAAAGCTAATTACCTACACTCACAATATTTTACAAAACAAATAACAAACTCATGGTGACTGTTCTGCCGTCATAAGGAAAAAAAGACGCATCTAACATTTTTTCCCAAATTGAGTTAGATGCATATTCTGAATCTATAAAAAAATGGCATACACCAATATTTTTATATTTCGCATAAATTAAACGTAACCCTATAAATCTAACTGTTAAAAAAGACGTGTCTGCAATGTGAATCAAATATTACTAAAATGAAAAGACGTTTCTGACGTACACTAAGTTGAAAAGACGCATTTTAGTAGAAGCGTCTTTTTTGTTTTCAAAATATTTAACTCATCATAAAATGAAAAGGCACATCTGCATCGTCATAAGAAGAAAAGACTTTTCTGTGTAGATGCGCCTTTTTAGCTTAGTATTACAAAAACTAGGCAGGCGCAAGTGGCAGTAGCGTCTCTTCTACTTAGTATTGCTAGCTGTGCGGGGTGTGGTGGGGCCCGCGATGTGGGAATAGTGCTCTTCAGTTGCGTCCAGGCAGTCAATGACAACAAAAGAACAGAAGCTGTATCTGGGACAGCTGATCCAAATCGATAATTCCGGCTTCAAGGACGAGGTGTTTTGAGGGATAGGACTCGGCTGGGCAGCGTTTGGGAAGCTCCGTAGTGTCTTCTCATCCAAAATACCTCAGTGCCTAAAGACAAAAGTCTTTAACCAATGTGTGTTATCGGTGATGAAATATGGATCTGAAACGTGGTCCCTCACTATCAATGGGCCTCATAAGAAAGCTCAAGCTATGGAGAGGGCTATGCTAGGTGTTTCTCTACATGATCGAATAAAGAAAGAGGAGATTCGTAGAAGAACTAATGTCGCCGACATAACCCAGCGGGTAAGAAAAGCATAAAAATATTAAAATATCATTAAAATGGAAATGTAAGTAAAAACTTATTCGCTTAATACCTGGGGCTTTTATAATGGGGCAGGGGCAATGTAGGGTATTAAAGAGGCTATGGAACAAAGGCTCGAAAGCAATCGCAAGAGATGTGTCTGTTGGACGGAGCCTACTTGCGAAGCTGAAGACTGGGAATGGTAGGATCGCTTCCAAACCAAAGCTTTTGGGTGAGATTTAAAAATTCTACGGAGAGTTATACACATCAACACACGCACCTGTTGTAAACCTGGCCAATGATCCTAGAGCCAGACTAACCCGACACTACAACGTCGATATTCCGAACACCAGCTTGTACGAAATTGGTATGGTTCTGAAACAGCCCAAGAACGATAAGGTAACTAAAGATGATGGAATTACGGCTGAGCTTCTGAAAGTGAGTAGAAAATCAGTACTTAAAGCGCTTCAGAAGCTATTTAATTACGTCATTTTCAAAGACGAAATGCCTAAGGCATGGCACAGAAGCGTGCTGGTATTGTTTTTCAAAAAAGTAGATAATACCCTCCTGAAAGACTACAGACCGACTGAGCCATGTCTATAAGCTGTTTTCTAGGGTGATCAAGAACCGTCTACGCTCGCAGGTTCGACGACTTCCAGCCTTCCCAACCCATAGACCACAAACATACGCTGCGGTAAGTTATAAAGAATATGACACACCCATAAGCTTAGCGTTTGTGGACTATGAGAAGGCCTTCGATTCGATCGAGGCTTGGGCGGTGCTACAGGATGAGATGATATGTGGTGAGTGTTTGTACAAAAACGTCACTATGTCAGTCCGCCTCCAGGATCAGGACTCGAAATCGATTCAACTGCAGCGTGGAGTGTGATAAGGAAGTATCATATCACACAACATGTTCACTGCTGCGTTGGAAGATGTCTTCAAGCTCTGAACTGGAAAGGACTTGGTATCATCATCAACGGCGAGTACATCACTATCCACCGATTTGCAGATGATATCGTGGTCGTGGTGGAGACCCTAGAAGACTTGGGAAAAATGCTCAATGACCTCAGTAGAGCTTCTCAACAACTGGGTCTAAAGATAAACATTAATAAGATGAAGATCATATCGAACTCCCATGTCGCACCCACTCCAGTTCTAGTTAGTTGCTCTGTACTTGAAGTTGTTGACCAGTATATGCATACATATACCTGGAAAAAACAGCCCAACTAGGTAGGTCAAACTTCGAGAAAGAGGTGTGTCGTCGAATCTAGCTCAGCTGGGCAGCATTCGGGAAGTTACGCTACATCTGCGTCGTGTGTGTGTTGCCAGTGATGACATATGGAACTGAAATGTGGTCGCTCACATTGGGCCTCATACGAAGGCTCAAGCTCACATAAAGGTCGATTGAAAGAGTTGCTCGAAGTTTCTTTGCGCGATCGAATCAGAAATGAGGCGACCGAAAACCAAAGTCACCAACATAGCTTTTCGAGTCGCTATAATTAAGCGGGCGTGGGCGCGGCACAGTGGTCGCAGAAGATTGATGATTGCCGATGGGGCAGTAAGGTTCTGGAGTAGCGGCCACGTTCTGGAAGATGCAGCGTAGGGAGGCCCCCAACAAGGTGGGCCAACGACCTGGTAAAGGTCGCTGGAAGCCAATGGATGCCAGCAGCATAAGACCGGCTATTGTAGAAAGCTCTGGCGAAGGTTTTTGTCCAACATTGGACCTCTATAGGCTAAAGAAGAAAGTGTAAAGGGCCTGACAGCTCAATGTATGGGATTTATTCGCCAAATATGTAAAAAAAAATATGAATTATTAGAAAAAAAATCCTTAAATTCTTACACAACAGAGTTAATTTTCGATACAACTTCAAACATTGGTAACATTTTTAAAATAAGGTTTGTCACTCAGAAATCAAATTGATTACAATGACAATAAAGTTGATATTTGTTTAACCCTAGATAGCTAACGTTTGGGCATACCCTGTTTAAGCTAATCATCCGTCGAAACGACGGGTATGTAAAAAAAAATTTTTTCTCCATAAATATAAATATAAGCTTATTAATTGTTTTGGGGTTAATAAAAATACATTTTTTGAATTGGTTTTTAATATTTTGTTTATTAATTTTAGTAAATTTAAGTATTTTAACTTTAAATCAGCTGAGATCACCTAAAAAATAAGAATTTATTATCACTATAAACTTTGGCATTCAAAATCAACTAGAAAAATTTATATTTCTATCTTATTCGGTTTTATCAGACTTGAAAGACATAATAACCTATTACTTTAACATAAAATATATTATATATCTTTAGCACATGTCACACAAAAATCAATTTTTAGTTCACCACAAATCGATACTTTACATTTTGAACAAACACTTTTGGTCATATTTTTTTTGTAATGGCACTTCCCGCAGGTCTTCCTTTTGCGATTTTCTCCTGCTGAGGAAGCAGAAGACTCTTCTACATGTCCTGATGATGCACTTGATGTCTGCTGACCTTGACTAGTGGACGGATGCACTAAAAGCACGTTCCTGATTTTATCTTTCACTTGCACTGGCATCGCAGTTTTTGTCAGTCTTGTTTTCAACCAAGGCTCTGCTAGTTGAAAATATAGTGTTTTCATAAAGTTTCTACGTGGAACTACCTTTTGCCCAGCTGTGGACAAATTATGACACTGTATAATGTAGCTATTGATGCAAGCAATATTTATCATTTCATAAAATCACACACTGGCCATCTACTGGTTTTTCGGCTACTTGACATGTTAGAGCACATCTGGTCGAAAGTATCCACATGGGTGGATGGGTGTAAAGAGATTGTTCTGTGATCGTTGCAGTCGAACTTGAATAAATATTCAATTCTAATTATTGTGGTTCTGGTGAAATCACCTGAAGTCAAATGGTTATCTTTCAGATCTGCAGACAAAATGAGAACCCCCACCAACGCCCTTATTTCTAAAGTGTTAGTATCACCTTGTGTAGCGGTTACAGTTTGATATATCGCTCTTTTCATTGATATTTCGACGTTCGTCCATTTGACAATTTTTTCAATAATTTCATTAGTGAAAAAAGTTCGAAGCAAGAATTTGCACTTGTAATACCTCTGCATGAACAGTTAGGTCCCCTAGCTCTTCCCACGATATTCCTTGCAGAGGTTCTAACTGAAGTGTACCCTTTAGTGGTAGCCCAAACATTTGCTAATTTTGCCTCGTATGTTCCTTTGAGGCAGTTGACTGATACTGCTGGATGGGGTTTCTGGAGCCACAGCACTAGAGCTTGATGCTTGATCATGATGTAAAGTTGAAGACGAGTCTCGATGTGTACTTATATGATTTTCTTTGGAATCAGACGGTTCAAAATTTTCATCACTTTGGACATCATCCTCCTCCACAAAGTCTTCAGTCTCACTGGCAGAAGCATTATCCAAGTCATCAGAAAGCTCTTGGTTTATTATATTCGATATATCATCATCATTTAACGAAGACATTATAAAAATCTATAACAAACACAATCCTAGGTTAAAAATATAAACACACACTCAAACAAAAATCGACGTTAAAGCTAACCATCCGTCGAAACGACGGGCAAAACTCAAGTACCTCAATAACTATAACACTTACCTGCCCGACGCATGCGCCACTCCATAGACCTCACTGGTGACTGAGTTGGTTAGAAAAGATAAAAAGTTCGAGTGCACCGTTAAAAAGAAACAGCAATATTTCTGTGCCATACCCGTCGATTCGACGGAGGTTAGCTATCTAGGGTTAACTGAAATATAAATTGAACTTGAAAGATGTTAAATAACTTAGTCCAATTGACAGCATAAATATAAGGTATGAATTTAGATAAAACTTATAGTATTTCCTAAGTTGAAAAATACAACAAAAAAAGAATTACTTAAATCGAACTTGTAGTTCCGGAAATATGCGCGTACAAACAAACATACAAACATACACTTTTGAAATTTGGCACATTTGTTCAGACGCTGTTATCTAGACTAACATATACGAAAACTGAGCAGTTCTGGAAATATTACATACTTTTTTGATGTCGGTTGAAAGTAGAGGGTAGATTTATATGGGTTCTAAAAATGGGCAGGCGTTTTTGTTTTTTAATTGAAAGTTGGTTTTACTAAGTAGAAAAGCAGCAAATGGCTATAAACGTCTTTATTATATATATAACTAGAACATATTATCACAATAATTACTAAAGAGAAAAGGCGTTTTAACAAATACTACGTTGAAAGGACGTTTCTAACCAGAAGCGTCTTTTAATTGTAGTATCACGTATTTTCTTGCATTTTTATTACTAAAAAGAAAAGGAAAAATTGATTTTTTAAATACAAAACATTTATTTTATTAAAATTTACGTATACATACTGATAGATCAAACCCTAATTCATACTTTTGCATCACAAAATAATAATTAAGTTTATTTCTATATGCACAGCAAGTTTTTTAATTTTTGAAACACGTTTTATTTTTTTACTCGGTTTCGTACTTCATGTAGAAACGTCTTTTTCGCTTATGGCGGCGGTGTTGACGAGCGTTCTTCCTGAAATGGCTTAATTTAAACCCGAAGTTCTCCGTCAACATAAAACTCTGATTTATTAGCTAGCTGCGTTAATTAATAGCCAAATTTATTTATCGTATTGTGAGCTTCTTGTGTTTTTAGTGAGCGCAGCTGTTGAGTGATAATCTTAACAACCAACTTTTGTTCCGCTTTTGTTTGGAATGCTTTAAAAGTTCTAATAGTAGACAACTGTCTCAATAAATAAAAAAATATACTAAAGACTGATTTACATGGTGGAATTTAATTGGCTATGGCTTCAGTTAAGTTGAAGCAAAAAGAAAAGTCGTGGTGGCCTAGGGGTTAAAACACCAGCCTCTCAAATATGAGTGTGTGGGTCAGGTCAGAAAAGTACCAATGCAACTTTTCTAAATTGTATGTACTTTCTTACAAGGTGAAGGAAAACATCTTGAGGAAACCTGAAATTTAAGTCTGAAATCTCCAACCCGCATTGAGCAAGCGTGGTGATTACGCTCAATCCTTCTCTGTATGAGAGGAGACCTGTGCCCAGCAGTGGGACGATAAAAAGGTTGATGATGATGATGAACAAGAAAAGTTACATTGTCTAAACAACATTTAGATGATGCAAGTCATCTGTTGCATCAAGTTTATTGTATGCCATAGGCAATTAAATTGCTACAACCGTTAGTTACTACATTTAACAATTGGTTGCAATTGGCTACGGCTGGCCATAAGACAAATAATTTCTGAGCAGAAAAAAAAACGCTTACACTTTCCTAAAATTGTATTTTTTGTAAACATGCAGGCTCATGCAGAGCTCCACATTTTTACAACCCCTTAGTCAACAAATGAAAACCCAAAACGATTTTCGTTTTCTGTTCATTAAACAGAAAATCATAGCAACTCCTCAAATGACACAGAATATTCCATTTAATTTAGTCTCTCTCGCACTTTATCTGCAGTGACGTCATTCTGTTAGAGAACAAAACACTGTAGGTAGTTCAATATTCAAGCTTTACTTGTCTTTTCGCTTTGACATCGGATTCCAAACTTAAATCAGTGATAAGTAAATATGTGTGAGTATTCACATCTGTTGTCAACCACATTTGCTTTCCGGATATTTGAGCAAGCTTATCGCTAGGATCGACCCTTATTTGAATAATTTCTATCATTCCATAGATTAGGTAGGTATATCTGTGATTGTCTCATTTCTATTTATTTAAAATTGTGCTCCCGTTTTTAATAAAAATATGTTTCGTCAAATAAAGTATAATTTTCTATGTCTTAAAATTGATGATGTAGAACCGATAACTTTTATTCTTCATAGAAATGATATCGGAAGACTAATTCCCGTCATTAAAATCGTACAAAATCTAGTCGTAATATCATTTTAGCGACAACCAATGCCAATTACTATAGGGTAAGTCAGGGAGAGACGCCTATACGGTATAGATGCCCACTGATTTTAAAAAATAAAATTATAAAAATACGTGAACCGGAACGCATCCATAATACGTCAATTTGACAGCTAATGTCAGTGTAAAAGTTTTGATACTGAAAATAATTATTTATAGAAAGTATTTTGTTGGTTATTCCTAAAATAAGGTAAGTGTAGCTGGTTAAATCGGTATAATATATTCTTTGAGATAGTTTGCAGTATTTTTTTTTCCCCTAATTCTTCACGTAAATAGTATTTTTTTGTTTCATAACCTAACATTGTTATCTTGTTTTGTTGTTAATCCACCTTTTGTATTGTAAGTGCTTTCGGGTACGTTCAGAGTCGATAGGCATCTCTCCCTAATGATTGGGAGAGATGCCCAATGAAGTTTCAGGGTTAGATGCCTAGTAAATATTAATGATCTTTTATATTTTCTGATGCCAAATGAATACAAAAGAAAGCCTTCTGGCTCTAATAGAGCTATGTGGAGTGAAGAAGACTTGGAAAAAGCCATTACTCTAGTAAAAGATAAATCTTTAATTTTTTTTCAAGCAAGTAATGAATACAATATTCCTTACAGAACACTTCGTCGTCGATTCCTCATAGGCAATACTAAAAAGGGAAGACGTGGACCTGACTCTCTGTTTGGAAACAAAGAAAAAAAGATTGTTACATAACCTAACGTGTAATGTTTGATTATGTATTAATTATTTGTGGGCATCTATCCCTGATGTCTATAGGCAACTCACCCACATGCATGGGAGAGATGCCTATTTTACATTATTTTTTAAAAATATTCTGGAATCAAAATATGTCACACAATAGTTCCAAATTTAATCTGAATGGCTTAAATAAACAGTGATTCAAATAAACTATGTGTATTTCTGTTGATGTTTTCTGGAAAGGTCACTGCATTCTCCTATCAACCCCAGGGTCTCAAAGCAGGGAAAACAAACATGCAAAGCACTAACCTGGATCCAACAGGACAGGAAAGAGGAATCACCAACGACGGGGCAGGCGCCGGCCGGTCAGCTATCTTCTTTATGTGGACTTGATGCTGCTTGTTCACTGCCTACACTCGTCAAGCACAGACACACCACCAATATGGAAACTGAGGGTTTATTTGGCCAGTGAAGCCCTTAGAAAATCAGATATTCGAAATTATTTAGAATACACGCGGCGTCGTATGCGCTGAGTCCGCCATACTTATTTTATTTGTTCTTTTTCTTGGCACTCTTGAGAGAGGCGCCACCAGCACGAGTTAAGAGAAGCCCGCGCTTATTTAAATCGTCGTTGACGTAACAAGGATGGAAAATGGAAATGTATGGATAAATTATTAGGATAGTTAATGCTTACACATTTCCCCCCACCTGAAATCCACAAGGGTTTCAAGAAGAATGCGAAAAATTAAGAGTGAAATCAGCAATAGCTGGACTATGAGCTACTGCCGAAAAAATGCATAAAAATCTAGTCAATAAGTGTAAATAATTGGTGGCTTATTTTAAATAACCTAAAGACAGTGTGTACTTATACTCTAGTTAGGTATATAAAAGGAAAATAAACTAATTAATTGGTAAGGGACAAACCTTTACCACCGGCCTACGAAACGTCTTTCCGTTAGCAGTTTGGAGAGTAACGACTCTAACTACCTGGTCTGAACCTGCATGCACTTGCACGATACGAGCCATTTTCCAAAACATCGGCGGAGTATTAGGTTCGTTAACTATAACTATGTCATTGACTTTGATATTTGGTTCAGGCAAGAACCATTTGCTCTTTTGTTGCAATGTGTGAAGATAATCGCGTTGCCATACGCGCCAAAAGCTTTGAGTTTTTGCGCCACGACGGCGACTCTCTTTAATGATGAAGGGACCCCCCAGATCTATTCCCGTGGTACTAAAGCAGCGAGCTGGTTGAATCCTGGCTGCAGGCAGCTTGCCCATCATTGGTTGACAAGCAACTGGATTCACTTTAAAACATTTGACACATTTGGATAACACGGTCCGTATCAGGAGCCTTAATCCGGTTATCCAAAATTTTCTTTGAATAAAAGATTGTAAAGCGCGAGGGCCACAATACAAATATTTTATATGGAAATATTCGACTATCTTTCGAGAGATAGGACATTGTTTAAGTAACAAGAAAGGGTGTAACGCAGATGGCGACAGTTGAGCCTCATCGATGCGTCCACCTACTCGCAAAATACCATCATCGTCTAGGAAAGGTGACAGCTTTTGCATAGACTTCACACAAGGTTCATTTTTACGCACCCGGTCAACTTCCGAAGTCATGTAATTATCTTGACGGAATTTAACCAGCACTTTCGTTGCTTTTTCAAGCTCAGCACCACTAAGAGGAGAGAGATTTCGGTCTTGCCTGGCCGTTTTAGAGTTAGAAACAAAACGATTACACCATGCTACCATTCTTTGAATTTTTGTAAATGAAGAATGTTTAGACATTAAGTTCAACAGTGGATTCTCATCATCCGTAACAAGAAGACTTTTACTTTCTATTGATTTAAGTTCAGGCAAGTTCTCCTTCGGAAGTAATACCTGCCTTTTAGGCCATTGCTCAGGTGATTCTTTCAGCCAAGAAGGCCCTGTCCACCAAAGCGGGTGACCTAGAATCTCTGGACATGATACTCCGCGGCTACAACAGTCGGCGGGGTTATCATTTGTTGATACATAGTACCAGCGATCTCGACTAATTAAATCAGTTGTCTGAACCGCACGATTGGCTACATACATTTTTAGTAAATGAGGGTCAGTGTTAAGCCAAGACAAGGTAGTGCTGCTGTCTGAATAAGCTCGAATGGAATCGATGGAAATTTTATCTTTAAGTAAATTATACATGTGTGATAGAACCTTTGCTAGAAGCACAGCTGCGCTTAGCTCAAGTCGATTCACCGTTGTTGGTTTTAAGGGGGCAACTCTAGATTTCCCTATTAACAAACTGGTCGTGGTTACATTACCGGGTTCATTATGAGCCTTTGATAGTAACGATATAATATCGTTTTTTAATGCAATAGTTTCTTCGAGAGAAGATCCGCCAGAGGTGATATCCTACTAATATTATAAAGGCGAAAGTTTGTAAGTATGGATGTATGGATGTTTGTTACTCTTTCACGTAAAAACTACTGAATGGATTTGGTTGAAATTTGGCACAGGGGTAGATAATAGTCTGGAATAACACATAGGCTACTTTTTATCCCGGAAAAATATGCAGTTCCCGTGGGATACGAAAAATATTAGTCCACGCGGGCGGAGCCGCGGGCGAAAGCTAGTCGTCCATAAATGCCTCCTCTCGGATAACCTGTGCTGCACGACTAGAATACTCAGCACCGTGGTCTTCAGCAAGTTGATGAAGTGTTCGAATGGCTAAGTAAGGAGAACTACTAACTCCGTACGTAACGGTATTGAGTTCGTATTCCTTTAAAACCTCAGTTGGGTCATTACGCCAAAGAACGTGTTGATAACATCTTTCTTGCGGTCTTATCAATATTTGTCTATACATGCGACGAATATCCGCAGTAAAACAACTTTGTGAATTCTGAATTTTGTGATTAGATCAACGATGTCTACTTGAAGTTTTGGACCCACATGAACAATATTATTTAGTGACAGGTCACTCGAAGTCCGACTACTAGCATCGAAGACCACTCGTAACCGTGTCGTGGTACTCTCAGGTCGGATTACACAATGGTGGGGAATTATATAACAGTCAGTAGACGAGGGCTGCACTGGCTGCATATGTCCGAGATCCTCGTACTGTTGCATAAATTCTTTGTATTCAGTTTTTAACTCATTTTGACTAGCAAGTCTTTTTTCCAAATTTAGAAAACGATTAAACGCTTGTTTATATGATTCTCCTAAGGCTGGAGCATCATCTTTAAGCATAATTGGTACAACATAACGCCCATCGGAGGTGCGATACGTGCCTTCTTTATATTTTTGTTCATATTTCATCCTCGGGACCGGAAATTTTACATTTCGGCGGCTCCTCGGACTCCCAAAACCGTTGAACGATCTCGTCGAGCGCACTAGAAGACGCGACGAAGAGCGTAACGGGTGTAGCCGGAGTTTTAGCTACCACGTTTTGAAGAAACTGACCACTTATCACCCAGCCGAATACACTAGAGAGTGCGCATGGAAAGCCCGGGCCTTGACTGAAACGTGAGCCAGTATATATCTGGTCAAAACAGTCTACTCCTAACAACAGATCGATCGGACCGGATTTATCAAAGTCCTGGTCGGCGAGATCCAGATGTGTAAACTTATCCTTGACGATTGTCGGCAACGACACCGAAGGAATCAGGGATGTGATTTTAGGTAGAACCACTAATTGAATATCAAACTGAGGAGTGTCACTCAATCGAGGTATTATTGAACCGAAGGTGTGACCTTTAATGCTACACACATAATTTTGACCGATGCCACTTACATTTAATTTACATTTCTTGATATGTAAACCTAATTGTCGCGCACAGCTACTTGTAATAAATGAATCCATCGAGCCACTGTCAATAATTGTACGGACATACTGCCACGAACCATCCGATCGCTTCAAACGAACTACTGCTGTACCAAGAATTTTTGTGCTAATAGGTTGATTTGAAATATTTGACTGGGTAGCACTAGTTAGAGTAGTGTTCATATCGGGATGCTGGGATGAATCCAGTTCACTAGTATGAGACAGTAAACTCTTATGCTCTTCATGTAACAAAGTATTATGCTTTGCATTACAAATGAAACATGTTGACTCAGATTTACAATCGGTAACAGTGTGACCCGGCCTTAAGCAGTTTTGACATAATTTTAAATCTTTAACTAATTGTTGTCGCTGTGTCATATTCATAGAACGCAATTTACTACAACGGTAGATTGAATGATTTTCATTACAACACACACAAACAAACTGACTAACTTTATTATTATTGTTGGAAGAAATTAGAGATGATTTTGGTTGACGCGATAAATAATCTTTATTTGTATTAGGCCGATTTTGTGTACTTGTAGAATTTGATGATGGAATATTAACTGGTTGGCTAACTTCTAATACTTTTATGTAATTTTGTAAATAAGTAATGAAGTTATTAAATTTCGGAATTTCTTCAGTGTTTTGTAATTCAAACCTTTTTTTTGTTTCTGTATCTAAAGGCCTAGACGCAATGTAGTATAAAATAAATTCGCATAAATCATCAATACACAAACCGCGCAAGGCACTAACGCATTCATAAAGTGTGTTAGATAACTCAGATAAGTTAGACAAAGATGGTTTTTGTATGGGATTAATTTTAATTATTTTTTCTAAATAAGCTGTTGCAAGAATACGCTTGTTGTCATATCTGTCCAGTAAAGTTGCAAAAACCACTGAATAATTTGCCGATGTCACAGGCACGCCCTTCGCTAATGTCAGTGCATAACCAGATAAACATGACAGCAAATAGTGAAATTTCTCAGTGTCGGATAATGAACTATTATTATGAACAAGTGCTGTATAACTATCTTTAAATGTTTGCCACTTTTCTATATTACCATCAAACTTTGGAAGTTCCAGCTTGGGCAACTTCACTCGCGAACGCACGTGACCTTGACCTAATTCCGGGCGACAGTCGCTACCTGCGCTCGCATCGAGAGAATCCGCAAACTCAATAACACAGTAATACAATTCATCGAATGACAGTAACACTTTATGATCGATAACAAACGAAGGTTTAAGCTTTAATTGCAACTGGTTAACATCATCGTTGCATTCCAAAAATCTATTACGAATCTCGTCAATCTTTTTGTACCTAGCTCGAAAAGCTGCAAATTTAGTTTTAGTTTCTTTAACTGTTTTGGCTAAATCGTAAAGTATCTGCAACTTGTAAACTCATATTCCCGCCTTTTAATAGCGGTTATTAATTCCACTTCGCTCATAGTTCACTTGGTATACGATATCCGCACGCTCAAAAAGATAAAAGTTATAAAAGTAGGTAAAACGGAAAAAACGTAAGCCGGTAGGTAGGCAGCAATGCACGCGCGAACGTATTGAATGAAATACAAGCACACACGTCTCAAAGTTATTTGTTAGAATATAAGTTTTGACTTTGAGGTAGTTCCAAGCTAATCCGTCTCCCGCCGGAGACAAGTACTACGAGTGTAGGTACCTCGGTACTAAATTCGAGAAACTTCGAACTCACGTTTTTAAAAGTAATTTATGCAATTTGTTATTTAATACAAATAAATGCAGCTTATTACAAGGGAATTAACGAGGTATGAATGTACGATTGAATAGTCAATCGGTCTCAAATAAGAAACAATAACTAGGTATCATGGAATGACCTAGGTTTTATTTAGACACTTAGAACTTGAAAGGCAAATTGAAATTGCCTTAAGTAGGTAAGTATACAAATAAATTATAATTGGGATTACGTATTTAACGTAATAACGAGAATGGAAAGATTTAATTTCCGATAGTAGGTATTTTTGAAATAACTGCGTGAGGAAGATTCCTCACAGGAGGCACCATAATTAATGTTGATGTTTTCTGGAAGGGTCACTGCATTCTCCTATCAACCCCAGGGTCTCAAAGCAGGGAAAACAAACATGCAAAGCACTAACCTGGATCCAACAGGACAGGAAAGAGGAATCACCAACGACGGGGCAGGCGCCGGCCGGTCAGCTATCTTCTTTATGTGGACTTGATGCTGCTTGTTCACTGCCTACACTCGTCAAGCACAGACACACCACCAATATGGAAACTGAGGGTTTATTTGGCCAGTGAAGCCCTTAGAAAATCAGATATTCGGAATTATTTAGAATACACGCGGCGTCGTATGCGCTGAGTCCGCCATACTTATTTTATTTGTTCTTTTTCTTGGCACTCTTGAGAGAGGCGCCACCAGCACGAGTTAAGAGAAGCCCGCGCTTATTTAAATCGTCGTTGACGTAACAAGGATGGAAAATGGAAATGCATGGATAAATTATTAGGATAGTTAATGCTTACACAATTTCATTTAATACCTTACATATATAATTAATAATGATTTTTTTTTAAAACTATAGGCAACTCTCCCTGACTTACCCTAGTGAATTATTACCAAAAATGTAGATAAATTAGACGAAGGTATTTTGACAGATTGAAATAGATCGAACTGGACTGTTGCCAAAATTGTGGCAAGTAACGATATAACGATATGCACCATGAAAAAAAACCGAATTTATTTAAATCCATTTCCGTTTTTGTTTTTAAATCCATTTACATATGAATATCGATTTAAAACTCAGTACTCAGTTTTTTTTTTTAACAAACGTTTTATTATTCTCACAACTTGCAATAATTGCTATACTAATTAATGTGATAAACTAATCGCCACTCTGTATCCCAAGATCCTATAACTTTTAGTATTACATTAAACTATTGATTGTACCTTAATGCCAAACTTGGTCAGAGTTTCATGTTGTATTCTCATGAGAATCGGCACTGTTCATCAATAATCTACTAAAGTTAGCTTAAGACCATGGTCTATTACAGCATGAAGAGATTCATGTTTCACGTATAGTGAATTATAATTCGGATGTTAACAAACTTATACGGCAAAATAAAAGCACACATTGAGCGAGCTATATCAAAAGTGGTATTCGCTAATAAGGAAAGGTGTTCATGTCGCCTTAGTATGCTGTTAGCAGCAGTCATCATCATCATCTCAGCGTTTATCCCGGTTGCATCCGCGGCTTTCGCGTTGGAGCCCGGGGTCCGCCTTCTTACTCAATTTCCTCCATTTCGCGCGATGTTTAGCATCCTGTGGTGTGAGATTGTTGGCACGCATGTCATCTCTTACAACGTCAAGCCAGCACTTCTTTGGTCTACTCCGCTTGTTCCGGCCCGACGGAGGCGCCATGGCAAGACATTTGTGACCCACGTAACATGCCGGTTTTCGTAAGACGTGACCGTACCAACGTAGGCGACCCTCCTGCAGTTTGTCCGCTATGTCACGGACATGAAAACTGCCACGGATGAGGGAGTTCCTGATGCGGTCCTTCCGCATAACTCCACATATCTACCGCAGCATATTCATCTCCGTGACACGCAGCTCCTACTTGTGTCGCTCAAGCACAGGCCACGCCTCACTGCCATAGTAGTACTAACAGCAGTGTCATATGAAATAGATCACTCATTGGGGAAATTCGTCTTTCATGAAATTAATAGGAAACTTAAACTAACTGATAAAGCGAACCCTAGACTCCAAAGGTGAAAAAGCTTCGGATGCAAATGGGATTAACGCTGAGATGATGATGAATCGGAAACTTAACTCAATCGTTACCTTTGGCACAATCAATTAGAAAGAAGTTTATATGGTGAAATGTGCTTAAATTTTGTAACTCACCGCGCAATTGTCTTACATTTTTCTTTCATAATAATAACCTTCTCCTGGTAAAAAAAGTATTCGCGAAATCATTCCATCCGTTCACGCATGATGCGATGGTCAAGGGAAATAAAGATTCTTTTATAAAATGTAATATGTTTTAACGGTCGAAAAAATAAACAATCGTTTTAGTAAACAGTTTTCTCACAAAAAATATTGCGAGATAAATATTAAAGTCAATGCTATATTATTAGGTCTTACGATGTTTGGTTTTATCCATTGTGAAACAAAATACCATGAAGTGGCATAGTTTTGGATCAACAAGATATAACATTCAGTGCCATCGAAACGAAGAAGAAAATTATTTATATGAGAAATGGGCTAAAGTGACATCGAATAAAGTTTACGACCTCAACAGCGATCGATAGTCCAGAATAGTAGTATAGTACTGCAGTAAACAATTAATCAACATCATATTTATGTAGCATATACATTTATATATAGATTTCATGATCTTTCGAAGTAAAGACAAGAACATTTTTACGAGAACTTTGATGCCAATAAACTACCAAACAATTTAGTGATTGCCAATACCTTTGTAATATATTCGGAGCGCATTATCTTTTGACTATACTCTGTCAGCGGTTATTGTTCAAACCACAGCACGATTCTGTAGACGTCTTACTGTGACAAATTAGGTTAACTGTCATTCCAACTAATGCCAGGGTTTGAAACTATTGACAGCTCACCCTAAGCTTACTTTTAACATTTGCAGTAAGATTTTTCCAGAATCTGGCTGGTATGATGGTCAGAATTTAGTCAGATTAAATCAATTAAGTGTCACTCAATTGTTGATAGTAACAATTTACATTGATTTAGGAATCTATTTACCTAAACTTATAACGTAAAAAGGATCCGAATACAAGTGTAAGCGGTGACGATCACGTGCCCATTGTACTGTATCAGAGCAAGCCATATCACGTAGCTACATATGTGCTTGTTTATGTTACTACATTATGTAGTTAGGAATTTTCCCTACGCTAGTTTGTAAGTTGTACTTTTCAAGTATATTTTTGTAGCTTGTCAAGATGTTCACTCCATGCCTCGCATAGCTGCGATACTTGAACAAAATTTCGGATATGACTCAAATTACATTACATTGTTCTCTTTGTGACATCATGCACTGAGGGCTTGCGACTACGACCGCTCCCTCTTTCGAAGAGAAGGCCTGTGTACTACTAGTAGCTGATTCTTTTTTTTAATATATATTATAATCTAGTGCTTGACCGCAATCCCGCGTGATGGTAAGCAGTAATGCAATCGTTGATGGTAAAGCACGCTAGTTTATTAATGGCCTATTCTTTCCCACTCTAGCCTTGAAGACACTCAAACTGTAGTCCGAGTGAGTTTTGAGTTAAATCTGGGTCGCCAATTAGCCTCTTCGCATGCCTCTCCACTGAATCCAAAGTAGCTAGTAGTAGATTCATTGATTATTGTTTTTTGTTAAATATAAATGGAAATAAATTATAGATTGAGAAAGTTGTTTGTTTATAAGTAGCTAGTAGTAGATTCATTGATTATTGTTTTTTGTTAAATATAAATGGAAATAAATTATAGATTGAGAAAGTTGTTTGTTTATTATGTCATAGGGCGAAAACCCATTTAAGGCCTAAATATAACCAGTAAATTAAAAACCTGTTTGACTAAACTACCAAAGAATTCTCTAAATTAATATATTACAGCTATAAAGCAAGATGCATTTCTCTCTGGCTTCAGCAAAAAACGCTGAAAATAAATGGAGACTTGTGGTAAAAATGCAATCTAACAAAGTGACCGGGCAGCTAAATTGTCTGAAAATAGGAAAATGTTAAAAAGGACATCAAAATAGTAAAAAATTACCTGTATGTTTTGCTTTGACTTTTACTTACTAGCACCAAAGGGAAAATCAAAACATACGTAATTTTTTTGTCCTTTTTAAAATCCGAAAACGGTTGTCTTATTACGTCCCATCTATTTACATACTTATTTTTCTTTAGATGAAAACACTCTGGGTCTGCCTATATGTAATTTAAAAACTATTAACGTGTCTCAGAGCTTTCCCAAGGGATGAAAAAGGATGATAAAGTTTAAGGAGAGGTCACTGCTAACTTAAACGATACCTCGTTGAGGAAACAAATGAAGAGACGAGTACATAGCCTGCTAAAATCGTAGGTTACCCTTCTTTGGCTTTGCTTTCAGCTAAAAATATTCGGCTATAATTATGTATTCAGAAAAATCTTTTTTCGTTACTCCGTTTAATCTGAAGTTACTCTCCGGAAAATATTTAATATCCCGCAGTGTTCAACAGACAGGAAAATGTATGGAATAGTATCGCTTACTTACTCGGGTTTCATAAGTCAGCCCCTGAGGTTTTAATAATAAATTACCTAATATAATATCATACAATATATCTGAGATTAACTATGTTTCCCTTGTATGAGTCATGCTATGTGCCGCATCTGTCACATCAGACATTTACGCGTCCGGCGATATTGATTGCGACGTCAGCGTACATAGATATTTCCGCAGCTTGGGCAAAATGGCGTGAGGTGACAGGTGTTATTATTTTGTGACCCCAAAATGCCGTTTAAGTTTAAGAGACAGGTCTATAAGACCATCATTTGACCTGTTCTTTTGTATGGCAGTGAGGCGTGGCCTGTGCTTGAGCGGCAGAAGCAGGAGCTGCATGTCACGGAGATGAATATGCTGCGGAGTTACGCGGAAAACCGTATCAGGAACTCCCGCATTCCTGGCAGTATTCGTGTCCGAGAGATGACATGCGTGCCAACAATCTCACACCACGGGATGCCAGAGATCATGCGAAATGGAGGCGTAGAATATGTAGGAAACCTCTAACGCGGAGGCCGCGGATGCAACCGGGATTATACGCTTAATATTGTTGATGATAATTGGCGTTTTTGAGCATTTTTCGAACATATGGGGAAATGGATTAGCAATATGCTTCAAAATGATTGAAATCGTTAGTAAATATAGTAATAGTGTGTAATGTAATTAGGGTATACTTATTTTATCGTTTCGCCTACTTTCAATCTTAACCTAGAGCTCGATGCGAAATTTCAGTTAACTGTTAACCATCCACTCATAGGTGCTTCCTTGTAACTTCGTATTATAAATATCAAAAAACAAAACAACATCAGTGTCTTAAAAGCATTTTCATTCATAAAGTTACTTGTCAAAGGGAAAATTTACTTTGACGATTATATTTATAATAACACAATGCCATTTAGTGTTATTGAATTGTTCGTTCTGTAACAAAAGGAAATACTAATGAATTAATACGTCGTTAATTATCGTAAATATGTTCATTAGTCATTGGCATTAATTTAAATATTTAGTATTTTATATTTTTCTGGCTTTAGTTGAGAAAAGGCTAGGTAGATCACAGACGTTCGATCACACACGGAAGCACAGGTCCATTCGTGTGTGGAGTACTGCAGCCACATTTGGGCTGGTGCTGGGAAATGTCACCTGGCCACTTTGGATTCGGTGGAGAGGCGTACGAAGAGGCTGATTGGTGATCCAGATTTAATTCAAAACGGTCTCCAAAGCCTACAGCGTAGAGTAGCCAGCCTTTCGATATTCTATAGGATTCATTTTGGTGAGTGTGCGAAGGAATTGCATGATTTAGTTCCCCCATCTCCCTTCCACCATCGGACGACCCGTCCCACGGCGAGTTTCCACCCTTTCGTCGTTAACACCACTACGATTCGGACGAAGCTAGTTAAATTATAAATGGATTATAATTTTATCAAGAAGGTTTTTCAAATAAATACTTTACATTTGAAAAATCTCATTAATAAATGACAGATAGTCCTTGTTACTAGGCCAACGGTGGAATCTTCTGACAATATTTTGTATCAAAACAGAAGTCTATGTTTCTGTGTTATGTAAATCTCTCTAGAGAAGTCCTCTTGATGCCCGAGATTCCACTCCGATGAAAGTAGAATGGATCACTTTGTATTTAACTCAAGGGATGCTCTGAAAATTGAAATTGTGTACGTTAGGTATAGAAATGACAGTTTTTTAAGATAATAAATCAGTGTATGTACAACACGTAATATTGTTTAAATTTATATTAGAAAAACACCTATTTTACATGATAGACTTTAGCCTATCAAGTAAAATATTTATATTATTTAATATTTTAGAAGAGGTTTAATATTTAATCGAACTGTAAGAAAAGTGTATTCAATC
This sequence comes from Sesamia nonagrioides, assembly GCA_017933935.1. Lineage (NCBI taxonomy): Eukaryota > Metazoa > Arthropoda > Insecta > Lepidoptera > Noctuidae > Sesamia > Sesamia nonagrioides. The sequence goes on along the minus strand of JADWQK010001527.1, from coordinate 66,380 downwards.
ATATTTATTTTATATAATTTTCTTTGCAATCAATTTAGGGCGATAGACAGGTCTTTCCCAAGTTCCTAATTCTAAATAGGTTGAATTTGAATCATATTGTGCAGCATATTGCTCCATATGTTCGAAAAATGTATGTGGCCAACAGCGTACATAATATTTAAATACATAATGAACGTTGTTGAATTGTTTAAATTGAACTTATTGCTACGCAATATTTTCTCTAGATGCAGGAAAAAGGGCGCTTGGACAAAAAAAAAAAACATAGGGAAAACACGGCGTTCTATTTATAAGTAGTAAAGGATTTCCTTTTCCTTTCATGAATAAATATCTTCCACAGTCCACCGTGTTTTCTTGGTATCTAAGCGAAGTTTGTTAAACTTATGTATCCGACTACATCCGGGTACGTAACAATAGCTCGTCTTTTATTTGTTATCAAATAATTTATTTGAATAATGATGTAACGAGGGCGGTTCTCATACGGGAAAAATATTTACATTGCAAGCAGGTTCTGGGTCTAGCTGTTTGTTTATGAGAGTTTAAGTGTTTGTAAACCGCATCCATGTTATAGGATTAGTTCCTAGGGAGGGGCAACGGTAAAAAAAAAGATCGACTAGGTTATTAATTCAGTTTGCTACAAAATAATCCAAGTAAGCCTAATAATAAACATATAAATCCTAAACATATAAATAATATAAATACGGTGTATAAACACTATAAACTATGGCTCTGATTCCCTTCTTCATAAACTAAGTTCAGTTCACTGCATATTTTCTTTCCATTTCATTAAGAAGAACACAGAAGATAAATATTTTTTGAGTCCTATCTATTTAATCCACGCCTGACCTAAATTGAAGAATTTTAAATAGCAATATTTGTGGTCGCCTTTCAACTGTCTATGGAGTAACTAAATTTGTCAGGACTAAACTAATATTTTCCTGATAAAATATAAAGAAAAAGACGCACTGTACTGAAATTAAGTTTAATTTGTGAACAAGGGAATTGGCGCAAGTATTTTGACGTCACAGTTACGAGTATGTGCCCTCACATACGTTAATGTATTTACTCCCACCATTACTGCAGACGATATGAATAAAAACGCCTGAAAATGTCATGTTACCGAGAGAGCTTTGTAGATTGTGGTTATTTTACATTTGACACATGACAGTGTATTCTTAGTCACTTTGATGTTTTGCAACAATCGCGTCGAATTATTCTGAAATAAATAAATACTAGTGTCGTAGTGGCCTGGCAATGGCGTGGTTAAAACACCAGTCGCACAAGTATGAGTGTGCGGGTTCGATTCCAGGTCAGGCAAGTATCAATGTAAAAATGTAAGTGTAAGTTATTTGTACTTACTAAGTATATCTTGGACACCAATGACTGATTAAAAGGTGAAGGAAAACATTTTGAGGAAACCTGGACTTTAAGTCTGAAATCGCCAACCCGCATTGAGTAAGCGTGGTGATTACGCTCAATCCTTCTCGGTATGAGAGGAGACCTGTGCCCAGCAGTGGGACGACAAAAAGTTGATGATGATGATGATGAAATAAATACTTATAATAATACCTATACCTACAGAAAGTATATATTATTCATGTTTAATCTAGATACTAATTATTGTTTTGTTTTAAATTCCAAGTGACGTATACAGATCTTTTTTTTTGGATGAGAAATCGTCAAATGACCTTTCCCTGTCCTGGGTGGCGCGGAAGAGCGTATCAGACTTTTACTGACTAAATTCCACCTGGTTTCCTTCATTTGTCTGTGTGCCAGGGGCCACAGTATCTCTTTCGAACAACCCGCGGCCTTAGCCGACAGCGACAATGCCTGACCCCTGTAATATAGACTGTAGGTTTAGCAGAAGCAGATGTTCATAGACCAAACGTGCGCCCCCATCTTGTATCCCATTTGGCCGTTGCATTAAAAATCTTATTAACTCAAAACTTTCACCTCAAGCATACAAAGTTACTTATACTTTTGCCCACTTCGTCCTTTTACCCCGAATGACTGTAATGTCTTAATATCCTAGATTAAACAACCAAAAATCAAAATCAAAATTCATTTATTCAAATTAGGCTGAGAGTCAGCACTTTTTGAACGTCAATATTACATAAGACAGTCCCCCAAAACGCCCACCCATCGACACTTCCTAGTGCCGTCTAACCTTTGAATTTTGAGTCCTTCCGTAGAAACGGCTACTTCCTACCGAGATTTTGAAATTTACCGCTGAAGTATTCGGGCTCAAGGTTGATTGTGAATATTTGAATAATTCGGGCAGCTTGACCTGCTGTCAGCCGTACCTTTCCTAGATACGGCTGACAGCGGGTCAAGCCGTCTTTAACAAAATATTTTGGGATATTCAAACAAAGTCACGAATCAAAGTGTTTAATCAAAATGGTCAACTCTGACTTCATTAATATTACTGAGTTATAGAACGAAGGTGACTTAACAAGTATTTTTTTTGCATAATTTGCCTTGTTTGCAAACTAACCAAGAAGAGCGAAAAAAATACCTAAATGAACCTATCTTTTCCAGTGGCGGGTTTTCCTAATATCGACTTGGCAGAATTGATTTTGGAGACGCACGTGTATCTTCTACCTACCTACAATCCACTTCATTTTTAATGAAATGCAAATTTTTCAGTTTGTGGAGTTTAATTGAAGGTAGGTTCTTTTATTTTATTTGTACTATATGAAATAGCTATTGCTTCTTAACGTGTATTGCTAGATATTTTTTTTTACATTTTCCTGGAAGTTTAATGAATAATAGGTGTATATTATTAATTGCGATTTGTTAATTTTGAACTCGTTAACAATTATGAGACAAATCCGAGTCATCCCTTTTCTTTTTCGATTTTTTACGTCATTCATTTCAAAAACTGCATCTATAATCCTAGAATTTATTATTCTTTCACAAAAAAAAAATTAATAGATAAGATACTTCTTATTTCGATATTCCCATGAGATCGAAACAAATACAGGTGAAACCGCGGAGCGCAGATAATAGAAAATAATTTTAAGTAGGTATTTAAATCATACTATTGTAATGTACCTATATACTACTACATTATTGTCGGTCTCCGTGGCGCAGCGGTCAACCCGCCTGCCTGCGACGTGGACGCCCCGGGTTCGATCCCCGGCCAGGTCATGATGGGAAACGATCTTTTCCTAATTGTCCTGGGTCTTGGATGTTTATCTATATATGTATCTATTATAAAATATAGTATCGTTGAGTTAGTATCCCATAACACAAGTCTCGAACTTACTTTGGGGCTAGCTCAATCTGTGTGATTTGTCTGTATATATTTATTTATTTATTATTATTATTATTCTACTATACTATTGTATATTTTAATCAGCTATGTGTTCTATCTTAAAACTTATATTATGTAGGTACAAAAGATACTCGCGAGATAATATTACAACATGCACAATTATTATATACTTTCTTAAACAAGAAATAACATGTTAAAAATTATCTGTTCAAAACATTAATAACAACAAAACTTTTCCGTCCGCAGAAATATGTTCTAACCTCCAAACAGATTTTCCGTTTCATTAACTTGAACAGTCCGAGTTTATTCGGGTGACGTTGCTAAGAGAATTGTTTCTAAGTTTCCGCATCAAACTGCTACTAAATCCGTCTGTACATCTCAAAGGAAAAAAGGTAGGATTTTTATGTTAACAAAATACATGAAACCCGCATAAAGAGATCTACTTACATACCTCCAAAACTTGGTCCATGCCTTGAATTTAGGTGTTCCTTTGTTTCGTTGTCTTATTGTTATCACAACACAACAACTTTTTAGGAAGAAAAAGAAAAAATAGACGTTATTCATAATATATGTAGGTCTAATCAATGCAAGTTAGGACAATACGTAAAATATTTGGTAAGATTTTCTATATCTGGCACAGACATAAGATTGTCCAAAAACTAATAAAGTTATGAAGGTAAGGATATACTTATTAAATGTAAAGGTAGCAACTGTAATGTTATCAGTCAATTTACCGCCGATCATTGGAAATTTGTTACGAGAATTTATCTTTGTAGTCTTGTTAATTGGAACTTACTTAAAAGTTTATATTTTAATAAGAGGAGCCGAAATTATTTCGGTTCATCTTAAATTTTCCGACGAGGGTCAACAACGTTGATTGATTGACAAATGAGGCGGAACTTTTCGAAGAAATCACTTCATTTTAGTCTCTGTCTTTTTCTTATTATTTTTTTGACAAAAGCAGTGATCGCGTTTTATCTGGATCCTGTATCTTACAATTTCAAAGTGCAATAAAAATATTAAGAAAGTTCTAGTAGATTCCTATTTAATATAGGCATCGCGGCAAAACACGCGCAGGTGCATCAGCGCGATAGGGAACACCAGGGGTCACAAACCTGTGGCGGACACTTGAAGGCTCCCGTGAGCACGATAACGAAACAAACTTCCCCAATCCTTTTCCCGTCCCGTGAAAGTGTAAATGGAAAACGACATATTTTACTATATATTTTACTCAGCAGTACACTACCAGCAGATTGACCTTCACTGAGTACATGTACTATGACCAAGTGGGTATAGGTACGATTCAATTTATTAATATAAGTATAGATATTTAGGAGTCTTGTAGACGAAGGATTGATAGTAATAGTCACAATTCTCAGAAAACGCATCTATGAAACGGTAGCGCTTCGGGTTCAAAACACACACATTACGTTTGCTAAAACAGCGCTCTAAACCGACTATCTGCCTGTAAGTGCTTTGTCACTTCAACACTTTTAATCATCATCATCATCTCAGCGTTAATCCCAGTCGCATTCGAAGCTTTTTCAGCTTTGGAGTCTGGGGTCCGCTTTACTAATCTAACTGCTGATTTTGACTAAACTTCGATATTTTCCGTGAAGCGACTACCGTCTGACCTCCACAACCCGAAGGTGATATCGAAGCTTTGCAGTTACCAAAATTAGAAGTAAAACCATGGGGGCACCAAGATCTTACTCAGATGATCTCAACAAGCCAGGAGACTTAATGGGCTTCTGGAGGGAGGTGGGCTGGCTGGAATAACCACCAACGGCCGTCATGGCCCACGCACAATGGTCCACTGGAAGGACAAAGTGCGAAAACCAAACCCACAACATAGAAGTGGTATTAATTCTTATAGTATTTTATTTTGAGTTAAAAACTATTCAATATCGTTTTTTATTATTATTATAAACTAGTGCTTGAGCTCTTCGAGGCAGTGGGCAGGGTACATTGCTCGTGGAACCGATGGCCGATGGGACAGTAAGGTTCTGGTGTGGTGGCCACGTACCGGAAGACGCAGCGTAGGGAGGCCCCCAACAAGGTGGACCGATGACCTGGTGAAGGTCGCGGGAAGCCGATGGATGCGGGCAGCATAAGACCGGCCATCGTGGAAAGCCTTGAGGGAGGCCTTTGTCCAGCAGTGGACATCTATAGGCTCAATAAGAAGAAGAAGTGCTTTATCGCAATCCCGCCTGATGGTAAGCAGTGATGCAATCAATGCAAAAAAAACGGAAAAGCGCGCTAGTTTTATTAAGAGCCTATTCACAAAAAAAAACTGAGTGAATAGGAAGGAGAAGGCCAACTATACTGCGCCAGAGGGAGATTGATCTGGAGACCCTCGATGATCAAACTCCCGACACAACAACATTTGGCGCATCGTACCCGGCACACATCGCAAAACAACACTGCTCAGACTCGTCTCCCGTACGGCTTCACCAGACATCATCCTGGAACACGACGAATCGCTTCGCAGCAAGACTTTGTCTAGTGGGTGGTGACTTCTGCCGGCAGCCGATGTTGAGGCCTACCACCGAGAAACAAGTACCTAATATTTCTTTGAAGTATTCCAGCATTAATCGCAAAATACCTTGCAAGGTCAAAAATGATAACTTACCCATTTAAGACACCAACGAATTTCTATGGATGTTCTTATAATATTTTATTTGGTAATACCAAAATCCACTTAAACTATTACAGACAATTTTATACTAGGAATTGCCCCATTGCATGCACATGCACATTTATTTATATCCTTAAAAATTCATGTGCAAAGGAAGCATCTTCTTCTTCTTCTTCTTCAGCCTATAGATGTCCACTGCTGGACAAAGGCCTCCCCCAAGGCTTTCCACACTGACTGGTCTTGTGCTGCCCACATCCATCGGCTTCCCGCGACCTTCACCTGGTCATCGGTTCACCTTGTTGGGGGCCTCCCTACGCTGCGTCTTCCAGTACGTGGCCGCCACTCCAGAACCTTTCTGCCCCATCGGCCATAGGTTCTACGAGCAATGTGCCCTGCCCAGACTCGCAGAGCTACGTCGGTGACTTTGGTTCTTCTGCGGATCTTCTCATTTCTGATTCGGAAGCATAGGTAAGCTAAATAAGTATCCCTAGATTGTTATTATGGCCAAGGATAGTGTATTATTCTTCTATTCTATTATTCAACGCAACAAGGCTGTCGTCGACTGTACCTGACTGTGGAATGAGAAAATACTGTCAATGAAATTTATATACCTACTTACTTTAAGCGAGCATCATGTTTGAAACTAAATTTATTTTTAGGGTATTTTGTTTAAAGTTAGCTATTGAAGGCTTACAATTATATTTTTTTTTTAGAATGGACCCTTACTTGCATTAGCATTATTACCTAAGATAATGTTCGTTAAATATTGTATTCGTTGTGTAAAACAGACGCGCTTTTAAAGGTTTTGTCGCATAACATCATCATCATCATCTCAGCCACATGAAATCCACTGCTGGACATAGGCCTCCCCCAAAGATTTCCAAAAAGAGCGGTTGGACGCGGCCTGCATCAAGCGCTTCCCTGCGATTTTGGTCAGATCATCCGACCACCTAGTCGGTGGGCGTCCGACGCTGCGCTTGCCGGTACATGGTCGCCATTCTGGTTCATTTTGATTTAGTGTCGCGGAACGTTCATTACAAATTGTCACGGGGGGGAGTACCTAAGTAAATAATGATTCGCTTCTGCGAAGCTAAAACAAAAATGCGTTTTACTTTTGTCTTCCGGTTCATTCCACCTTACGCCATGTTGCTTCTTTTATACGACACTAAACATAATAATCTAATTTTACAAGCTACTTTTTTGAACTTTCGTGTCTTTTCAATAACCGTATTGTTCTTAGCCTATTTATGACAACAGAGTTCAGCACAGAACAAAATTGGGCAAATTTAGCTGCTTTATGCTCTGTTAGATCAAAGATTTAAAATATCAGCTTGTATTTGCTTCCACTTGACCTGACCGCTGTATATTCAAGTACCAGCTGAATATTTTATTTATCACTGAATTTTACACAATTTCATGGTTTTCGGAGTAATACGAAAATAATGAAGTCAACTGTCTTTAACTTAGTACACACACACAATAATTTCAAGGAGTTAGGTACTTCGCCTAATCGCAAGTATTATTTTCAATTTGAATACTACCATATTGAATAACATGAACCAAAAAGTGGACATACAACTTTATGAAATCCAATCATACATTTCCGGAATCGATATTTTTATTCTGCTTCAAACAAAGATCCTATTGAGAACAGACTTCTACAACCTCCTACAAATTATATTATGGTATTCCACTCAGAGTGCCGTTGTCCTGAAATAAAAGAATAATTTTACCTCCAGATTCTTGTTTCTAAACCGGATGATATTTTATTACTTAGTTATTCGTTTCAATTCTTCTAGTATAGCGTGGGTTTGATAAGGGTCGAGCAGCCGTGACCTTTATCAGTTGACCGAGCAAGGAGCTGACCTTCAGGAAAAGAATTGGCGGACAAAAGTGGGGTTAAACTTAAAATATTAAATGAGGTTTTCATAGATTAGTTTTCATTTATATGTTGCAAAAATGTCAGCGAAATAAATATATAATCGTCAGTAACTTACGGTAGGATTTGATATTACAATCATGTTTGTGGATACATTTAATTCAAAAGATTATTTCAAATAAAGTTAAAGTTATTTAAATAAGAAAGAAATCTGGTATTGTAAGCAGGCGTTTGTCACTGATGTAAATCGTACCTACTCGCTTATAATTCTATATAATCTTTTCCAATATAAAATGTAATAAAGTTTATTTTTGACGTTTAAAGGTATATTTTAAAGAGGTAAATGATTTGATTCCAACTCAACTGAAACTATTTACATTTACATTTATTTCAAATAAATCAATTGCAGGCAGTTTACGATTGTCAAGGGGTCGTTCATTCAGAAAGATGAAGCTTATTGCCCATTTCAAAGCGTATTTGGCACCTACATTTGGAGAAGAAAGAGCAATAAACTCCATGGACACACAGTTACTAAAATCCAATCCATTTTATTGGTAGTTAAATAAATTCAGGAAAAGGTACCAATACATGTCATTTATTCCTACACATTACTACCCGACTACCTAGCCATGACGTGAATATTAAATTGTCATAAAAAAATAGCTTCATTTGGTAAATATAATACGGGTGAAATTATTTCGCGAGCAAAGCTTCACTTCAGCAACTTTGTGTAGTTATTTGTTATAAAAATAACCATAATAAATTAATTATTTGGCGTCGTTGGTCGTTTGGTGTTTTTATTTTCACTCATAAAACTTACGTCGTTTGCGAAGCATTTTGATTGATAGTATATTTTGCATTTTAGCTGTTTTTGTGAAAAGACATGGGTTAACATATTGTCCTTACAGAGCTAATTTTTTTATAAATGTTACGTTTATTCAATTAGAGTTTTGTTAATGTTTCTAAATAAAACCTTCCATCTCAAAATTATTGCATTGTGAATTCGAATATATAAACATTCGGCTGAATAATACTGATATTAAATAATTATGTTTTATGCTTTAATAACATTAGTTAAAAGAATAATAAAACAAGTATGTTATATAATAAATTTCGTAGCATCAAGATTTTGCCAGACAGCCCTTTTTGGCCCACTTAGCTACATGAGATTTTAACAGCCTGGCATCAAATATTTTATGTACAAAAGGAAAGCAAATAGACTTAAGTATAACAAACACATCGACTTTAAGATAAAGCGATAGAAGCAGGGAACGTGTGAATAGCTTGCGATGTCATTACATTTAATTAAAAGATTTCGGAAGAACGTGGTATAGCAGGTTTGCATGATCGTGTAACTTCTTTATCTTAATAGCAGGGGAACCACTGGTGGCTGGAATAAGGTAAAACAAATGAATATTTGCATTCGTTTTCTGCGTTTGAAAGTTTAGTTAGGAAGCACTCCCGACCTCTCCTCAAGACCATTATATACCAGTTTTCCAATATGCGTATGTTTGTTCTACTCAGTCTGACAATAATTATAACTTCACAGGGCTTTTCTGAAATAAATCGTGATCCACGAGTAACAACTTTCTACATCCACTACATACATCTAGGAGCTCCCTTAGGAAGACGGTAGGTTATTTTTATTCAGTCACAAGGTTTTCTGGGGATTTGACTGCGAACATTTTAAAATCTTGGAATAAGTTGAATCTGTCATAGCATTGAAGTTAGCTTATCGTAGTTCATATTAACATGCCACTAATTCAGTAATACATGTCGCAATAAAGGGAGAAAAGTATATTGATTCAATCAGAGAAACGGTTAACACTTTTACTTCAGAGGTTTACAATCACAAACTAAACATTTACTGCCTCGAGTGCTGAGGCGATACATAGATAATCAGATTGCGGCTCCCGATCTCCAATCTTGAATGTCGAATCGGTACCATCGAGTATATAGGTACATTAGACTGGTTGTAAACAGGGATCGAGTCATAAACGATCAACTACTGAATACGAGAGTGGGATTTTTAAATCCAGAGCGCAAGAAAAGAGCGCTGTAATTGAACTATTGTGTCAATAAGGGGGAGTTACGTGGATTTAAATGAACACTTGGCATAACCAACCTATTACCACGTAAAAGCTTTTTGGTGAAGCTGAAGGTGAAGGAAAACATCTTGAGGAAACCTGGACTTACAAGTCTGAAATCGCCAACCCGTATTGAGCAAGCGTGGTAATTGAGACCTGTGCCCAGCAGTGGGACGATAAAAGGTTGATTATGATTAAGACATAGCGAGTTATTCAATTATAGATATGTCAATAGATCGATACTATCCATACTAATATTTTAATGAGAAAGTAACTCTGTCTGTCTGTCTGTCTGTCTGTTACGCTTTATCCCGGAAAAATTTGATATTCCCGAGGGAAATCTAAAAAGCGCGATATAACCGAACTCCACGCGGGCGAAGCCGCGAGCGGAAAGCTAGTCCATACTAATATTATAAATGCGAAAGTAACTCTGTCTGTCTGTCTGTCTGTCTGTCTGTCTGTTACGCTTTCCCGCTTAAACCTCTCAACCGATTTTGATGAAATTTGGCACAGACAATCTTTAGACCCTGAGAAAGAACATAGGCTACCTTTTATCCCGGAAAAATTTGATGTTCCCGAGGGAAATCTAAAAAGCGCGATATAACCGAACTCCACGCGGGCGAAGCCGCGGGCGGAAAGCTAGTAATATTATAAATGCGAAAGTAACTCTGTCTGTCTGTCTGTCTGTCTGTTACGCTTTCCCGCTTAAACCTCTCAACCGATTTTGATTAAATTTGGCACAGATATTCTTTAGACCCTGAGAAAGAACATAGGCTACCTTTTATCCCGGAAAAAAAATGTTGTTCCCGAGGGAAATCCTACAACCGCGATATAACCGAACTCCACGCGAGCGAAGCCGCGGGCGGAAAGCTAGTATATAATAAACTAAAGTCAGATATAATTACAAAAAATAATGTCAAATGTTTAGTTACAGTCAAAGCATATTGTTACAGTCAAAAATAAAGAATTTAGTCGAAAGTTTTGTTCATTAGTAGGTACATTTTTTATTTTGTATCACCCCCAAAAACGCTGGTTACGACAGCCAAGTCAAAATATCATAAATTTGGTGTCGGTCATCTTGGATTTAAAAAATGACGTCATTTTCGTTATTTGCACCCCCGAAAACTCTTGTCTCTACACCCATGTCGTAATATCATAAAATTGATATCGGCTGCGTGGTAACGAACTATTTTGTATGTTATAATTCTGCACCTTATAGGAGATCTATTTCTGAGTATAAATTATTCGCAAGTTTAGCACATCGCGACAAACATTAACTTGAGAAATGTGTAGAACTGAGTCCGCGCCCTGCAATATGCATGCTCTTTTTGAAAATCCATAAATTGTTATTATATTATTTGTGCTGGTCGGAGTAGGACATGTTAGGTTATTTTCGTTACGGAATTTCAGGATCCGATCTCTACGCTCAAGGCCCGCGATAGAAGCTATGTTATAACTTAAAATTTACTATTTCTTCCAAAACCACCACTTTGTCTAGTAGCTTGCGTATCCTGCATTTTCTGTGAACAGCACCAAGTTATGAAAGTATCTCCTAAAATGATTGTGATTTTGATTTCATTTTGCAATGAGATGCCTTCACAACATGTGTGGTTTGGAGACTGGGGGCTCGTAAGTTAAATGTTAGTTTAAACTCTATTACCAAAGCAAATTCAGTTCAATATTGTATGTACCATTGAAGGCTCGTATGTTGTAATCGGAGACTGTTAGGTACTGCCGCCAAATCTAGTTTATTCAAACATTGACTGCAGCGACAGTTTGTGCTTTATCTACTGAATATTTATCCCGCACTCAAAATTATCAGCTGGTAAAATGTTTCAGGAAATTTGATGTCATCCATTAAATAGCTTTAAATAACAGAATGAAGTGCGGTGAAATATTTAGGAAGCGTTAATAGATTAAGGAAACCATTTAATGGCTTGCTTTGATATGAAGATTCGAAGGCCTTTTTGAAGCCAAGATGACTGTAAGCTGAATTAGTTATAATAGGTCTTAGTCCTAATAAATACCATTTATATATACCGACTTCCAAAGTCACAATACAAAGTGAAAAATAACTAATATAAGCAGTTTGTTTTTATGGTTTGATACGTTCGTTATTTTTGTGTTTATTACCCCTAACAAAATCTTTTACGTAGATATCATGATTAACTACAACAACAAATTCCAATTTTTATACACATTTACCTTATGGGGTATAAGATCAAGTACCAACTTCTCTCGCGTAACATCTGTTTCGGTCCCTTTACCTACAAACAACCAATGTAAGTCGTACTGTTGGGACACATTCATTTTGGAGATTTAGGATGACAATCAGAAATGCGTAACTTTGATACTTTAAAAAAAATCTACTTAGAAAACTTTGGTCCTCAGAGGGAAATAAATTGTTTCTTTTTCTTCACTGAAATATCTCAAAAAGTAGAATAATACATACCTATGTATTATACTACTTTTAATACATTACTTTCTAATACATACCTATATATTCTGCTTTTTGAGACCTCTGCGTAGGGTTTATTAATTCCTAAGAAACTAAGTTATTTCGTTAACTAACGATATAACTACCTATTTAAAACTCCAAATAGAATAAGCACTCCGGAAAGAAGAAGCTCTTCTTCTTCAGGCCATAGAGGTCCACTGCTGGCTATAAAGTAAAAAGAAACAATAATATTTAGTATAGTTACGAGAGACGAAATTGAGCTTCAAAATTTTAATAACTTTTACAAATACATTGCCTTTTACCACTTTACTACATACTTACTATATGTAGTGACATAATGATAAAACAAAGTCACTTTGTCTTTCCCTATGTCCCTTTGTATGATTAAATCTTTAATACTGCGCAACGGATTTTGATGCGGTTTTTTAATAGATAGAGTGATTACAGAGGAAGGTTTATATGTATAATAACATCCATTAAATTGTGGAGAAATACTATATTTTTTTTTGAGCTTTCTAATGTGATGTCGTAAATAATTACATTTTTTCCGCGTTTGCAGTGAAACGCAGGCTGAACCCTACGAGATTTATCAAAATAATGTACTAAATATTATATACATTGACGAGGTCTACAAAAAAGTTCGCGGTGGTATATGTCTATCTCTTATGGATATCCCACAGTAACATTTTTTTGTCATTTTCTTTTTACGACAAATCTCGGCTAATTTTCGAAGGATTTTAACCAATACAGCATTAATACTTATCCATTTTAATACCTTAAATACATTGTTGATTTAATACCTAGATCTATATCACCCTTTACAGCATATGATTTAAATGAATATTTTCGAAGATATTACAGAGATTTAAAAATTGCGGGGTGCCGCGTTTGCATCGGTACACGGTGCGGCGTTCCCGACGGATTTTTATATTACCTTCACAGTTTTTCTGTAGTGTATTTGTAATGTATATTATATGATTATGGTTACGAGATGTAATTTAACTGGCCCTTAGAATTTAATTGTTCATCTTAAAGAATAGTATAAGTCGAAATCGGTTGAGTAGTTTTTGAGATAAGGATTTTTTTCGTATTGATGAAAACTTATTCACATGGGTTATGACTGCCACTATTGTTATAAGGTGAAAAATATAATTTTCGAATTTCTACTAAGACACTGAAAAACATAAAATAAAACCTTTTTACAAAAAATAGAAACCGACTTCAAAAAAACACTTATTAGGACAAAATAATGTTACTTTTGTCATGGCTCTAGAAGTTGGTGGCGAGCTAAACAACAGAAACCTCGAGACACTAATCTATACTAATATATAAAGCGGACGAGTTTGTTTGTTTGAACGCAATAATCTCTGGAACTACTGGTTCGATTTAAAAAAAAAAATGCGTTAGATAGACCATTAATCCGTGAAGGCTTTAGGCTTTATACCATCGCGCTGCGACCAATAAAAGAACATAATAGGAGAATATAAACAAAAAACACATATCGAAACCTACGCGGGTGAAACCGTGCGGCGCAGCTAGTTTTAATATATTACAGAAACTAACAGCTTATTATTACCGTTTTCCAAAAAACAATGTATAAAAGCCATTTAAGAGTTTCCAATGATAAAAAGGGGCGGTAGGTCGATATAGTATTGCCTTGACACATCTAACAAGAAGTCTGTTCCATTTTCCAATCAACTGCATAGTTTGCACCACGCTTAACAATTCTAAATCCAATAAAACAGAAGCTTTTGGATCGCTAATTTTCAAACAATTCTACATTCCCCACACTCATCCAACTTGTAATGAGCGCGACCACAACAAACAGCAGCACACCAACGAATAAATTGGTAAACTTTCACCCCCTACCACCTCTGCATCAGCCCCTTGTATAATACCGATTTGTTTATTCCTTGTCCGTTTTACTATTTCTCTAACGAGAATGAAAACTCTAATACTTCAACTGAGTATAATATTATTAAATAACTCGGGAGTCCAAGTGAGAAATGTTGATCATTAAATGCGACAGAAGTATATTCAACAACTTATTAGCCCTAAAGGGTATTTTTTTTTAAGTCAACGAATACTGAAATCGCAAACTGAAGACGTTTTGAAATACATTTATTTAGACTGAAATTACATAGGATTTTTTTAAATAATAAAATGTTTTTATTAGATATAGACAAAAACACAAAAATGACCGTTTATGTTGTGGTATTTCAAAGCGACGTATTTGAAGAGGCTATTACTACCTTGGGTTAGGTACTTTAGAATATTACCTTGTGAACAAATATAAATATACAAGCTTCTGACATAAAAGAACTTACTTTGTAAACTTAACACATACTTCCTAAACAAAATGTTAGTTTATTATAATACACTGGCGGACTCATAAACTGCGTCAAAGTAATAGACGACTTTGAAATTAATATTTTAACGAAGTATGCAAACTTTCTTTACAGATATAAATTGAAACCTCTAGATTGGTTCGTGAACTTTAAAATAGCGTAGGGTCATATCCTTAAGTTTAAGTTTGTGTACTGGAACGGACCTTAAGACTTTTTTGAAGAAAAGACAGAAATTTAAGGAAATTAGGTTTAATAAAAGAATTAGTTTTAACAATAGACACAAACTTTATGCAAGGGTTTATTTATGTTTTAATAAGGTGTATAACCTCCACGGGCCCTTATTACGGATTCTAATCGGTTCCGCATAGATTTTATTAGGGTTATTAAAAGATTTTGCGGAATATTGTCCCATTCTTCTGAAATTGCTGTTCTTAGTGCTGCCACTGTCGTGGGCACAGGATTTCTCGCATATACAGCTCTTTTTAAAGTATCCCAAACATGCTCAATGGGATTAAGATCCGGGCTGCGTGCTGGCCAATTCATTGTACGTATCACGTATCCCAACCTCTTCGCAATATTGTCGAACTTGTGCAGCAGCGTGCGGCCGGGCATTACCCTGCATTAAAGTAACATTTTCGCCTATGAATCCCATGTAAGGCACCACGTGATCTTCTAAGATCTCCGTTATGTAGCTATGTGCAGTCAAACCCCCTCTATTATTATTTTGACGGACCATGTTTATGAGCACAAGTTCTGTTGGCCTGTTCATCGATATTTCACCCCAGACCGCCTCCAAAAGGAACACGCTCCTCAATGCAACTTTGAGCATATCGCTCCGCGCATCGACGATAGACTCTTCTGCGACCATCTGCACCATATAAACATGTCCTACACTCGTCCTTGAACAATACGGATTGCCCATTGTTCTTCTGTCCAATTTAGGTGATCACGCGCAAATCTTATGCGAGCGTGTCTGTGAGCTACAGACAACTTTGGACCATTTGCTGGTCTAACAGGGGTGATATGCGCTTCCTTTAACCTTCTTCTTATTGTTCTTGCACTCACTTAGATTCTGTTGCACACGTGACGTTTTTCCTGTAACATAAAATAGGTATATAAGTTTGAACCTACATATTCCCGTATAACAATTATTCATGTCTTTCTTTAAATTAACTTGTTTGTCTGGTTCTGTTCATTTGTTACTTTGAATTGTATTTTTTGCGACCTTCATAGCTCACTTTTTTAACCACATTGATCGCCTGAGCTTTTTTCCTATCTCTTAAAACATGATTCCTTTCCCACCTTATATTTTGAGTGACTGGTCTCTTTATTACATCGCCGGGATCCACACATTTATCATTTTATATCAAACGCAATAATGGAATACCCGAGCTTATTCACCTCAAAGTCTTAATGCAGAGACAGAGGCATTATGCTGGGTGACAATCGTACTCTCCAATATTGAGCCATCCATTACTTCAATAGTCATTTATTTCACCAGTATCTTTCTTTCACTTATGAAAGCTTGGGCAAGAATGCATTGAATTCTGATAAACCAATAAACAGTACCTTTACCAGTAACTATCACTATAACACGTGTGGCTGAATTTACATAATAATATAGAAAAAACTCTAAAAATTGGGTACAAGATTTCTTAAAATTAAATAAATTAGTAGTGCAAACAAAAATAAAAATTAAATCCATGATTAATTTCAATCATTATATAGCTTGTGACGTCAAAGTTTATACTCAGTCAAATCCATCGAGTATAGTGATCGCGAGTGAGCTTATAATGATCGAGTGAAATTAGGTTTATCAAAAAGTTTTTTAAATAAAGGAAGAGCTCGTTCCATAAGTCTTTATATTTGCATTTCTTGACGTCATTTTTATCGACCTTGATTCGATTTCTATTGCAGGTGGAACATATAATCTGGGGACAGCAAATACACCAAAATTACAAACTAGTATCCTTGTTGCAGTAAGGTGTTCGGAAAGGTAATGCTCAATTAAATGCTTCTTCATTTTAATAATAATATAAACTTGTCCGACCAGTAATATGGTTTCACCAAAGGGCTTTGTACTGATTACGTAGTCTCCTTATAAAAATATATATTTACAGCGTGGAAGGAAGCCTAAGACGTCATTTGGGTCTTTTGTGAACTCTCCGAGGCATTTGACTGCGTCATTAACGAACCCATACCCTTGAAATTTGAGTATTATTATTGGACTAGGTAAACGGTAGACATCAAATTGTCAAATGAGGATGATAATTTACTTGGTTTAAAAGTAAAAATAGGTGTTTCATAAATCTCGATATTAGGTCGTTTCCTCTTCGGAGGCCCTACGCGGGGCCGTGCGGTCCTTGGCCCTTTACAAGCCAAAATGCCAGGGCATAACTCCGCAGTCGCGAAAAATTGCGTTACGGCGGTCAAAGCTCCGGCGGGATCTCATGGCGATATGGAGATTGCGATTGTTGCAACCCAGTGCTGGGCACGCCACAATAGCGGCGGTATGTCCCCTCTTTCAGGAGTGACTAGAGAGGTGCCACGTCGCCCTCAAAATCTGCCTGACACAGGTTCTCACCGGACACGGCTATTTCGGGAGGTTCCTGTTTCGTATAAGGCAGGAGGAAACATCAGGGTATTATAAACTAGCGCTTGACTGCAATCCTGCCTGATGGTAAGCAGTGACGCAATCGTTGATGGTAAAGCGCACTAGTTTATTAAGAGCCTATTAACTGTAGCCTTGAAGACACTCAAATTGTAGTCCGACGGAAACACTGCCGCTGGCAAATTGTTCCAGTCCCTCGATGTACGCGGTATAAAGGAGGAGGCGAAACGCTTCGTCCGGATCGTAGTGGTGTTAACAATGTAAGGGTGGAAACCAGCCGTACGACGGGTCGTCCGATGGTGGAACGGAGATGGGGGAATTAAATCATGCAATTCCCTCGCACACTCCTTCTATATTTGTGTTTAATAATTTTATACTTTAAGTGTTTATGGAAAAAAATGATCACGTACACACCATGATGGTAACTTGTAACTTTGTTGCAAATTAATTGTTCTTCTCGGAACTGGAAAAATGTTAACAATGTTTGTAACTTAACACATAACGGATAATAAATTACGGTCACAACCGTTCCGGTTGAATAAAAGCCACTATAACAGTGAGCCACACAATTTTCCGGCTGGTGGTCCTGATATTTTCCTAAAAGTACCATGAAAATCACCTTTGGCAACAAAATAAAACGAACGAAACTTCAAAAGGAATTGGTATAACTTTAAATCCTTTGAGCGAGTAATCTTTGAAGGTACAAATCGGGTTAGTTTTACTTATTTTCAGCATCTTTTCACAAAGCAATGAATATTAAATGCACTAAACATAGGTAAGCCGAAATACCGTTAGAAAATCACTAAGCGTAATGTTGCCTTGACCTAAATGCTTGAATTTATAATTTAGAATACGTTGCTTTCGAAAATAGAGATCAAGAATGTTCAATGGTAAACCAACTTGTGATTATATTACTTTTAATGTTTTAAGCAATATGTAAGAAACTAACGCGAGTGGAACCGCAGGCCGTAGCTACTATTATAAACATGAAACTTTGTGTTTTTATGTTTATTACTCTTTCAGGAAAAAAATACTGAATAGATTTTGATGAAATTTGGCACTCAGATTGGTTATAACTAGGCAAAAGTATTCTATATTTTAATACAGAATATTTTTTATCCCGATATTCCCACGGGATCGAATAAAATCGACTATGTTATTAAAGTTTAGTGATTCACATTAACATTTCTGATTTTACTAATATGGCTACTTTGACGCTATTCCTTCATACTATGCTTCCAGTATAAGTTATCAGGTAAAAGGGTTTGAATTGGCAGTAAGTTTTATTAAAGTTGAAAATAAAAACACTTCGAAAGTGTTCCACAGTTTGCACTTGTTGCCTTACCTGTGTTTTCTGGTGAGGTATTGATAACTTAGTATAATGGTAAGTAAAAATACATGATAATTAATATATAAGTAAGTAATGTAATTTGAGGTTCACTGGGGCTCTTCATAACATTCTACAAAGCCCCATTTGTCATACTTAACATATCTTGAACACCTCGCTATGATAATACCTATTCTGCTTGTTTCAGGAACATAAATTGTTAACTGTAGAACTGTTACACCTCTCTTGTAACATTCACGTCCTCAAGGTATTCCTTTTATTTGGAAATACACAACTTTTGCATTTGTTTTACTATAAATACTTCGTAACTTTTAAAGGTGACCGCAAAATGTACAATTGTACATCCAAATTATGATAAAGACTACAATTATTAATCCCTACTGAATTAAATCATTCACTGTTCATGCACCTCGTTTGTGGAATGCATTGCCAATGGAAATAAAACGAGCACAGTCGTTGCAAGTATTCAAAAGACTTGTGAAGGAACACTACTTGTCGTTATGATCTTCGTCCAACAAACACTTTTTCGCTAATTTATTTGTTAACTTGTTCTGTTCAGTATCTATGTATTTATTTATTTATATGTATGTATTTGTGTATCTATCTTAGTATAATAATATTTGCACCAATGACAGTCCCATTTTTGGTTCGGAAGAATCTGTCAATCTGTCCATTCCTTGGCTGCCTGGAAGAGATCGCATTAGCGATAAGGCCGCCCATTGTATGTTTTTTTTGTGTTGATGGTTTTGTTTGATATTTAGTGTACAATAAAGAATATATAATATATATATAAATAAATAAATAATACTATAAATAATGCGAATTCATTTATAAACAATCTGTACAAATGGCTAATCCATACTAATATAATAAAGCTGAAGACTTTGTTTATTTGTTTGTTTGAACGCAGTAATCTCAGGAACTACTGGTCCGATTTGAAAAATTCTTAATGCATTGGATAGCCCATTAAACCAGGACGATTAAACCAAGAACCATTAAACCAAGTCAAAAATCTTCGACCAGTCAAGTGATGACTTATGGAATTGGGACGTGGTCGCTAACAATGGGCCTTATAAGAAGGCTCAAAGTCACTCAAAGGGCAATTGAGAGGGCTATGCTTGAGGTTTCACTGCGCGATCGAATCAGGAATGAGGAGATCCGCAGAAGAACGAGAGTAACCGACATAGCCCGAAGAATTGCAACACAAAAGTGGCAGTGGGCTGGACACATTGCCCATAGGACCGATGCCCGATGGGGCTGACGGGTTCTCGAGTGGCGACAACGCACCGGAAGACGTAGCATGGGTAGGCCCCCGACAAGTTGGACCGACGACCTGGTAAAGGTCGCGGGAAACCGCTGGATGCGGGAGGCGCAGGACCGGTCGTCGTGGAGAACCTTGGGGGAAGCAGTGTGCAGCAGTGGACGTCTTTCCGCTGAAATGATGATGAATGATGATAAATAAACCACGCGAAAGAAGTCGCTGGCGGCCAGCTGGTTCAATCATCAACATCATCAACCTTTTATCGTCCCACTGCTGGGCACAGGTCTCCTGTCATACAGAGAAGAATTGAGCGTAATCACCACGCTTGCTCAATGCGGGTTGGCGATTTCAGACTTAAAGTCCAGGGCCTGTAGCCAATCTAACATCGCTTCGTAGCGAAGCGAAATCGAATATCAAACCAACCAATAATGAAAACGATTGATCACGCGACGCGATAAATCACGTGGTCAATCGTTCCCGCCATTGGTTGGTTTGGTATTCGATTTCGCTTCGCTACGAAGCGATGTTACATTGGCTACAGGGGCTGGTTTCCTCAAGATGTTTTCCTTCACCTTCAGTCACTGGTGTCCAAGATATACTTAGAAAGTACACATATCTTTAGAAAAATTACATTGGTGCATGCCTGGTTCAATAGTGGTAGCTAGTTCAATATAATTTCTATAACGTTAAGGATTTCTTTGATATATATATATATATATATATATATCTATTAATTTATTAATTACAGCTATTTTGACAAAATTATTGTTAATGCATGCAATTAATACATATTCTCTATAGTTATGCATGTGGACATTATATTTAAATAAGACTATAACACCATTATACCATGTTTAAAGCAAATAATGACTTATAGTAAATTGGACACGGATGTTGTTGTCATATGGTATACACAGCGTGACAATAGGGATGTATCCAAGGTATGAAAATCAAAAAAATAATTAGGCCGTCTTATAGATAATAAAAAAAAAAAATGATGACCCGTATTTTTTATTTTGTCCAAATTGCCAAAAACTACTGAGATATAGCGTATTAAAGTTACGGAGTGGAGGCTAATTACGTCACGCCGTGGTACAAATTATACCACGGCGTGACGTCATGCGACATTTCAAATCAATATTATCTTCCTAAGTATTTGAATGAAAGAAAAAATACGGCTTCAATATTTTTTATAAATCTATCTGATAGACATTAAATTATTTTTTAGAATACAATCCAATTGAGATATCACAATAATTGAAATCACATATTCTACAAAACGTGTTTAAAACATTCTAGTCGTGGTATCAACATCTTTGGTTTTATTATTGAACAATATTTAAATTAATTTCTGATTATTACTTTACAATGGTAAAATTTATCTTTAATTTGGGAAACCATTGGCCCACGCGTATGTAAACTTATTATTTATGTGCTATTTATTTTGTTCGAAAGTTTTCTATTTTTAGTAATGTAATAATAATAGTTTTTATTTTAAGAAACTCAACTTACTATGACTGATAACTTAATATCTAACAGTAACTTTCACTATCTAACACTAACTTGATATTTAATATCTTTAACTAACTTTATATAATATGATAAAGTAAACGCAACTCTGTTCTTCCGCTGTTACAGCTACTTGTAGGTTACCTACTATGAATAGAAATATGATAAATGGATAATATTTTAATATAATTCATTCGTTTTTATACCTTTTTATTTTTATATATTTCTAGTCTAATTAGTTGATCATGATAAAAACTAGGTGGTAGGCCATAACATCGGCTGCCGGCAGAAGTTACCACCCACCAGACAAAGCCTTGCCGCCAAGCGATTAGTCGTGTTGCGGCATGATGTCTGGTGAAGCCGTACGGAGGACGGGTCTGAGCAGTTGTGTTGCGATGTGTGCCGGGTACGATGCGCCAAATGTCGTTGTGTCGGGAGTTTGGTCGTGGAGGGTCTCCACATCTATATCCCTCTGCGCAGCATCGTTGGTCGTGTTGTTGGGTTTAACGTTGCACCACCTCGCTCAACTGCCGTCTTCCTTCCTATTCACTAAGTTTTTTTTAAGTAATTGGGCTTAATAAACTAGCGCGCTTTACCATCAAAGATTGCATCACTGCTTACCATCAGGCGGGATTGCAGTCAAGCGCTAGTTTATAATTATTTAAAAAAAAAACTACTAATTAGAAAAAAAAAATGTTCAAAAATTTTGAGCACGACGCACTCAATTACTCATTTTAAAATAAATCTTTGTTTATAACATTCTGAATGTAAATTGTTAACCAACCAAGCAATCTTCGTAGTCTTGCAAAACGGATAAAGCTTTTTATATGAAACGACTGTCTATCTTATCTCCACAAACCATAACTGACTGGCTTAGCCCCCTCCGCTTGGCTTACCCCTCGGTGAAGCTAGCTCACAAACCACCCAAAAGGCATTAAAACATAACATTACGTAAAGACAACACTTTGATCCAAGAACCAGGAAAGTACATAGGAAGGAAGGAATTGCTTTTCTTAAATGCACTTGTTTTTGCATAATGCATGTCTAGAGACTTGAGAGTTTTATCGGATTTTCCAAACAATCTGTACGCTGGGAATAATCGAACGACTCAGCACTCGACCAGGCGATGAGAAAATGAAAAAAAAGCCGCAGTTTTTTAAAAAGCTTCTTGTTTTACGATATTCTTTCGATTATTTTTAACATCGTTTAGGATGTAATATTTTATAAGAGCAGTAAATTTATTTTAAATTGAACGTAAAGGTAAAGTCAATATACTGATTCGCTCCCTAAGTGCGACATAATAGGCTATTTGACAGTATTAAATTTTTTGTAATTTTTTGCTTTAATTGCATAAAATGAGGGTTCTTTATGTCATTTACATGAGTCTTAATAAAAAATAATAACAATTAATATATCCAAAACACAAAAATATGTTTGGATTTTTGTTTCTCGCGCCACATATTGTGAAACGATCCGGATTGGCTAATGTCACGATGACGTCATACGCGCATCAACGCTTGTTTTCGGCAAACTTATAAACAGTTTTTCGGGGGTTTTTATCGATTCATTTGTATAACCCGGTACAGCACATCACTTGTAAACAATTTTATTAGATAACAACAACAAATAATAAATAAAAACAAACACCACTGAGAACCGAAAACCGCTTGTGACGTCACTTACAAAGCGCGACGCCATATTGCTGAATAAATCGTTTTCGTGGCTTATTTGAATTTTGAATTTTTATTTGCATATTTCTTATGAATACGTATTTAAAATTAAGAAAAAAATACTTTCGGTGAACTTCTTAACCGCAACCAAGTAATTCAAAATAAAAATTATAAATCTGTCAAATAGCCTATTATGTTTGTGCATACCTACATAGAATTACTAGTCTGTAGCGACGGTTCACAACATGAAATATGTATGTTCTCATTTAAAATATAATTTGCAACATTAACATATACACTCAGTAAGCTCGCGAGTCTATTAACTCGTCAGGCCAACTCGTCGGCTCGTTAGTTAATGTTTCAAATGTTTACCCCTAAATTATGTTGCTAGTACTGTGTGTGCTCCCTTGAGGGTATTCTTATTATTAAACATGTTCCTGTCTTAATAGTACGCTATTATGTGATACATTATTTATAATGGTAAGAGCTATTCTGAAACTAACATACCAGGGCCAGAATATGTTGGACAGAAGTCTCAATAGGCCACCACACATGCATGGATTATGGCACAAACGCTGTCTTTAGCATAAAGGTATAAAAAAACTAATATTTAGGTTTATCGTACTTAAGTAGATAAAAGTAAAAACTGTCTTTCTATACCATTAAGTTTTCATTAGGTACTTTAGATCCTGCTAGTGTATTTTAGTATAAGCTGTAATGGCGTGTGTTTTTCCCGGTAAACTGTTCGTCTGCTTTTCCAAATAAAAAATTAAACAAGATAGACATTAATTGAAAATACAGAAGAAAACTCTACAACTAGCCTCTCTCATGATATCGTGCACTCTGCAGTATTACTGAGGTGTTTTAGTTGCTAGGTAATCATCTGTTCCAACTCAGGTCATTAGGACTCCATTGTTCGCAAGACATGGTTTCTATGGCTACCGTCACACGTCGTAGGCCATTTATCTGTAATAAATACATATACACCTGAAATCATATTTATAGTGTATGCGAGAAAACTAACCCTTAAATAATTTAATTAATGTAATTAGGTGTTACAAAAAAGATGCACGAAAAAATCTACAACAATATTTATCTTACTCTACCCTTTGTTATTTCGTAACAAGGAAAAACTCATTCTTGATAAAAAATAAAGGGTTGTAAACTTTGAAAGATACCTACCGTAATTATATCTACCAATTTAAAAAACGTGTAGAACTAAAAGGAAGAAGAGATGAAGCTACTATTTACAGAATCACTAAAACTTATGACAGAATATACCAAAATTGGTAAAATAATATAAATGATTTTTTATCTCCCAGAATAAGAAGGAACGTCAATTTGGACAAATCCGATCGAGGCGCTTCTAAGAATTGCTTGTAATAAACTTGTTACTTTTATTGAAGCCTTTTTCGCTAATGTTCGAGAAAGAAGGAACAGTCACCGTAAATAGATTCGGGGAACTACTTATAACATCTACGAACGGCGGCTTACAACTATATAGAGACGTGTTGAAATAAATAAACAACGCTGAACAACAAAGCTCTCGTTAGACGTTGAAATTGTTCAAAAGTCATGCGAGAAGTTTTATGAAACACTTTTAAAATTAATTTTAAGGTAGTACTTACTTGGGCACGCCATAATAGCGGCGGTAAGTCCCTCTTTGAGAAGTGGCTAGAGAGGCGCCACGGCGCCCTCACCTTCCGCCTGACGCAGGTCCTCACCGGACACGGTTGTTTCGGGAGGTTCCTGTTCCGTATAAGGCGGGAGGAAACGCCAGGGTGTCACCATTGTGTGGATCGTCCTGAGGACACGGTGGAGCATACGGTGGAGGTCTGCCCGGCTTGGGTAGAGCACCGCCGTGTCCTCGTAGCGGCGATCGGTGGCGATCTCTCGCGTCCGACCCTGGTCCAGGCCATGGTCCGGAGCGAGAGTGCATGGCAGGCCGTCACCTCCTTCTGCGAAGCAGTGATGCTGGCAAAGGAGGAGGCGGAGCGCGTGAGGTAACGGGAATCCCAGCGACCTCACGCCACTAGCCGCCGCAGGAGACGCCCTGGTCGGGAGATGACACTAAACTCCCAGCCACCGCAGGCGCGGGCCTGCGGGCGGTGAGCAGTGGGCAGCTCCCCGCTCGGTAAGGACCAGGCCCGAGTCGACGGCGCGTCGTGTTTCACGCGCGCCTCAAAGAGATGTCAGCACGTCGTGACGGGGTCCACGAAGACCGATGCCTCCTGGGTCAGGGTTGCGGGTTGGTTAAACAAGAAACCGTGGCCCTGGCCGTCGCACAGGCAAGTGAATAAACACGGGTGGGTTTTAGTCAGTAAAAGTCTGACTCGCCCTTCCGCTCTGCCCAGAGCGGGAGAAGTCATTTGATGATTCCCCATCCCAACAAAAAAAAAGGTAGTACTTACTGCATTATGTATCCCTGAGGCAATATTGTAGTTTTTACCTATATTTTTTGACGCAAATATTTTTGCATAATTGCTGTTACCGGCACGTAAATTGGTACAACGTTTCTTAGGGAGGAAAATCGCGTATGTTTCAAATGCATGAAATTGTGCGTGCGCAAACTTCCAGACAACAAAAACAAAACGGTTTACCGCACTGAACGTTATATAAAAAAGATTTTTGTTAACCAAAATTTTGAACGAAAGCCTTTATTCTCAGACAGACATAATTTGAGCTGCAAACAACACCAAACTAAACCCAGACTACGGAAATAAAATAGAATGGAAAAGAATAAACAATAATGTGTCCAGTTTAGGATTTTATTGGTTGCAATATTATGAAACCCATGTTATCGTAATCTAGAGACATTAATTCAACCTTCCATTTATGGAACCTATACTATAAACTCAATTATTATCTCGTAAAGCAGGCGTATCCAATATTCATAGAGTGGCAAGAACGGTACAGCGCGAGCAGATAGTCACACTCACACAATATTACCGCATTCGTATCTATTCTTTTTTTCAAAACCTAGAGCTCGTAATAAATAGTTGATTTTATGTTTGACTTGTAACTGTAACAAAGATTGTTGTGTGATTAACATTTTTTTTAACCAACGTCCCCCGTACTTTGTAAAGAGGGCGCCTTCTAGTTCACCTAACAAATGACTAGCATATATAGACGCGCCGATCGAATTATTAGTGCGACTCATCTTTTAGCTCAGGACACGAGATTACCCTATCAAATTATGTTCGCATGATTTACGATCATCATTTTTGCGAAATTGCCTTGGTTAATGAGTTTCATTAAAAAGATGTGGGGGATGAAGGGCAAAATTGAAAGACGCTTGGATCACAATGATGTTGTTATAACGGTTCCTTTTTATATTGGATGACAGACACAAATAGTACAAAGAGTTTCTGGGTTACTGTTTTGTAAGATAGAAATTAAAATTTAAGATCATTAAGTCTGCCCTCCAACCCCAGACTACGCTTACCTTTGACTATTAGAATGAGTTTGAGCGCTTTCAGAGATCATTAAGGCAGTCACCTTATTTCGAACCTCAAATTAAGTAAAGTTAATAATTCAATAGCTAGCTGGCTCTGGAGCGTGTCAGAGTTTCTAAGAAAGTGCTCGACGAGAGTAACACCTAGATAATATAGATAACACCTAGATAGTTCTTAATGTTAAATCTGTAGGTACCTTCTAAGAGACTATGTTATTGGGTGAAACACATAAGATGTCCACATTTCTAGCTTTGTTAAAAATTTAAATATTTTCAAGAGCTTACTTTACTACTCGTCTTAAACGATTATTTCTATTTAAGACAATTTTGATTATTTATATTAATGCAATATGTGTCATTCAGTAACAATTGACCTTTGCCAGCTTGCCACTTGATACGCAGGTTATACTTACCTGAATATACTAAAAGAAGTACATTTCCTTAATTAAGAGTATATTCAGGTGTGACCATTTTATGCGAATGAAATATGTGTACACGTTTTAAGTTATAAGGTCCCGGCAGAATTGACAAAAATGTTGGAAATTGGTTCACGTGCGTGTCCCCGAGGACAGACGTGATCGGTCAGCGTGACAACACTCGCTTTCAGAGACGCCAACGTAACGAGCGCTAGGGTGGTGGGTGCCAATAGACTGTGTAGCCTGATAATGCCCTAACAGCTCTGGACACAACACAACTCCCGAGTTGACATGCGTACAATGCTTGTTTCTTTAGACATTTGATGGGACTGTTCTAAATGGAATATTCAAGTGACTGAAACAGTAGTATGTTACCGAATAAACGAAACGAAATCGTGCTGATTGAAATTGTCGCCAACTTCTTCTGATGATGGCCATGTGCCTTTATATTAGTTTAATGTGGAGGAGTCCTAAATGTGGCGGCTTGTTTTTTTAGTTTGGTTTTTTTCTTAGTATTGTATAATTGTATGGCACACGTGTGAGCACAATCTACTTGCTGTAAAGCATCTATTTGTAGGGTTATTTTAATTTCTGAATTGTTGTTTTCTTGTGTTTTCCATAATAGACGCTCTCAGCGTACAATATATTTCTGCACCGTTCTCACACGGTTGATTTCAACATGAATGATGTAATCAAAGTACATACATACATACATATACGGACAAATCACACAGATTGAGCTAGCCCCAAAGTAAGTTCGAGACTTGTGTTATGGGATACTATCTTAACGATACTATGTTTATAATAGATACATATATAGATAAACATCCAAGACTCAGGCCAATCAGGAAAAGATCGTTTTCCATCATGACCTGGCCGGGGATCGAACCCGGGGCTTCCACGTCGCAGGCTGGCGTGTTGACCGCTGCGCCACGGAGTGTGCATCAATAGCTTGATAATTTAAAAGAGTGCCCATGGAGTTTCTTGTCCGTCCTTCTCCATAAGGAATGGGCGACTAGCTTCATCTTACTGACTGACCGACCTTCTGACAATTCAAAAGAAAATTTCGAAAATTCGAAAATTTCGTGTAACTGGTTTATCTATCCATACTAATATTATAAACGCGAAAGTAACTCTGTCTGTCTCTCTGTCTGTCTGTTACGCTTTCCCGCTTAAACCTCTCAACCGATTTTGATGAATTTTGGCACAGACAATCTTCAGACCCTGAGAAAGAACATAGGCTACCTTTTATCCCGAAAAAAAAATCATGTTCCCGAGGGAAATCTAAAAAGCGCGATATAACCGAACTCCACGCGGGCGAAGCCGCGGCCGGAAAGCTAGTACTTAATATATAAAGCTGAAGAGTTTGTTTGTGCGCGCTAATCTCAGGAACTACTGGTCCGATTTGAAAAATTCTTTTTGCGTTGGATAGCCTATTAATCCAGGAAGGCTTTAGGCTATATAACATCCCGCTATAACCAATAGGAGCAGATCAGTAACAAAAAATGTTGGGAAAACTGAAGTCAAAGCGGAGCATAACTAACTCTACGCGAACGAAGTCGCTGGCGGAGGCTAGTATTTTATCAAGCATAATAATTTAACCCTTATTTCATAATATCCTAAGCATATCCAAAACACCAACCAACGCAAAATAATTAGAAGTATAATATTTGATGTTTCTTTCCCTTGCTAAACCTTTAAACCCGGTAAAATTAACGTTGCTATAGACCTTATGTATCTTTATAATCCTACTAATACCTAATATAAACACTAAAATGTGTGAGGATGTTTGAAACCTTGCAGTAATGTAGGCATTTATCTTGGCATTCTCCCGGAAACGGGAACCACCGCGCGCTGTTAACTGAGATCTACGCGGACGAAGTCGCGGGCAACAGCTAGTTTGAAATAAATGCTTTGAATAATTGATTGATATATCATTGAAAAAATAATAAGGTACAGTAGTATAGACCAATAATAGTTGTTTTGGTATAAGATGTACTAGTGTAGGCCAGGATAAGCAAACATCTACCGTTACAAAACTGAATACCTATGTTATTTATTGAAGTGCCGGTATAATGTTATTGTTATCCATATGTATCCAAAGCACCCAATTCCAGGAGAGATGTCTGCGGTTGACCACAAGCTAAATCGAAGATGAAAAACGTTACAACTTTTAGAGTTTTCGTGAGTTACCTATACCGCAAATGAATTTAAATAAATAAATTTAAATTATATCTGATATAGTTTTATTTACGCAGAATCACGTATTTAATGTCAATATTGTGTAACATCTCATTGTTACCCGTCCTGATTAAATAATTATACCACTACAGACTTAGTTATGTAGGTAGATTGTGAGTGTGTTGATCAATCTGCCGGTAGACAGGATTTACGTCTGTAGTAACATAGATAATGTTACTATGCAAGTATAACGAATCTGAAATGTTACACATACACACAAACATTATTTAAAGTAAAACATACTGTACAGTATGGTGTATGCTTACTATAATAGTAAGACACACAGACGTATACTGTCTTAGGAAGGAAGAAGCCATCTTCTGGTGAAAAGTTTCATTACACAATGTATCACAAAATATTTTAATTTAATGGCAATATTTTTGAAATATTACCTTCTACTCCCAGGTACATACAACTAATTGGCCTTCAAACAAAAACAAACTAAAATACACATTTCTCGCGCATTTGAATCCCCAAGAGTGTACTTCATTATTGGGAAAAGGGTGTTAGATTAACATCTCCGCCTCGCTCTACCGCGCTATGGTTAATATCCGTTGGAAACTATATTGATTGTTGCAAGTACACTAACCCCTTTCTGAACTAAACTTTTTATAATACATTCTGTTGATACTGTTTACTTTCACTATCTACCTACTTGAGCACATAAAAATATCAATGATATTATGCTATAACGAAAAATAAGAAGAAAAAAGTTTACGTAAATACCATTACAATATGTGTTTAGGCTTCCAGTAATGAGATAAGTTCGGTAGTTATTGGTGAACCAAGTTTGCTAATGTTATGTCTTTACTGTGAAATCGAAAGTATTATATGAAGGCGACAGTTTACGGTTACTGTCTCACAGTTGACTCAAATAACATAGAGATAAACATTGGCAGTTCAATTTCTATCCATTGAGATCCAATGATTACTGACTATCACATTAGACTGATTATACTCTCAGAGTTTTAGAGTCTCCGCGTAGTGACTGCACGAGTGTCACATGATGATAAAATAAAGTTCCGGATTTGTGTACCTATACATTTGCGTTTGCGTGAAAATGTTTCAGTGTTACCTATGGTGTATTATACTGTGTCTGTACGGTGTACTACAAATCATGCTGTGTAACTAGCATTAGTATTTAGTGATTATATCTTGATATTCAATTAGTGGCTTCATGTTTCTAAAGTCATAGGTAATACTAGCTTATTGGGCGTAGTGATTCGTCTGCGAGGTTTAGTATTTATTAGTTAGAATAGTGGTCGGCAACCCAAGACCGGCGGGCCGCGTGCGGCCCAGGGCCCTCTTGCTTGCGGCCCGCGACGGTTTCGAGAAATAAACTAGAATTCTCTAAATGATAAAATGAATGCTACTAAGATACTATAATACTAATTTAATACAACTGGAAAATCAGTTCAGTGACAGATTTAGCGACTTTGTAAAGGTTTCTAGTGACATGAAGGTTTTTTCAAATCCTTTTTCATGTACCGGATGGACAGGATGTACCGAGTTCACAGTACAAAAAACTAAATTTAATATATATATATATATATTAAATTTAGTTTTTTCCTTAACATTGCCACCCACTGGGGATTTCTCATGTATCATGGGTGCGTTTACAGACATTTAAACTCACAATCACAAACAGCCAAACCAGGAACATCCGGGTAATTGTAGTTCATACGAAGTGATTTGTTCTGTGCGGAAATGGAACTCACGACACGCAGCAGTCTATAGCTTAGCGCCAACGGCCGTGTCCGTCATCTTTCTATTCCACAAAATACATATAGAATCGGCAATTATCAAAATCAATGTGAATCATTTCTTTATAACCAGAATTTCCATTTGTTTTAGTCGCTATTTGAACTAATCTGTTTACATATTCACATTCAACCAATTTTGATCAGTCAGCCGCACATCAATTTGATTTATTCATCTTGATAGCAAATACGTACACAATTTCGAAAATCTACATTTAAGCTTACAAAGAGATTCTGAACAAAACGATGAATACGTGATTTTTCAAGCACATTTATATTGTTGTGTTTGTATTTGTAAAAGTTTCGTATTACCTCGTATCTCTGCGAACTTAACCTGTAACATAATAATTTATGTCAGCGCAAATCATTCCAAAATGTACCTATCTGAATTCACAACTAAATTTAAAAAAAAAATGACATAAATTTTCGTTAAATTACATCAGTGATACGTCACAGTTCAGTGTGGATAAGTCTTTATATAAGCTAGATGAATCAAAGGGTTATTTGTACCGATCAAAGTTTCACAAAAAGATATCGAGCATCATTTATTTAGAGGTCTAGTAGACTAGAAGCTCGTTAGTTTAAACTGTATACAGTTTGATGGTTTATTTACTAGTTAAACCAAATATTTATAATATTGGAAAACATTTTGCTTCAAACAGCCTTTGAGCAATTTTCTTTCATCATCGTCATCATCATCAACCTTTTATCGTCCCACTGCTGGGCACAGGTCAATATTCTTCAATATTGCGTGAATAAAGTTACTAGAAAAACATTCAATAGATTTTGTTTTTCAAGGGGAATCCTGCCTAAGGCACTGGATCTCGGATTTTTATCCCACTAAAATCACCCCGGTGATTACCATCCGCATATAGGGGTAGTTCCTCTTAAAAGACCAATTCCGGAACCGCCCCTCCGTAACGCCTGTAAGGCACCTTCCTGTGGAGACTGTAAAGAATCTTCCCCTAAGCCTAGCTGTGTACGGCAGCACGTGACCACTCTGCCACCGTCTTTCCTAGGTCACTTGATGGGTGCACAGAGTCTCCGCTCTATGCGTCCACGACCTCAAAGGTCCACTTACCTTTATGAGGGTTTACGCGTATTGTCTATTATTACTATGACCGTTAGTTATAAATCACCGTAAAGAACAAGTTACAGCCGAAACAAAAAACCATGCCAACATTAATAATGAAGTTGAAGCTACAGCTTCTTTCTTAGCCGATGAGGACCTTAAGTGCTGATTCTCAGTGTAATGCTATAAAGGGTCTATGAAGGCAAACAAAGTCTGAAATAAAAGCTTAATGATTTTGTTAAAACAATGACATTGGTTTTTCTTTTATGTCTAACTCTTTTCCCGCAATAAATTGAGACTAACGTCATAGTGATACGTTAAAGTTACGAAATGAGGTTTTCAATGACATGTCTCTGGTTATCATTAGTCACTAGAGATGCTTTTTCTCTTACGCTAATGTGGCATAGTACCATATTATGACATCTTTACGTTCTAGTGTTTCTGTATACTGATAAACTAAGTGAGGTATGTGCAATTTTGGCTATAATAATAATAATAATAAAAAAAATTGGCAGCGCCAACGTCAACATCAAAGATTCTTTTATCTAAACATATTTATTTATAAAATTGTTACAATAGAAGCTGTTTTTAGATTTATATATAAAAACATGAAATACCAAATATTTAAAACCAAAATTATGCAAAAACCAAAGTTAATTGAATAAGAAATTACAATATGAAAGAAAATAAATAGCGGACATCGACTGACATCTGTCATGTCAAATCAATAAATTTCGTAAAAATGTGAACAAGAAGAAGATTGAAGATGTTGACAAGATCTGCCGCTCGACGTGCACGCCCACCATCTCCGGACTCGTTGCTCAGCTCCGCCTCGCCGCCGCCGGTCTCCAGCCCCACTGTAAGCGCTGTGACGACTCCGGCCGCGACAGTTGCGTCGAGCTCGAGCGACGAGTATTTCTCTCCGCCGACGACGCCACCACCTGTTCGCCGACGGGGAGGACGCCGGCCGCCGGACTGCTTAGGACCTCGAGGCCCATCGGCTTCTGACAGGGTCCCAGCTCCCGGCGGAAGTGTGCAGCGCATGAGATGGACACAATCCATCAACGAAAACGTCATGCGCTCATACTATGGGGCTACAGAGGGAGGAAACAACCTGACCGCGTACCGTGTTCGAATGCTCTCTCTGTTTCAGGTGCTTGAGCCAGCTGTCAACGTGTCGGCGCAACGACTATCGGATCAGGTACGGGTTATCCAGCGTAATCATATGTTGGATGATACTGTGCTTGATCGCCTGCGAAACGAAATGCAGAGTAGCCGTATCATTGCTCACCAGTCGCAGTCTGCGGAGATACCACCGCAGCCCACAAACTATGCTGACGAGGGAAGTAATGATAGGGCTACAAATGTAAGTACTCAGTGCAATGAGGAGTTAAGAAATGCTTTGGAGGCTGCGATTCGGGAATATCGTTCCATCTCGGCAGAGCTAAGACCACGCCTGCCACGTTTGCCCATGCATAACCGAAATAGGGCACTGATGGCTGCTCTGGATGCGCAGTTATCGAATTATTTTGATACCTGCGAGGACCTCACTGATACTCATTCAATTCTGTACTGCGCAGCTGTAGCAGCTTGTCGTGTAGCTCATGTTAAATTTCCTAGTGACTCTAGAGCTACACGACCGAAACCAGTAGTACCAGCTTGGCAGCACAGGATTGAACGTCGTATTGGTGGGGCCAGAGCACTCATCGGTAAACTAATCTGCTTCAGGGAGGGAAATACTCGTCCTAGAGTGATGCGCTTTGTGAGGCGGGCATTCTCAGGTACAAATACCAGCCCCCAAAACTATATGGCCCGTGTCACGGAGCGCATCGACTTCCTGAAGCAGAAAGTGTACGCATGGGCGAACCGTATTAGAAGATATAAACGACGAGTGGAACGGTACACCCAGAATCGCACCTTCCAAAGCAATGAAAGGAGGGTTTATAGGGACTGGGAACGACCAGAACAAGGTGTGACTGACACGTGCCTACCGGATGATGATGCCATGTGTTCATTTTGGCGCAGTATCTGGTCGGTACCTGTCAGTCACACTGAAGGTGACTGGGCCCGGGATGTCGAGAGAGCCTGCGATCCAATACCTGAAATGGGGGCTATTACCATCTGCCCCCAAGATGTAGCTCATGCAGTCCGCCCGTTACCTAACTGGAAGTCTCCAGGACCGGACGGGCTGCATAACTTTTGGATAAAATGGTTTCCAAGGTCGCACGCTCGCTTGGCATCTCAATTCCAGACTGCTTTAGTGTCTGGTTCGTTACCTCAGTTCCTAACTACTGGAATAACCCACCTGCTCCATAAATCAGGTAGCACCGCGGAACCCAAAAATTATAGGCCGATCACCTGTTTACCGACGGTCTATAAAGTTCTTACATCCATTTTGAAAACTAAAATTAACAAACATATTGACAGCAACTCCATCTTGTCTGCCTCTCAAAATGGATGTAGGAGCGGGTCCCGTGGTACTAAGGAGCTACTCCTTATTGATATGGCCATTAGCCAACAGGTTCGTCGTTCCCGAAAGGATCTGTCGACATGTTGGATAGATTATAAGAAGGCCTATGACTCAGTGCCACATACATGGCTCATGCGGGTGCTGGAGTTGTATAAAGTGGATGCAACTCTGCGCACCTTCCTGATGACGTGTATGAGGACATGGAGGACAGTCCTTCGCTATCCAGGATGTCGAAATATTCAGAGGAATAGCGAACCGATAAGGATCGAGCGAGGAATATTTCAGGGCGATAGTTTGAGTCCACTTTGGTTTTGCTTAGCATTGAATCCTCTAAGCACACTATTAGAGGATTCAGGTCTAGGCTATCGGCTGAGGAGAGGTGGTCAGGTTATATCGCACCTCCTCTACATGGATGACCTGAAACTTTTTGCTCCCAACAATTCACAACTGAACGAGCTACTGAAAATTACTGAAATTTTCAGTAGCTCCATCAGGATGGAATTTGGTGTGGACAAATGTGCGGTCATGCATGTAAAGCGAGGAGAGATTATGGAACCCGTGGGAACCCAACTCACGAGTTCCATAAACCTTAGAGCCCTCTCCGCATCCGAAACCTATAAGTATTTGGGTATGTCGGAAGCGTTGGGTATCAATGTTACTGACATGAAGCAATCGTTGAAAGAACGCTTCTTCGGCCGCCTGAAGAAAGTACTTAATAGTCTTCTATCAGGCGGAAATAAAGTGCGCGCTTTCAACGGTTGGGTCATGCCGGTATTGATGTACTCTTTCGGCATACTCAAATGGACTCAAACCGAGCTTGACGCCCTGGATCAGAGGGTCCGTACGCTACTGACTGCAAATCGATTGCATCACCCACGGACATCAGTTATGAGGCTGTATATCCCGCGAAAATGTGGAGGTCGTGGCTTTTTAAACGCCAAGACTCTCCACAATCGCGAGATATGCAGTCTCAGGGACTATTTCCTAGAAACCGACGTGGGGATGCATCGTGATGTGGTCGCGGCTGACAAGGGCCTCACTCCGCTCTCCTTGGCTAAAGAGAACTGGCGTAAACCAGTAGTGCTTGACACAAACGATCGCATGGAGGTATGGAAGAGCAAGGAGCTTCACGGACGCTTTTTCCGAGCCCTACACGGGCCCGATGTAGATTTTCAAGCGTCCGTAGCCTGGCTACGTTTCGGTGACCTCTTTGGGGAAACCGAAGGTTTTGTCTTTGCAATTATGGACGAAGTTATGATGACGAACAATTACCGGAGATTCATTGTGAAAGAC
The DNA here is from genome assembly GCA_017933935.1 of Sesamia nonagrioides. Lineage (NCBI taxonomy): Eukaryota > Metazoa > Arthropoda > Insecta > Lepidoptera > Noctuidae > Sesamia > Sesamia nonagrioides. The sequence continues at coordinate 30,591 of JADWQK010001527.1, read as the reverse complement.
GGCACAGTTGACATCTGTCGGGCATGTCACCGGCCGGGAGAATCAATTAGACACATCATTTCCGGGTGTTCTCGTCTAGCTAACTGAGAGTACTTGCATAGACACAACCTTGTAGCCAGGATAATTCACCAGCAACTTGCTCTTAAATACAAACTTGTGGAATCGGAGGTGCCGTACTACAGGTATATGCCCGACCCAGTTCTCGAAAATGGCCATATCACATTGTACTGGGATCGATCCATCATCACTGACAGGACTATTATTGCCAATAAGCCTGATATAGTGCTGGTGGATCGATCAGAGCGGCGTGCAATGATTGTTGATATAACCATCCCACATGATGAGAACCTCGTGAAAGCTGAGAAAGATAAACAAACCAAGTATCTTGATTTGGCTCACGAGGTTGTCGACATGTGGGAAGTGGATTCAGCAATCATTGTACCGATAGTCGTGACAGCCAATGGCTTAATTGCCAAGAGCCTCGACCAACACCTCAGGAGGCTCTCGTTAGGCAGCTGGATCAAGGGCTTGATTCAGAAAGCGGTACTGCTGGACACGGCTCGCATCGTCAGGAAGTTCCTCTCTCTGGAGCCCTGACCTAGCTTGGACCCTGTTCCCGATACCGGTGGGCTACTATTTTTTATATTTTTAAATGTTTTTGTTTTTTTTTATACAAATATTTAAAAATGTAAATTATATGTAAGAAAGGTAAATAAAAGAAATAATAATAAATCGTTTATTTGCATTAAACATGGTATACAAAGGTGTTGAATAAAAATACAGTAGGTACAAGCATGTTTAGCTAAGATGAACATAGCACGCAAAATTTTTAAGGTAAACTAAACTATTTAAGGCATTAACATTTATGATCCATAAATTCTTTTAAACTATAAAAATTACATTCATTTAACCATTTATAGAATGCAGTCTTCAATAATCTTATATTTAATACTTTGAAATGACTTGGCATCTCCAATCCGCACACATGTGCCAGTAGATGCTGGATTCAAACTAGTTATACCTATTTTTTTCCCATTTCATGTTTATTTTCGTTTTATCTGCTCTCTTATGTGAAAAAAAACCGCTGTAAAAATGCTTTAATAAATAAAATAAGAAACATTAACGCATAATATAAGAATATATCTGGTTTATTTCATGATTATTGTTGTTTAGATAAGACAAGTATATGTATGCTTTAGGTATATAAATATATATGTATTTTATATATAAATTGTACACACTATAGACTACGCGCAACATTGTCTCTCCTTCTCCCTTAAATCTCTTCAAAGGTGTCCTTTAAAATTCATTTGAACGCGCCACGTGCCATGGACATCCAAGTATTAGCGATTAGACCGTTCAACACAGTTTTTGAAGCAACTGAAGGTATGTACGGCATTAGTTTGATTTCTCAAAGAGTCTATCAAGGAGTCACTTTAGCTAGTTTCTAGGTACAGTTGGATTCTAGAATATCGTTGCATTCAATTTTGGATGTGAAAAACATGTACAAATATAGATTTATCCTACTCATATTACAAACTTGAAAGTTTATTTGGATAGATGGAAGTTTTTAATCTTTCAGGCAAAAACTACTTAACGTATTTGGATGAAATTTAGTACACAGATGGTATATAAACGGGATAAAAAAATTGGATACTTTTATCTCGATTTTCTTACGAAATCGAAACTTATGCGGCTGAAACTGCGGGATGCAGCTAGTAATATTACAATTACTGACTACACAACCAGTAATATCTTCCAATAACATCCATAATATTACTAGCTGATAAGCATTATAATCGTAATTATCCACACGATGTTCATACAACTATGATCCTCCTATCTTAACAGGTAAAGCCACTTAAACTCTGTAGAATTAGTTCAATATCGATTACTTGCAAATCATTCACCGACAAAACTTTGTCTTCAATAGTTCACACTATCAAAAGTGAGTAAACTATCAGCTGCAGCACGTGTTAAAAAGCTACTGTTGTCAAGCCAATGACCGCGGAAAAGATACAAATTTTCCTTTAGCGATTTTTTTTGACGCTTAATATTAAGTTAGTAGCTTATTTAAGTATTTGTTTAAATAGTGTTAAGATTATTTTTTCCTTATAATATTTTTTTCAAGTAAAGCACCCGCCATCTAATCTATTCACCTCCCGTGGTTGACTGGTAGAGAATGCCTAAGGCAATAAGTAAGGCCTGTATGTTTCTTTGTGCGAAAATGCAAGTGAATAAATAATATTATATGCAATATAACTATATTATTGTTATTCACTATATTTTATGTTTAAAAGAAATGGCAATGCACATCACAGTAAATTGAAGAGATACAATTAATGATAACAAAATCAAAAGCTATTTATTCAAATTGGGCTGAGAATCAGTACTTTACTACCGTCATTATTACAAAAAAGAGTCTCCCAAAACGCCTGCCTATCACCACTTTCTAGTGCTTTCGCTGGGAAGAAGTGACAAAACAAACTCCCCAGCAGCGCATTTGTTTGTTCAGTCAGAAAACACCTACTATAATACAATACTAGGTATGTAATGTAACTAACATCCCCTATTTTTTTGTACCATTGGATTCTTGGGACACGTCGAAAAGGGCAAAAAGCCAACTCCTGCCAACGATGGTTACAAATCGTCGTCATTCGTTTGCAGTCCTCAAAGAAGCAATCCTCAAAAAAGGCATTTACTATGTTCTTTTTAGTATCCATAACGTTATACAACATTCAAGACGTCTCTACTCCATTAATAACAGACAAGACACAGATGCTCGACTGCTTACAGACAGACGACAGAGACATTTCTTTATTTTCAATGAAGACGAGAGTTAAAAACATTGAGAATAATTAAGTAAGCAGGATTAGAAAAATAGCAAAGATAAAGCTTTTTTGCAACAAAAAACCAACCGACTTCCAGAAAACATTTCATAGATTCGGTATCTGGTTTTTGTATTTTCGTTTTTGCTACCAACTTCCGAAATTAGTTATTTTTCACTTGAATTTATTCTAAACTCTACATGTTAGTGTGTTGCAGAATATTTTATACTGAAATATTTTTATTATTACTTAGTTCAGTTTCAATTTTCTAGACTATATACAAAAGGTAAATTAGGTGATAATGCAAGATGTACGATTTTTGCGAAGTATTACACCAAACTCGTAGGATATTCAATATTTATATTGAGAGAAAACCAAATAAATGTTCCAAACAAGAAGCATTATAGGCTTTAACTTCCAAGGATTCTAGAAACTTTTCTTTTAAGGCAGGTTCTCCAGTCAATAAAGGTGATGGCGGTTCCACCAGCCTATGCAGTTTCAGACTATAATTATGATATTGAATGAATCTGACGCCTTATAAATATTACAATCCTCCAACTTTTACTGCTTCGAACCAACTTTAGTGCATCAATATTTTCTAAGCTGAAAGAGCTGGCTGTAAATCTCCTTAACACAACAAAGTAATAAATGCGAATGTCAATAAATATAAGCTTAGTCTTCGTTATGAAGTAGGTCGTCAAGGGTGAATATCGAATCTATGTAGCGCTCAGATCGGCCTTCATTTGTTACAATCAAAAATCGGTTTTGTTTTTTAAAAGTATCTCTTTTTCTTATTTCTCAATAATAAATAAGAAAAAGAGATACTTTTAGAGATACTCTTGTCAAGGTCTAATAAAACAAACGTTTTTAAACTAAAACTACTGAACAGATTTGAAAGAAATTTGAAACACAAATGGTTTATAACTAGGAATTACACATACTATTAATGCAATTTGTTACAGTACTATTTTTTTATAAATGTAACCATATATTTTTCGATAGTCTAAGCAGCAATTCTTCTTAAGCTGTATCAAAAATCCATACGTCCTGAATAATTCCCAAAACCAATTTATTTGTTCTTGATACGGGTTGTACGTGAGTGTATATGTATGATTTATGTGATATTACGAATTCCTTTTAAGTTATCACTTTCATGAGCTACGCAGAACGATATCAAATAAGAAATAAATTTTAATATGTATTGAAAGGCATGATTAAATCTTCGATTATATGAAAAATGAAAACTCACTAAGTGATAAGCCTTATGTATGTACAAATAAAATGTATTTTAATCGTGTTATAATTGCATGTCTATCGTATTTGTCCCAAACAGTGGATCTAACAAGGACAGCCTCCGTGGCGTAGCGGTTGTGTATGCGGCCGCTGCCGTGATTATAACCTATTTGAATGTATGAATATATTTGCACTGGTCTGGACGTGCCTCGGTAAGCACGTTAAGCCGTTGGTCCCGGTTGCTACACAAACATCTAGGGGCAGTCGTTACGGGTTTTTGGAGCCCTAAAGTCCAACAATTGGTCTAACTGTGTTGCGTATCTCCTCTGATTTTGGTATTAACCGGCGACCACACTGCCAATAACTTACGGTGAATTCACCGTAAGTTATTGGCAGCACGGTAGAGTGGTTGCGTTGTAATTGCAACGCAACCACACTACCGTGCACCGGTGGCTGGTTCAGTCAGCTGTCAAACCACAAGTCATGGCCGCTATTATCTAGCGGTCCAGATTATGTAATTAGTTATAAGTATTTAAAGTAACTCCCGGGGGGATTTAGACCTCAAATAATAAATTAATAAAGTCAGTGAGTCTGCCAGTGAAGTGTATCGACGTGCGTCTTCTCGTGATCTGGTCCGGTGGTATACGAACTCCGCATCTGAAAGTTGAAGAAAAGTGGTCGCCGTCTTTGGTATCAGAGAGATATTTCCGAAGGCATCATCTTATCATAATATTCGCTTATGAATTTCAATATATCAATATCCTAAAATACAGTCCACTTGAATCCTATTCGAAGTTTTTCGTGGCAGGTCCGTTGCCGCCACAAACTGCAATGCTTCGATATCGCCTTCGAGTTAAGGAGGTCAGACGACAGTCGCTTCACGAAAAATATCGAATTTTAGCCAAATGAGCAGTTAGATTGGTAAATCGGACCCCAGACTGATCTCAAAGCTGAAAAAGCTTTAGATGCGACTGGGTTTAACGCTGAGATGATGATGAGTGGATCTAACAAGACTTGCACACTATAAACACAACATTTTTATTAAGCGAGTAACATTCATAATATGTAAGGCTTAAGAGGAGTCACCTGAACTACACTCCCAATAACGTTAACTTTAAATATTTATGTCGCTGCCAAATGGTTTACCACCTCGCCTTTTGACTAAATGGCGGTCGTTCAACCAAAAAGCCTGAATGTTATTCAATCGATTGTAGTTTAGGTTGGAACTGTAAATAATCACATGCTGCATAACTGGGATTAACGCTGAGATGATGATGATGAGTAAATAATAATCACATGCGAGTCAAATTCGCAGTCACGTACGAGCCTACCGAGATATCAGTAAATAAGCCAGAGCACCTCCACCAAATGGGTTAGGTTAAAACTGTGATCGACCACGCGTGAGCCGAGAAATCCAAACTAATGAACGAACACTAGTTTTAAAGTCTTACTTACAGTACTAACAGACTAGCTTAGACTAGCTTTATCTTACTGACTGACCGGCCGTTTGATAATTCAGAAGTACTTGTAATTAATTTATGTAATTGAAATTAATGATTTGGTTTTGCTTTTAACTCACGGAACGGTGTCTTTACGGGACGTAAACTATTTATATGTGTCTAGGTGTCGTTAACAAATTGCTTTATTGCTATAGTTATGTTAAATCAGATTAAATAAATTTAAAATTAGGAGTTTACCTATATTTAGTATTTGTGCAGCACTCATCATGTTTTTGACGCTTATATAAAATACTAGCTTTCCGCCCGCGGCTTCGCCCGCGTGGAGTTCGGTTTTATCGCGCTTTTTAGATTTCTCAATGTTTCTCTACTATATTATGCATTTATTATACATACAAACCTTCCTTAAGAATCATTCTATCAACGCAACGCAACGCAACGGATTTTGACGCGGTTTTTTTTAATAAAAAAACCGCGTCAAAATCCGTTGCGTAGTTTTAAAGATCTAAGCATACATACGGACATACAGCGAAAGCGACTTTGTTTTATACTATGTATTGATGTACGGCCATAACAACTTAACTGCAAGATTTTCAAGTTTTCCAATACTAAAAGAGTTCAAAACGTTCATTTCAAACTGTAAAGACTTCAGGGTCTTTTTCCGTTTTTTTAAAGCGGAGCATTGACTAAAATCCTTGTTCTTTGTGTTTTCTCGTGAACGCAGTGAAGTGATCTCCTATATAACTGTAATATTGACGAAAACTTGTTATTAGTTTCTAAGGTTGTATAAAAGAAAGTAGGAATATCACATAAAAAAGTATATTGTGTTTATTAACTTTCGTTATTTTCATAGCAAAACTATGCTATTTTTATATTCCAAATAATAACAGGTTCAGCTGAATTATACAACAGATTGTTTGATTTCAACAATGGATTTATATTTTGGAAAAGACCAGCACCCTAATGCTATTACTCTCAATTTGAATCATTTTGAGGCATTCCGCTAATCCATAGCTACATATGGTTGAAATATGTGTCTGCTGAACAACATAAATAACGAAATGAATGTTTTTGAACTATCAAAATGAAACTCATTGCCACGAATAGTGTGTTACACAATTACCCTGTTGATCATTATTGGAATAGGAAACGCTTTTCGGGGGTTCGTCGTCCACTCGAAAGATTCGGTTGATAAAATGCGAAATAATAGTTGGAACCAGATACGCTGATTGAGCTGAAAAGGAAATAGCTATCTGAAAATGAGAGATAAGAAGAAATTATTTATTTGATGTTCGTTAACGAAGTGTTATATTTAATACTGGTTCTAATAAATTACGACAGGGGTTATATCAATTTAACATATTTACATAATATGAATATGCTGGTTGTGTGCGTTGGTTCTGATATATTCTGTGCTGCTGGGGAGTTTGTTCCACCACTTCTTCCCAGCGAAGGCATTAGGAAGTGGCCAAGGATGGGCCTTTTAGGGACTGTGTTATGATGTACTCACTTTTAAAAAGTCTTTTAATGATTTTTTATTTTGATTATTTACGGTTTTATGTTAAATAATTTTGCTTGGTACCTTATTTTATACCATTTTCGTATATTAAAGGCATGATGCCATTTTATACCTACCTACCGTAGCACCTTGACAACGTGTGACGTTACATATACCTACCTACCGTAGCACCTTGACAACGTGTGACTACGCCTTTCCAAACATGAAAATTTATCTCTACATAGTGAATATTGCATACTTCAGAATAGGATTGTATGACATTATTGTCAATTTACAACGAAGGCATCTTGGTAGAGTCTACTGTGTCCATTTACTTGCAACTACATTAGCAACTTTGTTCAGTTCAGTATTCTGAAAATCTTATTTTATACTTTTTCAGCGTCGTTTTTTGTCGTAGTTGGGTTTTAGTTTTTTTACTTTTTATTATTGTTTTATTCTCTTTCTAAAATATGAAGAATTCTGAATCATATAAAAATATACTCGATCGCATTTAATCATCAAATAAATGGAATAAGGTAGCGATTTACAAGGAAAACGTGATTCAATAAAATAAAATAAGCGTGTTGAACAGAATAAATTAAACAAAAGAACAATTTTAATTAATTCGAATTTTCTTAAATCCAATCAATTCAAATTGTTTTTCAGTTTCAGCATACTTCACTTTAGTCTTAATGGCGAACCAACAATAAACATACTTCGTGTACTTGTATTAATTAGTATTTGCTCATGCTACAATTTTCCGAATAAATAATTGGATCAAACAGACTTACAACTAAATCCCAAAATTAGGTAAATTTAAAGATCAATCTAAATTTTTTGAGAATTTTCTGGAAATTCGTGTTAAATAGGTTAAGTTCGATGTATTTCCGGAATGGGTGTTAAAAACTCGTAATACGGTAATATCGCGCTTCAGCCGACGCGACGCGAATACTTTACGAGCTTTACGCATTAATGTAGCGATATATATGTACGTACACTCGCTACGTCTTAAACATTGGAGGCTGCGAGTGTCAGGAGATTTAAGGCGTATGTTTGATGTATGTTTGTGAACATAAAAATATATACATATTCTGTACATTTCTAGAATCTACATTAATAAAAGCAATCTTTTTTATCTGAAAGGTTGAAAGGTTGCAGTTTTATTTCAATATGCAAAGTATATCATCGAGTTGTACAAGTTGTATTACTGTCTAGTAAACATCTTATAATAGAAATAGCTTGAAAAAAGCCACGACTGTTTTCATATCACATAATTTTGGCTATTGGAAAAAAGGTCATTATTTATTGTGAAAACCTGTTTTGGGCTGGTCAATACAGTTAAGTGCACAGATTATGGTAATTCCGTATAAAATGTTGCTAAATATTTTCCTGTATTCTTTTTCTTGGTCCAAGTGCTCATTTTATTTTATTTGTGTAACTACTAATATTATAAATGCGAAAGTTTGTGATTATAAATGAATGTCTGTTAGGTACTCTTTCACGAAAAAATTACGGCACAGATTTAGATAGAATTTGGTACTCACATAGTTTATAATCAGTAATAACACATTAGATAATTTTTATCCCGATCTTCTCGCGAGATCAAAACTTACGCGGTTGAAACTACAGGGCGCAGCTAGTTACTGATAATCACTAACCCAAGACGAAGAAATTAATGTTAATGGTTTATTTTTACATCAAAAGATTTTTTAAAGGAACTTTGCTGTTAAATATTGGATTCGAAGTTGAAGTACAAAAATGAACACGGTTACTAAAAGTTTTAAGGACTTCGTTAACGTTATTCAAAATAAGAAAATTAGTCCAATTCGATACTTAACAAAAATAAAAAGTTATCTTTAAGTTCTTTGCAGTAATAAAGAAATAAATTATTATGATAGCATGGCTGAACAGACATTATCATACTTCAAAAAACTTGACGGAAAGTTCTGGTTATAATAGTTATTAAAGAAATATTTTCCTTATCTCAATGATAAGCGAAGCTACTCGCAGGAGACATTAATCAAAAGTCTTAACAGTGTTATCGTATCTCTTAATTTTTTCATCGTTGAGGGATTCATCGATTCGGATAATTGAAGCTCCTTAGAGTTGCCTTCCTAAAATGTCACCTAAAGATAACACGGAGCTCCACAATGACATAAGAGCTAGGAAGTGCCGGTGCAGTTACGCGTACCGAATTAGTTAAGTCCAGTCAAATTAGTCAGCGCCTGAAACAAATTGACATATTTTCAAAGTAACTAGCCGTGTTTTTAATCACTTCTAAAGTGTCTATGGATTAAATTAATTTGACAGGACCAAATTAAAATTTATATTTTATTCTTTTCTTAATAGGTAAATTATAATGAAAAAGATGAACTGAACTTAAATTAAGTTTACTTTGTGAACAAGGAAATTCAATGACGATGCAGTTGGTGCAATGGCTAAGCGATCGACTGCTGCGCTGCGTGTCGCGAGTTCGATTCTCGCACGGAACAAAGATTTTCATGTCGCGGGTCTGGCTGGTTGGTGTATATGAGTTTAAATATTTGCAAACGCACCCACGATACAAGTGAAATTCCAAGAATGTGGCAATTTTTCTTAAAACATGCCTCCAATAGCACCTTATCGACGTACCTAAAGGACTTTACTTTTACAGTACAGGGAAAGAGTCATATCTTTATAGATATTACTTATCTTAAGCCTCTCCGTCGATTAAAGTGCATTATGAATAACACGACTAGTATAACGTTATAACATAGGAAACATATCAGGGAATTGACCAGAATAATTCTGATGAATTGAACTCTATACCTAGTTTAGTGAGTGGGAGGTGTCGTTTGTGAAGTTGATTGCCAAAGTAAATAAATATAACATCTATCTTAAATATAATAAAGATGAATATGTAGAATGTTGAGATGTTAAACTGCAACAACAACTAGATACAGTAATCTTTCTTATGTTTCGTGCAATGTACAAACTATTATTTAATTGCATAGGTCCAGAACCTGTCAGTACTTTGCCAATATTATCAGCACATTGGTGCGCTGCACTGACGTTGATATTCGGGGTCACCAGTTTAGGGGTATGAGAAACAGGGTGTAAAGTACACTCATCCTCGATAGAAAAGGGTGGATTTTTTGAACAGACGGATGTTGTGTCTGGCGGACACTTACCCAACGGTTGATGTTGGGAAGTTGTCTCACGGTATACTCTGCTTGCGAGATGTACAAACCGCGTGACTTCTGTATTTACAGACATTTGTACATACCAATACAGTAGGTTCAATAAATGTTCAGATTATTACAAAATACCAAACGAGTAATTAAGGAATTCGAGCGAGTATTGCAGGGATTGAAATAAATGTACGGGCGTAGTTTAGGGAAACAAAAGTAACAGGCAGTGTATAAACCGAATCTTTTTAGCCCGTTTTTCCTGATACATGTCGACGCTTGTACAAGAAAGAACGGGTTAAAAAGATTCGATTTTTGTGTATCTTGTACTAACGAGATTTACTTTAATACTCTACAAACAATACAAAAGCTATACTTGTCTTACATTTTTGAAGATAATCTTTTCTTATCTTAGAGAGGAAAAGCAAATACCTCTTACAAATATTTACTGTTATCTTCATTCTTCATTTGTAAACATTTCTCCAACAAAGGTTTCATTTCAACAAAGCCCTTAACACTTCGTTATCTTTCAGCTCATTACAGATTTCAGTGGTTATCATATTTATCCTACTAGTCGCTTGTCTCTTTTACCTTATAAAACAACCTTTTCGTTTTGCTACCAAGCGGCTTACGAGACTTACTTAAGGGGAAGGCGCTCTCGATGCTCCTGAATAACAGTATTGTAGTTGGGTTTTGAAAACACTGCAGGATTTGAGAACAAACGCTCGTCAGGCTGTAGGGACCTATATGATCTATTGTATGTTTGATTTAAACATTGATTTGTGGTATTTCCATGTACAACAGAAATAATGTTATTTCCTTAGAATTTTTATTTCGCTCTATTTTATTATCTTTTCTATGCCACCACTATCATCTGGTGATGATCTGTTATTATTCAAACCATCTAATATCCAACAATCTAATACAGAGATATTTCTAATAAACTATACACATGCGGAATATTTTCTCTATAACATCGTGCTGAATCGCCAAATAATCTCTTCAATATATCTTCACATCAACTCTGCGGTAATTAAAATATATTCGCGATTTTATAATGCCTAATCTTTTTTTTATCATCATTATCATCTGCCTAGCCTTTTTCCCAACTGATGGCTTCCAGTATAAGCGGATACAAATGAATATCAGTATTTTAGGGGGGACGTTTGCTTATTTGACTTCCACAACCCACTTATTGGATAACTGGTGGACGATGATGAGTCGGAATTTGTACCTAAACATTATTTTGGATAAATTTCTCGCTAAACTATGGAATAGATTTCGTAAACATTGCGACAGTTATCCTTTACTACACAGCAGGAGAAGTTTCAATACGAGCATAAAAGTAAATTCTACGTACTTTGAATACGCTTGTCTCGTTTCTATTTAAATTGTAAGGAGGAATTTTAAATACAAATAGACCGTAGCAATACTCGGGGTATAATTGGACAACGCGGAATAAAGTTTGAGACCGATTTTCTTTCCGTTGTGCCGGATTTGCTTTGATAAAGGCACAACGGTCCTCTGTTCACAGATTTAAATAAATTGAGAAGAAAAGTTTTATTTTGTAGAGCGAGATCAAGGACGAAACCAATTTTGTACTTCGAACAAGCTGATTAAACATTAAATTGATGTAACATAAAGACGAAACGCAGTAAATCTTTACACGATCCCCAAGAAATTAAGAAAACTTCTTATTTTATCCTTAGAAAACCTTCCTTTGAAACAAATAGTTGAAATCGAATACCCTGACACCATCCCGAACACATCACCAAACTATCCAAATAGTGAGACCTGTCTCATACTAACTTAATTATTATTGCTAACATTCTCACTTGCCGCCATTGAAACACATAAGGTACTGTTTACATCTGCCAGGGTCGCGGGTTGTTCGAAAGAGCTACCGTAGCTCTTGGCGTACAGACTAGTGAACACTCTTCCACTCTGCCCAAACCGAGACGACTTCTTCCGCTCCATTAGATGATTTCCCATTCAAAAAAGGTAGGTAAGACTGAACTTAAAATAACTAATCTTGGATTACCTCCAAAGTTGTTAAAGGAAATATGAATGGCGATCCGGTAGTGCGCTTTCTAATTGCAAATTTCTAATGACATACCCGTTGGAATTGGATTTGAATTGGTGATTTGCAGAATGTAACAAATTCTTAGTATTTTATCTGGTAACAATGTCAAAAGAAACACAAGCGGCTGTAATCCTAACAACATACACACAACACAGTTGAAACTATCCCGAGGGATACGACCAAGGTCTGATCTTTACACAATTTGCTTAAGGTCAAGTACTTACTTATTTCCCAATAAAAGTGATAAGGAGTTAAGCTTATCACTACGCGACAGTCCGGTGTTATCCGAAGAGGCTATGTTGTTAACCTTCTTTACTGAAGTCTCTACCTGACTAATTCCAGCTACTTTAAACACTCGCCAACTCCAACCATCTTATTAATGTAAACTTAAAAACTAGATATTACTTTCAAAGGTAATCTGGAAAAATTAATGTTGAAACAGTACAAATTACAAGAACACAATGGTATGCGTCTACATCAAGCTTAACTATCTATACAACGTATAAGAATTGAGCTGTGTCATGTGATTGTTGTCCACCGCGGCGCGTTTTGTTCTCCTTTATGTAATTTAAAAATAATTCAACACAAGCTGTGGTGAAATATTCGTAGTAGTTGGGCTGGGGAACCAGGATAGGCTAGTAAAGAAATAATTCTTGTCTCACATTCAAACCAGTGTTATTGATTTCACCAAACAAATCTGATGCATTCCAAAATAAAAAAAAAAGTACTCGTTACTCTTTCATTGATCTAACAAAATACTAATAAATGTTCTTTAATGACCGAAAACAATTAGCAATTAAAATGCGCAAAGCCTGAAACTAAACCAGCTACTGGAGCACAGAATCTCTTCGACCATGACACAGATCCAACATTTTACGACTATCCGCAACTTGTACACAATTAACTAGAAATTAAACACACGCTTGACCGCACGGACTGAAGGTTTATTAATACTGCGCAAGTTTATAGATAAATCCACAGCCAAGAGATGAATTTTGAATGAATTATACGCTTCCTAAATAAAAGTTTAGGGAAAAATCCATAGTGTTTGCTATGATGTTCGTTATTGCTAAGGATGACTGACTGAAATGTGCCCGAATCCGCAAAAATCATTAAACTCAGTGAAGCCGTTTCGAAGGAGAGTGATTACTAACATTGTGACTCGAGAATTCCTTATATAAGGTGCTTAATATTTCTATTCTACATTTACTCATATACGCACATATTACAATAATATCAGGGCCCCAATCCTGTATTATTGCCCGTGAATAGATGGAAACTACGTCAATACGTCAATATCGTGTCTTGTTCACGGCAAGGAATCATGTACTTCTAACCACGCGTTTGTGTCTTCGAGAATACATAAATCGATCATTCAAAAGCATGGTTCAAAAGTCATGAATGTTTAGTGTTATAAATGGCTCTTTTCACTGAAACAAACGACTTCCTGTCACAAGCGACGAACTAAACCTTAAGGAAGAAGAAAATGTAATAAAAGGAAAACAGGTCTTTGTTTTAAGAAGAAAGGTGTTTAATGGAGAATATGTTCCTGTCGCCGCGCACCGCCTAAAACTACAAATTTTAAAGAATTCAAATTAATGATGAGTAGAAATAAATAATGAAAATAAGTGTTGTATACATTTCCTTTAATTATGAACAAAGCAGTTCGTTTCTGTAGTCAATCAAATGTAAATCTGTTGAAAATGGAAATAGAACGTAATTTAATCCCTTTCATTATATCTATGTACATTATGTTTCGCAGCTTCTTTCTTTGCGATTTGGTTAACAAATTGTAGATGTGTACCACGCATCAGCCTATCACACGGATTTTTTAAATACATTTTTTTTTTTTTTAACACTGGCAACTTACTTTTACCCCCACTACCCCCACTCTGCTGCTGCTGCCGGTTCGAACGGTCGGCGCGATCTGCTCCTCATTATGTGTTTCCGTGCCGAAGCCTACGCACGTCATTGGGAAAGAACCCTGCCGCACCATTATTTGAATTTGAACATGGGGAAGAAACGGAAGTACGAGGACTCTGAAGAAATCATTAGGTGAAAAATTAGGAGGTTAAATGAAAAACTTAAGAAACGAATTATTTATTCTGATGAAGATACAGATCGTAAGTGATTGATATTCATTCAATTATTGCGTTATTTCCTAATTTTGGCTCTTAACATTCCAAGATGCGAACAACTGCCGTTTATACTTATTTAGTATGAATAACTGGGTTGTATCCATCCACTTTTATTATAAACTGATGCGTAACTGCCAATACTCTGGGCTTTTACCCTCAAAGATGCGAACAACTACCGTTTATACTTATTTAGTATGAATAACTGGGTTGTATCCATCCACTTTTATTATAAACTGATGCGTAACTGCCAATACTCTGGGCTTTTACCCTCAAAGATGCGAACAACTGCCGTTTATACTTATTTAGTATGAATAACTGGGTTGTATCCATCCACTTTTATTATAAACTGATGCGTAACTGCCAATACTCTGGGCTTTTACCGTCAAAGATGCGAACAACTACCGTTTATACTTATTTAGTATGAATAACTGGGTTGTATCCATCCACTTTTATTATAAACTGATGCGTAACTGCCATTACTCTGGGCTTTTACCCTCAAAGTTTTTACAAGAACTTTTCGTTCTTGCTGGCTGCTCATACCAACTCGAAACCGAAGCTGCAGTGGCTGGCGTGGAGACTGTTCCTGACCCGCCGCCAATGCAAGATACTGACGCTGATGGCTTGACGGGCGCAGTCGAAGACGCCGTCCTGGACACTGACATCCTAGCGTTGCTAGGTGAAGCGCCAGAACCGGAGACTAAACTTCAAACCCCTGCATCAAAAGCAGCGGGCAAGCAGTATGCACGGAAGAGTCAGCCCGGCCACCGCCAGCACCAGCAGCAGAGCAGCCGGGCCCCGCCACCACCGCCGCGCAGAGCAGCCCGCGAGCGCTTACCGCCGCCGCACGCCTCACCGCCAGCACCAGCAGCAGAGCAGCCGGGGCCCGCCACCACCGCCGCGCAGAGCAGCCCGCGAGCGCTCACCGCCGCCGCACGCCTCACCGCCGCGTCGTGGCAGAAACGTCCAAGCTCGCCGCTAACGCAAAAAGAGGTACTGTACGCAGGACGTTTACGTTTTTTCTCACAAAGGTGGGCGAACATTACAAATGATCCTATTGTCTTATTATGGGCCGAAGGCTACACTATTCCTTTCAATAACCCACCAGTCCAGAGTAACAGTCCAGAGTACTTAAAATTGGGGCAAATCGTAAATGTACTTACGAAAACTCAATTTGTATCTGGTGTATTCTTAGTACCGAAACTTAACGGAGAAAAAAGATTTATACTACATCTGCAAGGAGGTCAAGGAATAACTAACAAAGGAATATTTTTTCCCAAAAATTGCTAATTGTTGGTACCGCCTCTATTAAATCCGGAGGCTAAAACCGCATTGACGGAACTCTTAAAAACGGGATTTCTCGCTTATGTATAGGCAGAAATAAATAGGTACTGCACTCGCAGCGTTAGCTCCGGTTATTGAAGTCTAATTTCGAAAACTTCAACCAAAATGGGAAAGAAATTTGTTATTTCATCCATAAGTACCGGTCTTCGAGATACCCTCGTAAATTCATGCACAGATAAATATTTTTTTGGCGACGTTATGTCCGAAAAAGTAAAACATGCCAATAATGTGCAAAAATCGGCAGAGGCCCGTAAGGTTACGCAAAAGACACAAAAATCAACTTAAACTAATAGTTACAAAAAATAAAAACCTAAACAGGAAAGTCATTTTAAGATAGAAGATTATCGCACTGCCTCAAAATTAATAACACCAAATTGTTTCATGGCATCTATCGATTTAAAAGACGCTTATTTTTTAATCAATGTTACTAAATCACCTCGAAAATACTTGCGTTTCAAATCACGCACTTATCAAAACTCTCACCGGTGATTGTACGAATTCACTTGCCTCCCATTTGGTTTATGTACTTGTTACTAGTTATGTACAGGTTATGTACAGCACCATACGTTTTTACTAAATTACTTAAACCCGTAATAGAATACTTACGAAATAAATAAATAAATAAATATAAATATATACCGACAAATCACACAGATTTAGCTAGCCCCAAAGTAAGTTCGAGACTTGTGTTATGGGATACTAACTCAACGATACTATATTTATAATAAATACATATATAGATAAACATCCAAGACCCAAGTCAATCAGGAAAAGATCGTTTTCCATCATGACCTGGCCGGGGATCGAACCCGGGGCCTCCGCGTCGCAGGCAGGCGAAATAAAGATAGATATATAATAGAAATAAAGATTACATATTCGCTATATATTTAAACGATATCCTTTGTTTCGGCCAATCATATAAAGAATGTAACGATAACGTTAATTACACAATGAAAGTTTTGACAGATCTAGGTTTTATAATCAACACAGAAAAAAGTTCACTTACCCCAAAACAACAATGCAAATTTTTAGGTTTTATTTACGATTCAAAACTTATGACACTATACCTTCCTGACAAAAAGAACAGAAAAGGACACACAAACGAAAATGCAAACTTCGCAATTTTGCTAGAATAAATTGGTCTGCCGGTTTGTATTGCCCTGCGGTTCAATATTCTGGGTTATACACTAAATTGTTTGAACGTCACAAGTACCTGTGTTTACAAAATAATGACAGTTATTCAACAAGAACAAATTATTCACCTACCCAGTAATTTTAAAAATTGCAAGATGATTTTTGTTTGTGGTTAAATCACATTGATAGTGCTTGTTCGCCTTTTAGATTTAATCAATTTAGTTTCGAAATATTTTCCGATTCGAGTTTAACTGGCTGGGGCGCTTTTTGTAATAATAAGGAAGCGTCCGGTTATTGGAAAAATGACGAATCTTGTTCACACATAAATGAATTGGAATTAAAAGCTGTTTTCCTCGCACTTAAGGTTTTTGCAAAGGATCTTTATAATGTAAGTAGACATTTTATTGAGAATCGACAATACAACGGCTATTTGTTGCATCCACCGTATGGGAAACGTGCAGTACCCACATTTAAACAATGTATCCAGAGAAATCTGGCAATGGTGTGTGTCCCGAAAGATATATATTTTTGTATCTTACATAAATACCAAAGATAACTGTGAGGCCGATATTTTGTCTAGAAAGGCATTTCAGGATACGGAATGGGAATTGGCAGACTATGCTTTCGAAAAAGTTTTGTCAGGTGTTTGGCCTTTTTTGAAATAGATTAGTTAGAGAGTCGCTGTAGTGCCAAATGTATATTACTTGGAAGATCGACCCTGACGCATGGACTATCGACGCCTTTACTGTGTCCTGGACATAATTATATTTTTATGCTTTTCCCCCCTTTATTTTAATTTTAAAAGTGTTACGAAAAATAAAAGCCGACAAGGCAGAAGAAGCAGTAGTTGTACCATATTGGTCATAACAACCCTCGTTTCCTTTGTTTAAGACTAGCCTGCCCATCCTTTATACATTTCAGTCCTGACGTTAATCTTTTGTCAGCTCCTTTCGGAACACCCAACAATCTTCACAAGACACTTCGCTTAGTTGCCGCAAAGTTATCCGGCAAAAATATCTGAAGATATTAATACCAGTGAGGACGGTTAGCATTATGATCAATTCGCTTTCAGATAACACGTACAAGCAATATGACACTTGTATTAGACCCTGGTTAGAATATTGTAAACAAAGCGGTTGTGACTATTTGGATACCAATGTTACCGTAATTTTAGATTTCCTTACAAAAGTATTTGATAAAGGTGCCAAATATGGCACAATTAACTCGTACAAATCGCCCTGTCAATATTATTTCCAAATATATTACAGGACTCGCGAATAAAAAGGTTTATGAAAAGAGTTTTCAGATCACGACCATGTCAACCAAGGTATAATATGACTTGGGATACTGATACTGTTCTTGGCTATTTATCTGAACGAAGTGAATACTTTGAAAGAGTTTCCAGGTGGAAACTCTTTCAAAGTATTCACTTAACTTGTTGGCTCTAGTAACTGTTCATAGAGTATAAACATTTTTCACAAATAAAAATAAGCAATATTAATGTCATTAATCAAAACCTAATTACCATTAAAATCCAGATTTAATAAACACCTCGAAACCGAATTCTTTTCAACCCTTTTTGAAATTACCTTTCTGTAATGAAAAACCTAATATATGTCCAGCTACCTGTTTACATGACTATATAAATAAAACAAATTCCATTCGACAGACTAATAATGATTATTTATTCATCAGTTACAAGAAACCTTATAAGAAGGTGTCATCCCAACGGTTGTTGGATTAAGAAAATATTACAAAAAGAGTGGTATTGATATTTGTATATTTAGTGCGCATAGTACTCGTCATGCAGCCACATCCAGAGCCAGCAGCCCAGGTGTCAGTATTGATGTGATTAGAAATACTGCTGATAAAAGATCGATAGTCGAGGATAATTTGCAAGCTCAATATTAAATTCTACAGATTAATACATGTAAATCTGTTGTTACGTTTATCTGTTAAATGAACATCTGTTATGATTTGCTTATAAAGAGGTGTTCGAAAATTTCATATAATATTAGTAAAAACTATTCATTTATTATGAAATAATTTGTTTTATAAAAACTTAAGTACCTATATAGGTATATTTTATATTTGTCACCTCTAAACATCCTACAATTTGTTAACCAAATCGCAAAGAAAGAAGCTGCGAAACATAATTAAAAATCAAACGAACTTACCAAGTGAAGTTCGATGATAATTATGTGAGCAGCTTCTTTCGACGCGATTTATATACACCCACCCTATTATATTACATTTTGCTATAAGTACTTATGCCCTACCCTAACATACATACAAATACAAAATATACATATATAATTACACTTTCAACTAAAATGAGGAGCAGATCGCGCCGACCGTTCGAACCGGCAGCAGCAGCAGAGTGGGGGTAGTGGGGGTAAAAGTAAGTTGCCAGTGTTTAAAAAAAAAAAAAAAATGTATTTAAAAAATCCGTGTGATAGGCTGATGCGTGGTACACATCTACAATTTGTTAACCAAATCGCGTCGAAAGAAGCTGCTCACATAATTATCATCGAACTTCACTTGGTAAGTTCGTTTGATTTTTAATAATATTATGGAATAAATTTTGTATTTTCGTGGTCTTAAATACAAACAAGTAGACAACATTAAAATATAATCCTGTAAAAGCCTTTTCATCGAGCTGATCAAATCCCTGGCATAATTCACTCATCTTGTTATTTATACCTATACAAAGAATTTAAGTTACTTTTCAGTTAAGTGATTTCACGTGATTTGTAAAAGATTTTTATTACAATTTTTGCAGCAGTATGACTGGCAGACTCCGTATTCTGCTTTAGAAATAAGATGTATTGTCTCTACGTCGACATATTCGCCCCATTACGTTACACGCGTACTTATTACACAAAATGTTGTCTCCTCTTATCGTGATGGTTTTGGTATTTAATTTTGTATACTAGACCAAAACAAAAAAAAAGTGTATCGTGAATAAATTGTTTTCTTCTATCCTACTATTGCTGATCTTTTCTACTGGTGTTATAAATGTGAAAGTTTGTGAGAATGAATGGCATGTATTGACGAACTTATGTTTCTTACTCTTCTAAGCAGAAAGTAATAAAAAAAAAACAGATTTATATGTTTGACGCACAGATAGAAAGAACGAAAAGTAATAATCGTGATTCCTAAATTATTAACTCGTCAAGGAAGATCATAAAACTAAACTAAATGAAACACAATTACATAGAAAAACTAATTATGTAACAAATAATCAGAAAGTTCTATATGAGGCCAAAATGCTATCTCTCCTATCTCAGCATAATGCTTCGACATTTTAAAAAAGTAAATGTTGCAATTCTGATGTTCTGATAGGGCTTGCTCTCTAATTGCGTACGACACTATACACATGCTAATCCGTTACTCTCTATGGTAAAAAAAATTAGTGCTCAAAAACATAGATATCGTAATGAATTTTGTTCCACAATCAAAATGAAACCCATAGCTACTGATAGTGTGTTACGCAATTACCCTGCTGATGTGATGTCATGGGCAATCAGAGCAATACATAAATATGCATTGATATAGCTATAATTATATAAAAAAATATCAATTAAAATAAATAATTTCCCTTCGCCCCGCGCGAAACACGGTGGGGCATACGGCGGGGTTCTGTTCGGCTTGGGTGGAGCGCCGCCGTAGACTTGGAGCGGTGATCGGAGGAGATCTCATGCGTATGCGTATACGCAGGGCAGTGCATGGCTGGTCATCACCTCCTTCTGCGAAGCAGTAATGCTACCAAAGGAGGAGGTGGAGCGCGTGAGGGAGCGGGAATCTCAATGCCCTAACGCCTCTAGCCACCGCAGGAAACGCTCTGGTCGTTTGCTGGCAATGAGTAGTGGGTAGTTCGCCGCCCGGTAAGGACCAGATCCGGATCGACGGGCGTTGTGTCTCACGCACGCTTCTATAAGATGTCAGCACATCGTGACGGGGTAGTTATCTTTCATTCCTATGCACAATATTGTAAAGCGCACTGGTTGACATAAGACTCAAAAAATCTTGTAGTATTTTCGGCGTCAAGTAACTACCCAAATTATTATTTATTCATGGTCCGCTCCGGTTTACAAGCTCAGTAGCGACAAGCACAGTAGTTCAGACAAGCTCCAAAGGCTACTTAATTTTTTTACGTATTATGCGTTTGTGGTTATCGTTCGATTGGTCTAATGGTTCTTTTATGGCCTAAAAATTCGTCTCGATTCAACCAATTCACATAAGAAAGTAAGTAATACGATATATCCTAATTTAAAAGTGACATGCAAATTGATTGGAACTGACCGACAAATATGACGTCATGACGACAAACGGACGTCATTGCGTACATTTTTACTTATTGTGCATTCTAAACTCTAATAGCAGAATATGATGTATAAACATAAGTTCTATTGAATACCTGTAGACAACGAAAACTCATGAATAATCAATTTAAAAGGGAGCTTACCTTGCGCGCTCAGCATCTTAGAGGTATTTCGATTATCTCAAAAAGAAAATGTGGAGCAGTTTGGGTTAGTTATAAATGACATATATAGATGCTCTGTATGAGATGTAATGGATATTTGTTGTAATCATAAATATAATATCAGAGTGGAATTACACTCGATTTACTTCACTTAATATATTAATGAAATGACAGTTAGTGTTACGTGAAACCCATAGATTTTGACATAATAATAATTGATAATACCACCCTATGTCCCATACGTCCTGTATTAGAACAAAAGCTTCATCTCATACAGGTTCCATACTTCACATACATCAACGGCAGTGTTCATACCGAACTTTTATGTTATAACATTCCAGAAGAACATTATCATTATTTATTATGAACTGAGTCAAGATGACAAGGTAGCTATTATGCGCATCCTATTAGAAATACAAAAAGAAAGTCTTCTCTTTGGAAAAAATAAATTAAGCTAAGAAATCCAAATAAATGAACAGAGAAAGAGGGAAGGGTTTGCCCAGTAGTTGTATAAAAAAAGTAACAGAAATAGGGAAAAGCAAAGAGAAGTCGATATAAGAATAACGTATTGATGCGCGAATTGAAGTTCGGTTCGGTGCCTATAAACGATTTGTGACCAACACTACCAGTAAAAAAGATTGGAAGGTTTGTGACTCGGCTTACGAACTGAATATTTAGCACATTCATTCTTCTTTTTATTCAGAACTAGTGCGCTTTACTATCAAAGATTGTATCACTGCTTACTTTTAGGCGGGATCGCTCCAGAAAATCTTTATTCATTTTAGTTATATAACCTTTTATAAGCGTCTTACGTGCTCTTAGCTAAATTTCTACCTCTTACCATCATGCTCCCATATTTTTCCAGATGAATGGGTGAAACCCATAGTCATATAAAACGCTATAAAAGGACTGTCGGGTATATTTTTACAAATGGTTTTTACGGTAGGTATTTCCACTTAGTAGAGTTTCGTTTTTGCAATAAAAAAATCTAAGGAACCATATAGCCAGATGTTCATTGTGATGCATCCCGTAGAGAGACGTGATCCGCTCCATATAAAATATATACTCATACGCATGAGTAGACAGCCTTCATGCCGTAGCGGTAGTAAACGGGGCCGCTCCGCAAGTAGACACGGGTTTGCTTCCCGCGCAGTGCAAATATTTGTATGCATGGATATGAATATTTGCACTGATCTGGTCGTGCCTCGGAAATCACGTTAAGCCGTTGGTCCTGGTTGCCATACGAACTGGCAGTCGTCACAGGTTGTTGGAGCCCTCAATCACGAGTTGTTGGAGCCCTCAAATGTCCAACAATTGTTTTAACTGCAATGCTTCGATATCGCCTTCGGCTTGTGGAGATCAGACGGCAGTCCCTTCACGGAAAATAACGACGTTTAACCAAAATCAGCAGTTAGACTGGTAAAACGGACCCCAGACTCCAAAGCTGAAAAGCTTCGGATGCCACTGGGATTAACGCTGAGATGATGATGATGATGAAGATAACTCATACGTATGAATAGGTATAGTTAAGCACAAATGTGCTTAAGAATATTATGATATGCTTTTCTTCTAATACCCTACTTAATCTAACTAAGGTCACAGATGCTGAGCAGGTAATGACATAATGGTATGAATAATTATGTACACTCATATTTTGAATAGGTATCGTAAATAAATTATTGTTTTGTTCCATTAAAACAGAAAGTTTTATAATTTATGTTTATCGTTCTATCCATCCTTCATTCGCCTCATATAACAGATAACTGTCATATGTCGCGTCTCCGATAGATCAATTCCGCTGTATGACGTCACCCGCTGAGCCGATCACTTTGATATCCCCCGTTATTAAGACGCTGTGAATAGCCAACTTTTAGGTATTTGAGGGGGTGAAGCAGACGAAGTGGGACACGACTAGCCCCGCCCACTGCGGGGCGCGGGGCGCTCCGCGCGAGTACATCGATGCGTGATGCGTCGTGCATCGAGAAATACGCACGTTCTATTAAATCTATACCAACCATTCTCTATTCCATCTACATTTAGAAGCGTAATTTTACAACCCAGCCGCGAAGCATGGTTGGCTCTGTTCGTCACAGTCCCGGTTCGCATTAGACGAGCACTAGGTTCGAATCCGACATCCGTTTACTTTACCTTGCGATTTTCGAAAATGTATATTTTATACATATTTTCATTTTTTATTATTACTTTTGTTTTCTTTTTTATTTTTATAATGCGCTTTGTCCGTTCTGCTTAATTTTTTTGTGTTATGTCCTTTTTTCATGAAACTGTTAGAAATATATCATTTCTAGAAATTACTATTTATAAACAGCTGTTTAGAGTAACTGTTAAAAAAATACATTTTCGGATATTTAAATAAATAAAAGATTTTTTCTTCAAAACTGCAACTCTTATCGAAGTCGGGTTTGTACGAGTGCTTAGAATGATGACACAACACAAAAAGATTGAAATAGATGGAGGCACTTGGAGGAGGCCTATACTGAAAGGGGCCATGAATAATGCAACAAAATGAAATCTAAATTTACTGTTTTGAACTATTATCAAATTAACTGTTATTTTTATTGTTTTTCTTTTGTTAAATTATATTATGAACTAAGAAATTCATGGTTAAATAAAGGCTTATTATTATTATTAATTTCTAGAAATTTGTAGAAAGAAAATTATAACGCCGCGATGGAGCGACGTTTCGTTCACGTTATTTATCATTAAATACATTATTTATTCTAGAATATCTTAGTTAAATCGATAAACAAAAACAATGGTTTCATTTACTATTATATTTTACATCGCTCTTTTCAATTTTATCAAGATTTGATGATTAATAATACAGTTACAACTGTTATAAATTCAATTTTAGGGGTTACTTTAGGATTTTTTTCTATCGAGAAAATTAATTCAAAACGTGTTTTGAAAACAATGGTTTCCTGCTACATATAATCAAGATTAACATATAAATTTTTGGCTGCTCTGAAATGTATACATTTGGCTAAAAAACTGTTTTTTGAAGCCTATTTTTACTGAGCACAGCGCCTTAACGTAGCTATTTATCACATCGTTGTGCTAATAATATTCTCGAAGATGCATAACTAATTACATAAGTCTTCTGCATCATCTGAAAATACAGTCAAGTGTTTTGTGGCAACTTGCTTAGGAAACATCACATAAGTCCAAACTGACTGATTAGTTTAGTTTTCGAATAAACCTTTTACATGTACCTCTGTAAGTTCTGAAAACAACACCTAATAACAGTAATCTTAATATTTAGCTTTGACGTTTAATAATATGGTAGAATTGGTTGATTGTGCAAATAAGTTATTCATATCCTACATTTTCAAAATCGATGTTACTTAGTTCATGTTAACACAACGTTTCATTGTATTACTTACATGTAACGATAAAGATTTTGTACTTTTTATTTCGATATCCTCAATCGAGAAAACCGTAGACTGTGTTTCGATATCGATACAAAATCAACTGTTTCAGATCCAGATTATGAGATTGTGTAAAAAATTCTACAAGAAAAACACAAGACAAAAAATCTCATTTTGTTGTGTACTACCGTGTACCTAGTTTAGTAAGTTCAGTCGTTGGTTGTATGCGAGATATGTCTGTTATTGTGTTACTAATACTTAAAAATATCTACTGGTATACCTATCTATAGATATCGCCCTCATGTTCACGCGTATTCCTGACGTGTAAAATGAGTCGAACGTAGTTCTTGCCTTCACGTCTGTGTAATTTCTCGAAGTTTTGCTAAAGAAGTACCCATGTATACCCGCTTTCCCATTTATATTGATACTCTCATGTGCTTGCTTTTACTATTACAGATACAGAAGGATAAACCTAACATGACCTAAACTTATAACATCACAAATGTACATCATATGACACCGCTATAATCCGGATGAAGCGCTTCGCTTCGTCTCTTCGCTTCTATCGCGTACATCGAAGGACTATAACAATCCGCCAACGGCGATCTTCTCATTCCATTACAATTTAAGTGTCTTCAATACCAGAGTAAATAAATTAGTCTTTATAAATTAGTGCGCTCTACAATCAACGATTGCATCACTCCTTGTCATCAGGCTGGATCGCGGTCAAGCACTAGTTTAAATTTATATAAAATTAAAGCAAACAAATTAGTAGCTATTTTAGTACAAAATCAAAAGATTTACTCTTTGTTCATTGTTATCGCTACACAGTCTCAGATATCGCTCTCTCACATTATTTACAGTTTTATCACACACATCGCGTGCATCTTTTATGAAGACACCTTATTTATCGCGACCCGCAGCGACTTTCGGCGGTTCAAACGTTCATCTTCAAAGCTCGGGTACAATTGGGATCAAAGTCCGTATGACTGCAGTGTCTCTTTTAGAATAAAGGTTGAATTAATAAAATTATAAAAGACAGTACTATAAAATTAAAGAAAAGAAAACCGTAAGAAAGTTACTTATTAAAAGTCGGTCAAGGTGAAAAAAAAAAAGAATTTAAATAATCACAAACTTGAATTATTTCAATACTAGCTGCCCCCTCGGTATCACCCACATAAGATTCGTTCCCGTGAGAATATCCGGATATATATTATTCTGTATATTAATTCCGGTACCTTTTGTTTTCTTGGGATGGGAAATAATCAAATGACTTTTCCCGCTCTGGGCGGAGCGGCAGGGCGTGCCAGACTTTTACTGACTAAAACCCACCCGTGTTTCTTCACTTGCTTGTACGATGGCCAGGGCCATGGTTTGTTGTTATATGGAACCTGTGTTCATAAATTTGATCCAAAACCTTGCAGTAGTTTTTGCGAAAAAGAGTAACAAACCGCCATACAAATTTTCACATGTATAATATTGTTACGAATGGACCTTATGTCGATGGCATAAGGTTCAATATCGCGTGACAAGCAGTGTGTCCCTTTTAAGTCCTATTTCGCCAGATCTAGACATTTTCTAGGTACAATAATAAAACGCATTGCTAGACTTAGGACGGCCTATCGAATGGTACAGGTCTCAACAGTTTTGTCAACAAAGTGTCGACATCGAAATTTCTGGAAACCCGTTTCCGGGAATTACCATAGGTACTTACATGGCCGGTGACCTCGAAGTTATGCAGTATTATTATTACGTCTAGAGGATTCCGGAATGTTCGATCAGCTGGCCTATATATAGGCGGCGCGACGCCGGCGCACAGTCAGTCTACACTCGACTAGCGATACGAAAACAGCGACAGTTAAGAAGCAATCTTAAAGAAGACCTACTGCGACAATTATAACGAGAACTGTAAGTACTACGTGAAGAAACATCTGTAGCGTTATTGTGTGTTTACAACACGGACTTCGTGGACGTAAGAGAAGACTTCGGTACGACATCAGCTAAGTTCTACTTGTCATTGCCTACAATCGACTGTACCTTCGTTGCCAATAAACTTCGTAACCCTTAACCGGCGTTTAAGTACCCCTAGCCCGTAACAATTGGTGTCAGAAGCGGCATGCCGGTCACGCCAAGGGAAGACGAAAGAGTTCGCACGCGACGACAAGCAGCGATGGATTTGGCGCGTCAAGGGGAAGAATCGCTTGGTGTCCCTGCACCCGAAACAGAAGCGGCCGTCGTAACACCTATTAGTGCGCCTACTACCACTACTATTCCCGGAAGCAGTGGATGCGATTTATCGGCGTTGCTGGCCCATTTGACGGTGCAAATAAAAAGTATGGCAGAGTCCCAGGCAGCAACCCAGGCACAGATTAAAAGTGTGGCAGAATCCCAGGCAAAATCCCAGGCAGAAATCCAGGCACAAATACAACAATCTCAGGCAAAATCCCAGGCAGAAATCCAGGCACAAATACAACAATCTCAGGCAAAATCCCAGGCAGAAATCCAGGCACAAATACAACAATCTCAGGCAAAATCCCAGGCAGAAATCCAGGCACAGATACAACAATCTCAGGCGGTAACCCAGGCACAAATAAAGGAATCCCAGCAGCTGGTATTAGAATTAAATGAAAAATGGGAAAAAACCAAAGAAGAGGTCAACGAACTTAAAATAAAAACAGCACAACAAGATGTCCGTATGGACCAGCAAGATACGCGCATAGACCAGCAAGACGCTCGTATAGACAAATATGATGCGCGTTTCGATAAATTAGACAATACCATCATGGAGTTTGGGAAGGAAGTAGAATTTTTGCATGAGAAGGTACAAAAAGGAGTTATTAAAGGTGTGGTACCGGTACCCAGTGCTTTGCCGACTTTCAAGGTACCTCATTTTGACGGGACAACGTCATGGGTGGCCTTCCGTCTACAGTTTGAAAATGTCGCAAAAGGCAACAATTGGGACGACGATCAAGCGGTAACCGCTCTTACGCTTGCTCTGCGTGGTGATGCGGTACAAATTCTCGAAAATATTTCCGGCGATTGCAATACCCTAGCCTGTCTGCTAGAAGCGTTGGAGTCTAGATACGGGGAGAAACACCTCGAACATGTCTACAGGGCTCAACTCCGCGAACGCATACAGAAGAGCAGCGAGGGTTTGCAACAATGGGCCACGGAAATAGAACGTATGGTTCGGAAGGCGTATGCATCAACACCGGGATTGATTGGCGCTACTACTCTGCGATTATTTACTGATGGGATTCGAGATGCAGAAGTCAGGGCTGCTGTACGTCTGGGTCACCATCAGACCCTGAAGGCAGCTTTGACGCATGCTCTGGAGGTGGAAGCTGTACGTCAAGATGGCCCACAACACGACCGTATTCGAAAAGTGACCGCACATATAAAAGCCCGACGAGGACCAACTTGCTATGAGTGCGGCGAAAAGGGGCACATTCGAATTGATTGTCCCAGGAAGGCTAAGGGAAGAAGAACTCCTTGGTCACGTGAGGAGGCCGCGGTGATGACGTGGCGCAAGCGCGATGCGAAGGTCGAGCCCGAGCGCCCGTGCGAGCGAGTCGAGTGGCGCGAGCGGAGCGATCGGAGCGGGCACCGCGTGCGACCCGCTGAACGAGAGCGGGAACGCGTCAAGGACCGAGAGCGAGACCGAGACCGGGAACGCGAACGTCCCGGCAAGCAAGAACACGAGCGCGAGCGGTCGCGCGGAAGGTCGTGGAGTGACGCAGACGCAAGGCGGGACAAGGAAGTCGAGGACGAGGCGCGTAAGAAGAAGCGCCTCGAGAAAAAGGCAAGACAAAAGGACCGCCGTCGCCAGGTTAGTTCAGGAAGTAAGGGCCGACATTGTGACAAACAGAAAGAGAACGTAAGGATTATCCAGGTGAACGCTTTGGACGAAGACTGGGATAATCGATCATTGAAAGACGCACAGAAGGACGACAGTGACCTGAAGGCAGTAATCGAGTGGAAGCAACGTGGCCAGAGGCCCGCTTGGAGTGAAATATCAGCGCTTAGCCCAACAGTAAAAAGTTACTGGGCTCAATGGGACAGCCTGATAATTGATAATGGAGTTCTCAAGAGGAAATGGGAATCGCCCAGTGGACAGGAGGTCACCTTACAGATAGTTGTCCCCTGCGATAAAGTCGCGTCAGTGCTAAGACAGGTGCACGACGGAGTATCCGGAGGACATCTAGGAGTAAAGAAAACCCTGGAGAAGGTGAGGAAAAGATTCTACTGGGTGCATTGCCGCGAAGACGTAGAGGACTGGTGTAGAAAATGCGTAGCTTGCTCCTCAGTAAAGGGACCGCAAACGAGAGCCAGAGGTCGGCTGAAAGTGTACAATGTTGGTGCACCATGGGAACGAGTTGCTGTCGATATAGCTGGACCATTCCCTGTTACTGAAGAAGGGAATAGGTATATCATCGTCATGCAAGACTATTTCAGCAAATGGCCAGAAGCTTTTGCAGTACCTAACCAGGAAGCTCATACAGTCGCCAAAAAGCTAGTTCACGAGGTGTTCTGTCGATTTGGCGTTCCCTTGGAGTTACACTCTGACCAGGGTAGAAACTTCGAGTCTTCACTATTTCAAGAGGTTTGCCAACTACTCGGGATACATAAGACTCGTACAACACCGTATCACCCACAGTCAGATGGAATGGTCGAAAGATTCAATCAGACGTTGGAGAATCATTTGGCCAAAGTAGTGGAAGAACATCAAAGGGATTGGGACCAATACATTCCACTCTTTTTAATGTCATACCGCTCAGCAACACATGACAGCACAAATTGCACACCGGCGAAAGTCAACTTCGGCCGAGAAATTAGACTACCCATAGATGCACTAACCGGAACACCTCCCGATACTCCTATCCTAGCCGTCGACTATGTGGCCGACCTGCGGCGTAAATTAGATGGAATACATGAGCTAGTGAGAGAGAATGGTCTGAAAACCAGTGAGAAGATGAAGATCCGATACGACCGCAAAGCTAACGTGCCCGGATTCGAAGAGGGAACTTTGGTATGGTTGCATAATCCCATTAGAAGAAAAGGAAAGAGTCCAAAGTTCCAAGCCAAATGGGACGGTCCATACACGATAGTAACCAGAATAAACGATGTCACCTACCGGATTAAGAAAGGACCTAGAGGGAAGCTGAAGGTCGTACACGTTGACCGCCTAGCTCGCTATTATGGATCAAATCATGCTCGGGACGAGCATGACTAAGAAGGAGGCAATGTTACGAATGGACCTTATGTCGATGGCATAAGGTTCAATATCGCGTGACAAGCAGTGTGTCCCTTTTAAGTCCTATTTCGCCAGATCTAGACATTTTCTAGGTACAATAATAAAACGCATTGCTAGACTTAGGACGGCCTATCGAATGGTACAGGTCTCAACAGTTTTGTCAACAAAGTGTCGACATCGAAATTTCTAGAAACCCGTTTCCGGGAATTACCATAGGTACTTACATGGCCGGTGACCTCGAAGTTATGCAGTATTATTATTATTTCCGGAATGTTCGATCAGCTGGCCTATATATAGGCGGCGCGACGCCGGCGCACAGTCAGTCTACACTCGACTAGCGATACGAAAACAGCGACAGTTAAGAAGCAATCTTAAAGAAGACCTACTGCGACAATTATAACGAGAACTGTAAGTACTACGTGAAGAAACATCTGTAGCGTTATTGTGTGTTTACAACACGGACTTCGTGGAGTAAGAGAAGACTTCGGTACGACATCAGCTAAGTTCTACTTGTCATTGCCTACAATCGACTGTACCTTCGTTGCCAATAAACTTCGTAACCCTTAACCGGCGTTTAAGTACCCCT